>LR750044.1:133000-348897 GCA_902729485.2 Mus minutoides
CTTCAACCCTCTAGGTGTAAGAACAACATGAACTAACTAGTTCCCCCTGCGCTCATGTCTCTAGCTGCATATATGGAAGAAGATGGCCTAGTTGGCCATCATTGGGAGGAGAGGCCCTTTGGTTATACAGACTCTATATGCCCCAGAACAGGGGAATGCCAGGGCCATTACGTGGGAGGGGGTGGGTAGGGGAGCAGGGTGGGGACGCGGGAGGGTAAGGGAAAATTTCTGGATAACATGTGAAATGTAAAGGAAGAAAATATCTAATAAAGAGAAAAAAAATTATTTTGAAAATTTGAAACTAAATAGATCTTAGTATGTGTGGGTAAATATACCTATATTTCCCTTTCTCTTTATACATAAGTTCAAGGTTTAAGTGTATTTATTTTTAGATCACAAAGAACATTCACTTTGAATTTCATTCAGTCTGCTTTTTGCAAGCGGCTTTTAAATTTAACTGTAATTCTTTTTTTTTTTTTTTTTTTACTTTTTTTTTTTTTAATGTAAGTACACTGTAGCTGTCCTCAGACACTCCAGAAGAGGGAGCCAGATCACATTACGGATGGTTGTGAGCCACCATGTGGTTGCTGGGATTTGAACTTATCACCTTCGGAAGAGCAGTCGGGTGGTCTTACCCGCTGAGCCATCTCACCAGCCCCCTTAACTGTAATTCTTATGTGCCTGCCTCTGCCTCCCAAGTGTTAGGATCAAAGGTGTGCGCCACCACCTGGCTATGGGCTCCTTAGAACAGTTATTCTCATAGGGTTATCCTGGTTCTCCATTTCCCCTTATTCTTTTTTTCTGTTATGGAAAAAGTGTTTATTTTGAAATTATTTTAATGGCCAGGTGTAGTGGCACACGCCTTTAATCCCAGCACTCGGGAGGCAGGGGCAGGCAGATTTCTGAGTTCGAGGCAGCCTGGTCTACAAAGTGAGTTCCAGGACAGCCAGGGCTACACAGAGAAACCCTGTCTCAAAAAAAAAAAAAAAAAAAAGAAAGAAAGAAAGAAAGAAAAGAAAAGAAAGAAAAGAAATAGAAAACCTCATAGGAAGGGGGAAAGAAACAAGAACCACAAAGCATCCAGGCAACGTTTCACTTCATGATCGTGTCACCCCTCACTGGCTCACTTGTCCCGTGTTGAGAAGGGACTCAGCCCCCCACAATAATGTTATTAATAGGGATATGGATCCGTTTCACGAAGAAGCCAATGAATCCCATGATCGCAAATCCTACCACTGTGGCCATGGAGAGCTTCTGGAATTCTCTTCTGTCGGGGTTTGGTGCATCTTTTAACCAGCCGAATTGAGTCCTTTACAAACTGCTTTACAGACTGGGCTCGACAAAGTTCATTACCGGATCCATGTTTGTGGGATGGCGTTTTGAGAGGGTAGAGGCACGTAGCTTAGGAGAGAATTTCCCCTTATTTTAGCGTTAGGGTTAAACTTTCAAGTTTTTCGAATTTGTATTTATCATCCTCGCTGATTTATTCTGAATTCATTCCCAGGCAAAATTTAATCTTCTAGTCTTTTTTTTTTTTTTTTTAATCTTCTAGTCTTAATTAAACATGATGCCAATTTGTCTACCGTCTCATTATTTTCTGACCTTTTCTGTCTTGCTTGTATAAGCGACGCAGAATTCGATGTCTTTGCTAAGTGTTACTAGGTTTTGTCAGGTGTCTTTGCCATTTATCTGCCAGTTAGGGGTTTTCCGTTTTGATGACCACACAGCTGTACCATTGCACAAACCATGAAGTGAAGCGTTTTCCTTTTGCTTTCCTAGTTGTTCGTCTCACAGTCAATACTGCTGTGCTGATCTTGTGGGTCCTTCCTCAGCATTGACTGTTCCATTCTCTGCTCTATAGTCTGCCATTTTCTATTAGTTTTGGTTCCATCAGTAGTTGATGAAGTATCAGTAAGCCACACGTTAGCCAAAAGCTGCAACCATTCTGTTGGCCCTCTATAGTTTAGTGGGTGCCTCTTTGGAGGAGAGGTGAGCTGTTTAGGCAACTGAGGGAATTTCCTCCGTGTCAGAAAGAACAGATCCCTTTGCACCACATTCTGGTCACAAAGGGTTTTGGATTGGTACCACATTGTGTGCCAAATGCTGGGGGTTTTTTTTTGTTTGTTTGTTTTGGTTTTGTTTTGGTTTTGTTTTGTTTTGAATTTCAATCATTTGATTTCTACCAATAAGGTCTCAGGAGGCAGATGCTGGGATGGAAACCGGCTAGCTCAGAGAGGCATAGAAAGCACCCAGATGATCTTCCTCTCCAGCCAGGAAGGAACCTCCTCCCTCACACTGTCTCAACCTCCTTCAAACTGAATGTCCCTCCCTTCTACTTCCTGTGTGTCTCTCTATCCATCTTCCTGATGCCCTCTTACTCTCTATGGTTTTTCTTAAAAATCCTAAATCGGGGGCCGGGCGTGGTGGCGCACGCCTTTAATCCCAGCACTCGGGAGGAAGAGGCAGGCGAATTTCTGAGTTCGAGGCCAGCCTGGTCTACAAAGTGAGTTCCAGGACAGCCAGGGCTATACAGAGAAACCCTGTCTCGAAAAACAAAAAAAAAACAAAAAAAAAAAAAAAAAAAAAAAAAAAAAAAAAAAAAAAAAAAAAAAAAAAAAAAAAAAAATCCTAAATCGACTGTCAGCTAGTTGCTTGCTCTGCCTCCTGACCTGTGGTTGAATGTATTTAATCCTGCTTACAATATTCAAGTAGAAAGTTGTTAGAGCCCTTTCCGGCGGTGACGACCTCCCTACGAGAACATGCCTCTCACAAAGGATCTCCTTCATCCCTCTCCAAAAGAGGAGAAGAGGAAACACAAGAAAAAGTGCCTGGTGCAGAGCCCCAACTCTTACTTAATGTGAAATGCCCAGGATGCTATAAAATCACCATGGTCTTTAGCCATGCACAAACGGTAGTCTTGTGTGTTGGCTGCTCCAGTGTCCTCTGTCAGCCTACAGGTGGAAAAGCAAGGCTGACAGAAGGATGTTCCTTCAGAAGGAAGCAGCACTGAAAGCCCCTGATTAAAGATGAGTGGGAATCTTCCCAATAAACACATTTTGGAAAAGAAAGAAAGAAAGAAAGAAAGAAAGAAAGAAAGAAAGAAAGAAAGAAAGTTGTTAGATTAAATGTATGTGCTACACTACAATTAAAAACCATTTTCCCCCAGTAAATAACACAATCTCGGGGTTCACAGTGTGATCAAATATCTTACAACAAGCAGTACATACTCTTATCCACAGAGCTATCCCTCTCACCCCTGAAGAGATGTTTCCTTGCTTCCCAGAAGTCACAACAGGAGAAGACATCTGCCTAGACCACCTGGGTGCCTGAAGGTCCTCTCCTCAAGCAATCTTGTGGTAAAGCTGCTCTGGGAAGGCCTGGACAACAAAGGCAGGTGTGCTCCCTGAGGGGCCTGGAGATATCGATGTCCCTGAGGCAGGGATGCAGAAACAAACGTAGCAGTTCCTTATTTAGGGAGCATCTAATCTGACCTATACTGGAATGTAGAGTGTAGAGGGAGAAGGAACAGCCTATCTAGGTGCCTCACACCCCGGTAACCCTGTCAGCTTCCTGGATACTCCCAGGAGACTCTCTCCCCAATCTCGAGGACCTCCTTTCTGCCTCTTCCCCACAGCATCATCTCAAGGATGTGGGCCTAGAAAGCAAATCCAGCTAAGCCTTGGGCAGCTTCAGGATCTTAAACAAAGGAGCCAGTGTGCGTGGGGACTGACTTAGAATGCGCAAAGGAGGAGAGCAAGCAAAGAGAACACAAAGGCAAACACATCCCCAGTGTCCCTCTTACCCGATGATGACGGGAACTACCTGTCCATCTTGCGAGATCATCCCCCCCCATGAATATTGATCAGTTATCCCTCATGTGTTAGGTGCTGGGCTCTGCACTGTAGATCCCATAGTACCCAAGGCTTACATAGCCCACCTCAGGTGGCTGAAGGAGATCTACTACAAATGGGACAAATTGGAAGACTATGTCCTAGAAACTATGACAATGCTACGTAACCAGAAAAGGAGTACAGGGCCCTCTAGAGGAACAGAACTGATAGAATGCATATGTATATGCATATGTACATGTATAAAGAGTATTTATTAGATTGGCTTACAGGCTGGGGTTCAGCTAGTCCAACAATGGCTGTCTACCAATAGAAGGCCCAATAATCCCATAGTTGTTTGGTGTATGAGTTGGAGGCCTCCGCAGCTTTTCAGCATACGCTAGAATCTTGAAGAAGTAGACTCTAATGCCAGTGAAGGCATGGACTTGTCAGAAAGAGAGCAGGCAAAGCAGTTTCCTTCTGCCTGTATCCTTTATAGGCCACCAGCAGGAGGTATGGCCCAGATTAAAGGTGGATCTTACAACCTTAGAAGATCCAGGTTAAAAGTGAGTCTCCCACTTCAAATAATCAAATTTAAGAAGGAAAAGAAAAATCTATCACAGGTTTACCCAGCCACTTGGGTTCTAGTTAATTCCTGATGGAGTCAAGTTGAAAACCAAGAGTTGTCATCACAGATGGCCACGGAGAGGGGCTCTGAGGAGGGGACATTTGAGCCAGGACTAGAAGCAGAGCTGGCGGGTGCCCAGCAGGGGGAGCCTGTGTTCTGGATGCCCTCTCTGGCCTGGACTTGATTCTAGACCGAACAGTCCAGATTAGCCCCTCCAGCCTTGGATCAAGCACTTTTCCCCACTTAAGCTTTCTAGACAGAATGGTCTATTCCTGAGTCTGAGCACACGCACTGGGCTGTCCTCAACCACAGGACTGTTTCCTTCATCAGGATAGCCTCTCTAGACTATGGAGTGGGACAGGCAAGCAGGGGATGAAGGAAGGAGAGGATGCAGTCGCAGTCGGGGCCTACACTGCTAAAGGATGCTGCTGCCTCTAGGGGGCGCCTCTCCTACCTGTCTCCATCCTACTAATGGATTTCCCAGGCCCACTTTCTGATAGGAGGGCTGTACAATGGCTGGTGGATGAGAGTAAATAATTTTTTAAAAAATTGTTTATTGGGGGCTGGTGAGATGGCTCAGCGGGTAAGAGCACCCGACTGCTCTTCCGAAGGTGATAAGTTCAAATCCCAGCAACCACATGGTGGCTCACAACCATCCGGAACGAGATCTGGCTCCCTCTTCTGGAGTGTCTGAGGACAGCTACAGTGTACTTACATATAATAAAATAAATAAATAAAATTGTTTATTTTACATATGTGAGTACAATGTGCTGCTGTCTTCAGACACACCAGAAGAGGGCAACCATGTGGTTGCTGGGATTTGAACTCAGGACCTCTGGAAGAACAGTCAATGCTCCTAACCACTGAGCCATCTCTCCACCTCCCCATCCCCCATCCTGTGAACTTCTGATCCTTCTGCATTCTCCTCTGGAGTGGTGGGATTACAGGGTACATCACCATGCTGAGCTTATGCCGTCTTGGGATGGAACACTGGGTCTCTGGAACGCCAGCTAAGCTACATGCCTAGCCAGGTAACAGTCTGCTTTCAAGCAGGCCTGTTCTTAAAAGGGTGGCATGAAAACTCACCAGGTGAGTCAGTCAGGAAGCAGGCAGGAGACAGGCGTGCCGCAGTGCCTGACACTTCTCAAAAGTGCCTGTGGCAGAGAGAGAGGGAGCCCCACTTTTGGCTGCTTGCTAATTTGCCCCAGTCACCCCTGGGATCTGCATCTGAGGTGGCTAACAGTTTAATAAATCGCCTCAGGATGAAGCTGATCTCCTGGTCCCAAGAGACCTGGCTGAGGCATTTTTGTATTTCCACAGCTCTCAGCACAATAATTTTAAAAAGTGGACACTTTAGAGAGAGGGCTCAGTAGTTAAGAGCACTGACTGGGAGCTGGTGAGATGGCTCAACGGGTAAGAGCACCCGACTGCTCTTCCGAAGGTGATAAGTTCAAATCCCAGCATCCACATGGTGCCTCACAACCATCCGTAACGAGATCTGGCGCCCTCTTCTGGAGTGTCTGAAGACAGCTACAGTGTACTTACATATAATAAATAAAATAAATCTTAAAAAAAAAAAAAAAAAAAAGCCGGGCATGGTGGCGCATGCCTTTAATCCCAGCACTCGGGAGGCAGAGGCAGGCGGATTTCTGAGTTCGAGGCCAGCCTGGTCTACAAAGCGAGTTCCAGGACAGCCAGGGCTAGACAGAGAAACCCTGTCTCGAAAAAACAAAAACAAAAACAAACATGGTCACTTTAAAGAAAAAAGTGGACACTCTAGCAGGCATGGCTNTGCCTCTGCCTCCCGAGTGCTGGGATTAAAGGCGTGCGCCACCACGCCCGGCAACAAATAAATCTTAAAAAAAAAAAAATCAGCTGGGTGTGGTGGCGCACGTCTTTAATCCCAGCACTCGGGAGGCAGAGGCAGGCGAATTTCTGAGTTCGAGGCCAGCCTGGTCTATAAAGTGAGTTCCAGGACAGCTAGGGCTATACAAAGAAACCCTGTCTCGAAAAAACAAAAACAAAAACAAACATGGTCACTTTAAAGAAAAAAGTGGACACTCTAGCAGGCATGGCTTTAATCCTAGCAGTTGGGAGGCAGAGGCAGATGGATCTCTGAGTTTGGAGTTAGCCTGGTCTACAGAGTAAGTTCCAGGGTAGAGAAACCCAGTTTCAAAAAATAAAACCAAAATAACCAAAAACCAAAAACCAAAAAACCCAAACAACAAAAAGTGACCAGACGCTGGTGACACACACCTTTAATCTCAGCTCTCAGGAGGCAGAGCCAGGTGGATCTCTGTGAGTTCTAGACCAGCCTCTGTACAAAGCAAGTTTCAGGACAGCCAGGGCAGTTACAGAGAAACCTGTCTCAAAAATAAAATAAAATATCATAAAATAACAATACCAATCAATCAATCAATCAATCAATCAATCAAGGAGACACTCTGAACATTTCATGGACTATGAGAGTATAATTCCATCTCCTGCCTGGGTGGGGTGGTCAGCTATTTAGCCTTGGAAGATCCTGGTATATTTTACCCATCCCTACTGGCTACTCTAAGCACTTATACCACTAGAGGGCACCAAGGAACCATCCAACATTTCTCTGGAGCCCGCAAATCCTTTGTCCCCGACGTCTCCAGCCTGAGTCGGGCACACCCTCACCTCAGGAGCTGGGGGCGGAGTCGGTGTTGAGTTAGAGGGGGGTTTGCCATTATTCAGAAGCCTCCAATGGGTGTGTGAACAGGAGCTCATCTTTGGGGTTCTTTAGCTCCCTCACCCCTTGTTCTTTTTCTGAGAGGAGGGTGGGACGACTGTTTCTACTTTATGGAGAAAACACCCTGATGTATGAGCAGATGGTGTCTTGGTCAAGGCTGCGTTTGGTAACTGGGTCTAACACAAGCCCCAGTTACAGGGTTCCCAAAGGCTGATTCCTCTGTTTATTCACTGGCTCCCCCTTTTTTTCAACTGTCACTTCAGAGGTTCAGCTTAAATCTTCTGAACCTTGTTTTGATCATCTGTTGATCAGCCAGTCAACAGAATTCAGAACGAGTGGGCCTGGAGACACAGCCCGTAGAGTGCAATTTCTTTAACTTCAGCATTTTGGAAGCACAGTCAGATAATCTCTGGAAGTTCAAGGCCAGCCTTGAACTTATATCAGTTAAAACAAATTAAATTCCCAAAAGGCTGGGGGCGGGGGGGGGGCTAGACTGGGACCAGCAAGAGGCAAACCACCCAGATTGGTTCTTATTGGCCTTATTACCTAAAGGGATTACTACCTACTTCATATACACCTAAGTTTCCCTCCTCAAACACAACTCAGGTGGCCTTGGGGATAACAAAAAGAATTAACAGCAGCCTGAAGTAAAGGAAGGCCATCCTCCACTAAGCCTTCCTTCCCTCCCACCTGCCTCCAATAGGGCCAGACGGTGCCCACCCAATGTGGGTGGAGAGAAGCAAGTCTCCCCCCACCCCCGTTTCCCCCAACAAATGGGAGATCCTATATATTAAAGTCTCCCTTTCCTCTTGCCACCTTCCCACCAGAACACCACTGAGTTGAGACTCTGACCTAGTTTATAGCTTGAGGCTGAGTGGTCCAAAGGGACAAGGCTGTAAATGGCAGAGCCACGATGGGCACCAAAAAAAAAAAAAAAAAAAAGAAGAAGAAGAAGAAAGAAAGATAAACGTGGTGTGTCAGTGGGCTTTAAATGGTGCCTGGCCCAGAATCCAGACTACTGTCATGTATCCCAAGCAAAAGAAACCTGTCAGGGCAGGGAAGAAACATTAATCCCTGTGTTCACTAGCTGTGTTGTCCTTGGCAGGTCTCTTGCACTCTCTGAGCCTTGAGTTACAAAATGGAATAGTCGTTGTCTTTCATAAATTGGGCTGTCAGTGAGATCAGTCAGTGGTCAGTCCTCCTGCAGACTCCCCCACTTTCCCTACTGGCCACTCTGGTTGTGTTCCTTCTCCCAGGAGCTAGATATGCATGCATCCCTCCTGCATCCAGAATCCTACCTCTTCCCACCTGGACCCCAGCTAGGGCCACACTGTAGCATCCTGGGAGGGCTGACCTCCAGGATTTGAGCCAATCCTGAGAACCAAATGAAATGCTGGAAGTGGTGGACTCAGATCTTCCCAAGACACCCAATGGAAGAGAGAGAGAGATCTGCACCTCCCTGCTCTTGCTCTGCCCCACCCCATCCTCGGAGAGGTTAGTGCCCCACCCACTTTTCCTACGTTCTGGCCTGGCTTGCCTGCTTCACAAGGAGGGAATGTTATTTAAAAGATCGGGAGATTTGCCTTAAATAGGCATGGAGTGTTGTGCCAGGGCCGAGGGTGAGGGGTGGGAGGAGGCAGCTCTGGTGGAGGAGAGAGCAAAGGATAAGAGCTTCTCCGGGGCTGTGAACAGCCTTTTTATACCGAGCACAGCCCCACAGTTCCAGCCGGTGGCATGATCTTTAAACCCCAGAGGTGGAAAAAAGTATAGAGGGCAAAGCAGACAGTGCTATGACTCCCTGACACCGGTTCCTAGAGCTTTGGTTCTGCCCTTGGGCTGCCTGCCCCTGTCTGCTCTCCCGGCCCCAGCTTGTAACTGGAAGCTTGCCTCACTCTGAATCTGCCCAGGTGAGGTGGTACTCTGCTTACTGAACAACACCAGTGAGGAAAAAGGTGAAGGGCCACCCTGGGGGTGTGGCAGACATCTGTCAGGATGCCGAGAGGCAGAGGGAGGGAGCTGAGGCCAAGGGGCTGAGGAGCGAAAGGTGGGCTGGTCTGTACAGCTGCACATGCGCAGCTAGCCCCTGGAACTCGTTCACTGTGCCCTCCAATGCTCCCATCTGGGCTTACTGAGACTCCAGAATGCACTAATGGGAATCGTGACTAGGTGTGGTGACATACACCGATGATCCAAGCACTTGCCAGGCAGAAGCAGGTAGATATCAGAAGCAGGCTTAAGGCCAGCCTGGTCTACAGAGTAAATTGTAAATTGTAGGCCAACCAGGGCGACTTAGGGAGACCCAATCCAATAAACAAAAAAAGAAAGAAATGGGAGTGTTGCTGGCTCGGTGTCCTAGCAAACACCTGAGACAGAAAAACCGCATCTTACCCGTGGAATTTAAGGGGCAACACTAGGGGACAAGAAAATATTCTGTATTAGGTCCTTTTTTTTTTTTTTTTTTTTTTTTCCGAGACAGGGTTTCTCTGTATAGCCCTGGCTGTCCTGGAACTCACTCTGTAGACCAGGCTGTCCTCGAACTCAGAAATTCGCCTGCCTCTGCCTCCCGAGTGCTGGGATTAAAGGCATGTGCCACCACGCCCGGCCATCTTTCTATCTTCTTTTTTTTTTTTTTTTGGTTTTTTGAGACAGGGTTTCTCTTTGTGCCCTGGCTGTCCTGGAACTCACTTTGTAGACCAGGCTGGCCTCAAACTCAGAAATCCGCCTGCCTCTGCCTCCCAAGTGCTGGGATTAAAGGCGTGCACCACCACGCCCGGCTCTTTCTATCTTCTTATGGGCCCTGCAGATCACCGTTTCTCTTGCCTGTATCTCTGCCCAAGACTTCCTAAATTCCTTCTTTTCCCCTTTTGCTCTTGGTATATTTTTCCCCCCAGGCAGCACCCCTCCCCCCATCTCTGCATTCCCAAACCCCTAGGGTTCTTCGATGACTGAGAAACCCTTTCCAATGTTCAAAAGGTGACATTCAGGATCTTTTACAGATCATGTTGCCTTCTAGGGAGTTCACAGGTGTGTGAGCCCCAATGGGCTTGGGAACAAGAGGAGGAAGGAGAGGCCCTAGTTTGGCTTTCTTCTGGATACTTCAAGCTGAAAGAGTCATAGTGGTCCAATCCAATGGCTTTGGAGTACATATGAGCAGGCAGTAGCCCTGTGATGGGTAAAAAAGCTCTTGGGGTCCAAAGTGAGAAAGAAGTTTAGGTGGGTCTGATTAGGACCACAGATAACCTTAGGTAAGCCTCAATCCCCTGGGTCCACTGAAGGAGATTCAGCCAGTCTCAATGCCCATGTAGAGGAGGGGTGATAGTCCGTCCTTCCTTCTTTTTCCTTCTTTCCTTCCTTCCTCTTTCTTTTCCTCATTTTTTTTTTCTGAGACAGGGTCTCTCCATGTATCCCTGGCTATTCTAGAATACCGGTACTCTGTAGACCAGGTTGGCCTCAAACGCAAATATACACCTGCCTCTGCCTCCTGAGGGCTAGGATTAAAGGCGTGTACCACCATCACTGCCCAGTGCTTTGGTGAGGTCGTTCTAGTCTGACTCTACCATGAAACACTACATCCTTGGTCAAACCTATTTCCCACTTTGGGCCTCTGTCACACTGATGGATTATAAGGGTTTATTTATTTAACTTTATTCTTTTTTTTTTTTTTTTTTTTGAGACAGGGTTTCTCTGTATAGCCCTGGCTGTCCTGGAACTCACTTTGTAGACCAGGCTGGCCTCGAACTCAGAAATCCGCCTGCCTCTGCCTCCCGAGTGCTGGGATTAAAGGCATGCGCCACTACGCCTGGCTTTAACTTTATTCTTTGTGAATTTCACATCAGGCACCCCAATCCTATCCATCTTCTTGTCCCCCCCATATCTACCTTCTGCCCTTGCAAACCCCTCCTGAAAAGGGCAAGCTCTTTTTTTTTTAAAGATTTATTTTATTTATTATATGTAAGTACACTGTAGCTGTCCTCAGACACTCCAGAAGAGGGCGCCAGATCTCGTTACGGATGGTTGTGAGCCACCATGTGGATGCTGGGATTTGAACTTATCACCTTCGAAAGAGCAGTCGGGTGCTTTTACCCGCTGAGCCATCTCACCAGCCCAAGGGCAAGCTCTTAAGGTGGCACAACCTAGCAGGAACAGCCCAGCTTCAGCCAAATTGGCAGGAGCCAGTGGGAGTGACCAGAGCCAATAGGAACACCAGGAAAGTTCTCTTCTCAGCTGTGTCTCTCTCGAATAAGTGAAGACTTGAAACCAAGAAGCCTTTAGCTATGCAAGCAAGTCAAGCAAGCTCCTCTCACAGTCCACTGAGACCTAGTTATACTCCCTCCAAACATCACATGTCCTCTACGGGTCTTGCCTCAGCACGTGAGTCTGACTTAAGCAAAACTCCTTGTGAGTCGATCTCAACTGACATCACTCCGCCAATCAGCCTGAGTCTGAAGAAGCGGCAAGAAGTCGCAAGACACCATCACAAGTTTTTTTGGTGTGTTTCTCTCTATGGAGCCTCGACAAATGGAGCTCAACAAGGCATTTAAGGCGAACCAATGCATGCGCGTCTTAGTGAAGAATCCTTTATCACACGTCCTTTCATCTGCTTGTTTTAGCAAAACATCCCTTCCCTTGTGTCTGCTTCAGCAAAACATTCCTTCATGAGTCTACCTTAGCCTTTCATCTGTATCCACTTCAGTGGAAAGTTCCTTCACATGTCTGCCCCAGCAAAACACCATCTAACACAACTGACTTTCCAAAGAACCCTAAAGTTTCCACTTCAAAGATGTTTTATTTTTGACAAGATCTCATATAGCATAGGCTGGCCTCAAACTCTGTATGCAGTGAAGGGCAACCTTGAACTTCTGATTTTTCAGCCTCTACCTCCCCAGTGTGCTATGATTACAGGCTTGCATCAGGACCCTCAGTTGATAAGGCAGTGGAGACTGAACTTAGTGCTACCTGCGTGCTAGGCAAGCACTCTTCCAGCTGAGCTACATAGATCCTGTGCAGTCCTGTCTTTAGCCCAGCAGTCCAGCCATGTTCTCACAGAGCCCAGGCTGCCTTGAGAACCCACAGAGATTTCTGATATTTCTAGCTACCACTCTTGTCCTTTTGACAAGCTGCCCCCACACATGGCCCTGTGCTTTAGATCCTGAAACTTTAGAACCTTGTAGGTTTCTAAAAGCCTTACTCAGAACAGTCCACTTCAGCATCTGGCATCTAGCCTGCTCTTCTGGGCTCAATTTCCTCCCCTGCCAGGGGGCAGAAACAGCCCCTTGCTTGGGGTCCAGCGATGGACCGGCAGCATTTAAGAGCTTTTTTTTGCCAGGCGTGGTGGCGCATGTCTTTAATCCCAACACTTGGGAGGCAGAAGCAGGTGGATTTCTGAGTTCGAGGCCAGCCTGGTCTACAAAGTGAGTTCCAGGACAGCTAGAGCTATACAGAGAAACCCTGTCTCAAAAAACAAAAACAAAAAAACAAAACAAACAAACAAACAAAAAAAAGCAAAACAGGGAGTTGGGGAGTTGGCTCGGCAAGGGAAAGCACACCCTGAGATGTGGTCTACTCCCAGGATTCCTATGTGACATAGGAGGTAGAAACATAACTGTCTCAAAGGTCATGGGCCAAGTAGCCTGAAGCACATAGCACAGCAGCAGAAACAAACAAGGCCCTAAGAGCCTTGGCTGTGGAAAGTGACACTATCCTGACCCCCACCATGTAAATAAACATGGGAATATAAGTCACCTAGGCTTACGGCACACATGTGCCCTCTCACCATGTAAATAAACAAAAAAATTTCATCATAAATAAGCAGAAATTAGTAGGCAAAGCTCTTGGGGTGTTTTGCAATGTTAGAGATTGAACCCAGGGTATTAGCCCATGCTAGGCAAATACTCTACTACTGCTCTGGACAACTGTTGAGGTGGAGGAGTGTTGGGATGTCAGACTTGGAGGTGGTCAGACGATAACATTGAAAACACTAAGTCTCCGGCTGGAGAGATTCTTCATCGGTTAAGAGCACTAACTGCTTTCTCCCAAAAGTCTTTAGTTCAATTCCCAGCAACCACATGGTGGCTCACAACCATCCGTAACAAGATCTCACTCCCTCTTCTGAAGTGTCTGAAGACGGCTACAGTGTACTTACATATAATAAATAAATAAATGTTTAAAAATTAAAAAAAACACAAAGACTCAAACATGGTGCTTATATAGTCTAACATGTATTATCTCATAGAGATCTCCTTCTTTCTCTGTCAAAAGTTAGGAGTTTGAGATGAATGTTTCCTGGGTCCTCTCAATTCATTGAGAATTGTTAAAACAAAAGGAAAGAAAAAAGAAATGTTTAAGGTAATACATTTCACTTTATCAAAGAACTTCTATCTTGTTCTATTTACATTCTAATAGTTGTTTTGTTTTTTTGGTCCTGAAGGATGAACTCAGGGCCTAGTATAGTCTAACAGTTGTCAATGGTCACAAATGGATTTGGACCCGTGAACATGAAAAGATGCTATCTTTCTTTGTTTCATTTGTTTTGTGATGGTCTCACTTCACCACAGAGCCTGGCTGGCTTGAGCTCCCTAGGTAGAATAAGCTGGCATCGATTTGTCAGTGATTCTCCTGCTCTGCCTCTCCAGCGCTGGGATCAGAGACTCTCTCAGGAGTGTCAGGCAACACTGGGAAGGGCTGGGAGGATGAGCCTCCTGAAGGCGGTGATGTCATGGAAGCTTAGCTCTGGCTTCTGCCCAGCCTCCGGTTCTGTGGGACTATGTGAGGCCCAAGGCTTGAGTCTGGAACTTGTCAGCCTCACCTGTCAGGCTTCCTCAGACCAGTATGCAGGGGTCTGCTGTTATCACTAGAGACAGCATGGCTGAAGGAGAGTCAGATGTGGTGAGAGTGTAGAGGTGGGCCAAGCATCCCCAGTTTGACTGTCCCCTATGTGACAAGCACTGGGAAGAATTCAGGCTCATTCTTTCACAAACTTACTCATTCTTCTTAGTGTTAATAAATTAAATATTCAGCAGCTGGGCATGATGCTGCACACGTATAATCCCAGTATTTAGGAGGTGGAAGCAGGAGGATTAGGGGTCCAAGGGTTACATAGTAAGTTCCAGGCCTGGGCAGTTTGCAAGTTTGAGGCTACCTTGGGCTTAAAACAAAACAAAACAGAAAAACCCAGTAGCAATAACAGTTAAAAGAAATCAGAAATGTGTTAGAAATAGACAGACAAATTCAGTATTATAGAATTGCCCAAGAAGGCATTTTTTGAGCTGAGAAAGTAACAGATGGCTACAAAGAACATTCTAAATAGAGGAAAGGGTTTATTATTGATTGATTGATTGATTGATTGTATTTGAGTACACTGTTGTTCTCTTTAGACACTCCAGAATCAGGCATCGGAACTCATTACAGATGATTGTGAGCCACCACGTGGTTGCTGGGAATTGAACTCAGGACCTCTGGAAGAGCAGCCTGTACTCTTATCAGCGGAGCCATCTCTCCAGCCCAGAAAAGGGTTTATTTAAAGTGGTGGTAGGGAAGCTTTGGGTGTCTGTAGAACCTTAAGACCAGTATAAAGTGGTCATGTGGCGAATTCCCTCCTAATAAATGCTAGTTGAGCAAATAAAAAAAAGCGATCACAGCCAGACATGGTGGCACACATCTATAATCAATCATAGCACTCAGAGGACAAGTCAGGAAAGTCTCAAATTCAAGGCTAGCCTGAACTATACAGCAAAACCATTTCTGAAAACAACCAAAACAGCAAACATAAATGACTATAAACCCCACAAACACCTAAATATTTTTGCTTCCAGTCTAGATACCTTATATTACCACATAAGACACATAAAATACCATTTCTACTTAGAGTATTTAAAAAACAAGGATTCTCTAGACACTGAAAGCCAGACAAGAGCCGGGCATGGTGGCGCATGCCTTTGATCCCAGCACTCAGGAGGCAGAGGCAGGCGGATTTCTGAGTTCGAGGCCAGCCTGGTCTACAAAGTGAGTTCCAGGACAGCCAGGACTATACAGAGAAACCCTGTCTCGAAAAAAGGAAAGCAAGACAAGGAAAAACAATAACTGCTCAGTAGAAAACAGGAAGGCTGTCTCGAAAAACCAAAAAAAAAAAAAGAAAACAGGAAGGAATTCTATGAATGTCCCACCATGTTGCCCCAATAGTTTCTAGAGCTCAGCATAGGGAGAAGGCACTCTGTCCAGGGCAGTCTAGCAAGCCTTCTTCATTGACAGAGAACTAAAATGTACACAGTTGTAAGTATCTATATTTTTTAAAAATTGGAGCGTAAGGGCAGAGTGCTGTGTAACACGTGAGGTCTCATATTCAACCTGAGCACTGCAAACACAGAGAAATGACACAAAACACTTACATGGAAACTATAGACAAAAAGCACAGCATCTAAATGAAGATCCTACTGGCTGGTCTCACACAATGATGGAAACCAGCCAGCTGACCACATGGAGACTGTGGCATGCACCCGGTACCCCAGCTCTTGGCAGGTAGAGGCAGGGGGATCAGGAGTTCAAGGTCATCCTTAACTTCTTAGTGAGTTCAAGACCAGCCTGGGCGGCTATATGAGATTCTATTTTTAAAAGGTGTGTGTGTGGGGGCTGGTGAGATGGCTCAGCAGGTAAGAGCACCCGACTGCTCTTCCAAAGGTGATGAGTTCAAATCCCAGCAACCACATGGTGGCTTACAACCACCCTTAATGAGATCTGACGCCTTCCTCTGGTGCATCTGAAGTCAGCTATGATGTACTTATGAATAATAATAAATGAATCGTTGGACCGGAGAGAGCAGGGACTGAGCAAGTGGGAAAGTGGGATGGACCGGAGCGAGCGGGGGCGACCAGAGCAAGCAGGGTTGACCGGAACGAGGAAAAAAAAAAGGTGTGTGTGTGTGTGTGTGTGTGTGTGTGTGTGTGTATGTCTGTGTGTACATAGTGGCACATGCCTATAATCTCATCTCTTAGGAGGATGAGGCCAGAGAATAGAGGATTGCTATAAATTCAAGGCCAGCCTGGACTATATATAGAACTCCGTGTTAGCCAGGGTTAAAAAAAAAGAGAAAGAAAATTTTAGTATAGTAAGATATCCCTAATATATCCCTAAATAACATAGATACAAACATTAAAAACAAGGGTTTTGTTTTGTTTTTCCTTGCATGTACAACATGCACGTAGTGCCTGCTGAGGCTAGAAGAGGACTAACTCCTGGGACTAGAGTTACAGATGCTTATGAGCCACTATATAGGTATTAGAAATTAAACCTGCCATTTCTGCAAGAGAAAAAAGGGGCCTTAACTGCAGGGCCATCTCTGCGGTCCCTACTCTTCAGGTTTTAACACTTGTTTTCTAGCTGAGTATGATGGTACATACCTTTGATCTCAGCACTTGGGAGGCAGACTGATTTCTGTGAGTACAGAGCCAGCTTGGTTTACATGAGAGTTCCAGGATAGTCAGGGCTACATAGAAAGGCCCTGCCTTCTGTCTCAAAGACAAGAAGCAAGCAAAAGCCCCATTCTCCAGATGGACCCCATGTCTGTGCGGGGACATTCTCCAGATGGACCCCATGTCTGTGCGGGGACATTCTCCAGATGGACCCCATGTCTGTGCGGGGAGAGTTCTGGAGGTGGGATAAAATACCACCCAACACACTCACTCTCTCTCTCTCTCTTTTTGTTTTGTTTTGTTTTTCTTTTTTGGGTTTTTTTTTCAAAACAGGGTTTCTCTGTATAGCCCTGGCTGTCCTGAAACTCACTCTGTAGACCAGGCTGGCCTGGAACTCAGAAATCCTTCTGCCTCTGCCTCCCAAGTGCTGGGAATAAAGGCGTGTGCCACCACGCCTGGCCATCATTTTTTAAATTATAATTTATTTTATGTATGTGAATTCACTGTAGCTGTCTTCAGACACTCCGGTAGAGGGCATCAGATTCCATTCCAGATGGTTGTGAGCCACTGTGTGGTTGCTGGGAATTGAACTCAGGACCTCTGGAAGAGCAGTCAGTGCTTTTACCTGCTGAGCCATCTCTCCAGCCCAGCCACCCAACTCTCAATGGGGTCCAAAATTCAGCCTTTCACAACAAAGGAGTTGATACACTGAACACTCTGTGTCACATACATGTTGACTCCGAGGCCTGGTGGTAGGCTTTACTGGGACACAGCCATACTCACTTGTTTTTCGATTATACATGGCTCCTTTCCTACTCGAGTTACAAGGGCTGACTGCAGCAGTAGCTGTAACAGACATGTAGTTTTGTGGCTCACAGAGTCCTGTGAAATGAGCTCTTTATGGTGATAATTATACCGATGTGTCCTAGCTGGTTCTTTTTTTTTTTTTTTTTTTTTTTGGTTTTTCGAGACAGAGTTTCTCTGTATAGCTCTGGCTGTCCTGGAACTCACTTTGTAGACCAGGCTGTCCTGGAACTCAGAAATCCACCTGCCTCTGCCTCCTGAGTGCTGGGATTAAAGGCGTACACCACCACGCCCGGCTCCTAGCTGGTTCTTGTCAAATTGACACAAACCTAGACCTATCTGGGAATCGGAAATCTTAGAGACAGTGCCTCCTTAAGGCTGGCCTATCGTCAAATCTGTGGGACATTTTCTTGATTGGTGGTTGCTGTGAGAGGGTCCAGCCCCCCCCCACCCCCATGGGTAATGCCACCCCAGGCAGGTGGTGCTGGGCTAAACAAGAAGGCTGAACAAGCCAGTAAGCAGTGTCCCACCATGGCCTCTGTTGTAGTTCCTGCCTCCAGGTTCCTGTCCTAACTTTCTCAGTGATGAACCAACAGCTCCTGGAAGTGTACGATGAAATAAACCCTTTCCGCCCGAAGCTGTTTTTGACTATCCTGTTTTATCACAATAAGAAAAAATCCAAAACAAAACAAGATGAATTCAAGCCCAGCATGGTGGTACACGACTTTAGTCCCAGCACTTGGGAAGTAGGGGCAGGTGGATCTCTGAGTTCAAGGTCAGCCTGGTAAGAGTGAGTTCCAGGATAGCAAGGGCTACACAGAGAAACCCTGTCTTGAAAAAAAAAAATCAAACCAAAATAAACAAGCAAACGCCACCCCCAAAAGAAAAAGAAAAAAAAAAATGAGATGAGAGGCCCCTAACTTTCTGACTGTGGGTATTGTTTTATTTAACTTTTCTTTGTTTTCTGGGTGTGGTAATGCACTTTTAATCTTACACTTGGGAAGTAGAGGCAGGCAAGTCTTGGTAAGTTTGAGGCCAGCCTAGTGTTCTACATAGTAAGTTCCAGGACAATCAGTCCTACATAGAGAGACCTTGTCTCTAAACAAACAAACAAACAAACAAACAAACAAATGAAACATGTCTTTGGTGTGCCACAGCATGCAGAGGGAGGGTCTGGGGACAATTGTGGAAGCTAATCAGCCAGGGCTAGAGAGACCATGTCTCAAAATAAATAAAACATCTGTTCAATGTGTGTACCACAGCATGCATGTGAAGGTGTGAGGACACTTTGTGGGAGCCGGCCCTCTGCTTCTACCATGAGGGTACAGAAATTCAACTGTGCCCCCAGGCTAGCTACAAGTACTATTATCTACTGAGTCATCTTGTAGGCCCAAGTGCTGTTGCTAGGTCTGGTTGTAGGTCATTATGTGCATGTATACACATGTACATAAATATTACATGTATTTTTTGTAGTTGCTATTTTTTTGTTGTTTGTTTTGTTTTTTCAAGACAAGGTTTCTCTGTAGCCCTGGCTTGTTTTTGTTTTTTTTCCCCCCCTTGTTCTGGTCAACCCTGCTCGCTCCAGTCGGCCCCGCTCGCTCTGATCAGCTCTACTTGCTCCGGTTGGTTCCGCTCCTTCCGGCCGTTCCCGGCCCCACTCGCTCCGGCTCCGCTAGCTTCGGCCGTCCCCGCTTGCTCCGGCCGTCCCGGTTCGGCTCCACTAGCTCTTGACAGCCTTGCTCGCTTCGGTTGGTCTCTCCAGTCCAAGGGTTCATTTCTTATTATTCTTCATAAGTACGCTGTAGCTGACTTCAGACGCACCAGAGGAGGGTGTCAGATCTTGTTATGGGTGGTTGTAAGCCTCCATGTGGTTGCTGGGATTTGAACTCATCATCTTAGGAAGAGCAGTGGGGTGCTCTAACCCGCTGAGCCATCTCACCAGCCCCCTTGTTTTTTTTTTTGTTTGTTTGTTTGTTTTTGTTTTTTGTTTTTTTTGAAGATAGGGTCTTACTATATAACATAAACCAGGCTCAAACTTGCAATACTCCTGCCTCAGCTTCTTAAGTGCTGAGGTAAGAGGTATGTACCATCACACCCTGTCATATGTGACTAGAAATTTCAGTCCCAACCCTGGTCCTGGAGCAAACAGGAAGACTGGGGGAAAGTCTTTTTAATGCCTTTTTGTTTGAGTTAGGGTTTCTCTGTGTACCCTTGGCTATTGAGACTGGCCTCAAACTCTTTTTGGTGTTTTCTTCTCTCCCATTTATATTGCTGAAAATTGACCTCGGTCTTCTCACCCTCCCACCCAGCCCCTCTCCTCCCCTCAGAGCAAGGGTTCTGTCAGTGAACTACACACCCTTCAACCCCCTCTGCTCCAGGGTCTGTGTAGCTGCAAAGTTAGCAGCTGTTTGTTGTACGTATTTCAACCCCCTCTGCTTCCCTTTATAGGCTCTGCTTCCCTTTCTGACCTGCAACACACACACTTCCTAAAGCCTCTTCCTGATTCCTGGTGTTCTTCCCTCCTGCTCCACCTATATTTATTATATCTAGAAGAGAGTGTCAGATCTCATTACAGATGGTTGTGAGTCACCATGTGGTTGCTGAGATTTGAATCTTCGGAAGAGCAGTCTGTGCTCTTAACCACTGAGCCATCTCTCCAGCCCTCCTTCCCTCTTCTTTTAGAGACTTCTCCACTGAGCTGTGGTGGCTCATGACTTTAATCCCAGCACTTGGGAGGCAGAGGCAGGTGGATTTCTGAGTTGGAGGCCAGCCTGGTCTACAAAGTGAGTTCCAGGACAGCCAGGCCTACACAGAGAAACTCTGTCTTGAAAAACAAAACAGCTGGGCATGGTGGCGCCTGCCTTTAATCCCAGCACTGGGGAGGCAGAGGCAGGCAGATTTCTGAGTTCGAGGCCAGCCTGGTCTACAAAGTGAGTTCCAGGACAGCCAGGGCTCCAAAGTGAGTTCCAGGACAGCCAGGGCTATACAGAGAAACCCTGTCTCAGAGAGAGAGAGAGAGAGAGAGAGAGAGAGAGAGAGAGAATGTATGGCGGGGCATGGGGTCGCACACCTTTAATCCCAGCACTTGGGAGGCAGAGGCAGGTGGATTTCTGAGTTCAAGGCCAGTCTGGTCTACAGAGTGAGTTCCAGGACAGCCAGGGCCACACAGAGAAACCGGGGGGGGGGGGGGTTTACAATGTATGCATCGGGCAGTGGTAGCTCACGCCTTTAATCCCAATACTTGGGAGGCAGAGGCAGGCAGATTTCTGAGTTCAGCCTGCCTTACAGTCCACAGAGTGAGTTCCAGGACAGCCAAGGCTATACAGAGAAATCCTGTCTCAAAAAAACAAAAAAGAAACAAACAGATACAATGTATGCAAGCCAGTACCATTTACATCAAAACTACACACACAAATGTCTGTTTCCAGAGTCCCAGAAACCAGTAAGTGTTGCTGAAGGACAAGACTAGGGACTGGAAGATTTAATTTAGTGGATTCTGTTTTAGGGATCGATTTTACTTCCGCTAAACTGACTAAAGTTCACTTAACAAAATTAATCTTTTTTCTTCTTAAAATTTCATTTTATTATTATGTATGTGTGGATATAAGTATGTGCCTGTAGAGGAAACTTAAATGAGTGTGTTATCTCCTTCCACCTTGTGGGTCTGGGCAGTGAACATGGGTCATCAGGCTAAACAGCAAGTGCCTTTACCCACTGATCATCTCGATGGTTCCGTGTTAATTATGTTCAACTGTAGAGTCTCAGGATGAGCACTGGTGTCTATCTTTGGTCTTGCTGCAGCACACTGTCATTGCACCAGAATAAATCCTACACCAAGCACCCCTAGCCCCATCTCACCAAATCCTAACATGCATCTTACCTTTCTGGGTATTTACAAATGGAATCATACGATGTGACTTTTTTTTTTGGTTTTTCGAGACAGGGTTTCTCTGTATAGCCCTGGCTGTCCTGGAACTCACTTTGTAAACCAGGCTGGCCTCGAACTCAGAAATCCGCCTGCCTCTGCCTCCCGAGTGCTGGGATTAAAGGCGTGTGCCACCACTCCCGGCTCAATGTGACCTTTTGATTCTGGCTTTTTCACTTCCCATATTTTTTTTTAGAGTGTTCACATTGATCCTTTTGTTGATCAGTTTGCTAAGTGGCAAACATTTGGGTTGTTTCACTAATATAAATACTCACATATGGGATTTTGTTTGAAGAGAACATGTTTATCAATTATTTGGAACATATACTAGCATTGGAATTATTGGATCATATGTAGTTTATTTTGCTTTGTTGGCACTGGGAATCAAATCCAGGGCCTTGCACATGTAAGGCAAGTGCTCTTAGCACTTAACTTCTACGTCATCAGAATATGGTTATATGTGAACATGTATTTAACTCTTTGTGATGGTCTTATAGATACATCCTGGTTAGCCTCAAACCTGTAATCCTCCTGCCTTAGTTTGGGGGTACTGGGATTAGAGGGGTGGGCCACTATAGTCAGCTCAAATTGTTTTCAATGTTTTCTGTGCAGTTTTCACTTGCTGGAACTGGTTTGGTTTTTTGTTTTTGAGACCAGTTTCATGTAGCCCAAGCAGGCCATCCCTAACCTACATGTAGGTGTTACTCAAATGGAAACACTGTCTTTTCCAAATAGAAAAAAGAAGGCATATATTTACAGAAGGAGATTGTAAACAAGGAGGTTATTGTCCTAAGACAGAAAATGAGCAAGTCTTTCTCTAGATGACTCCTGGGGGAAGATCACAAGTTGTACTCCAGACTCCTCAGTTCAGATTTAATGCCCTTTGTGCACTCTGGCTTCAGGACTGTGCACATAACATCCTGGGTTTAAGCCCTGGTCCTGACAGTGGTCCCATATCCTTGTACAGGTGGTGGGACCTCTCTGTACCTCAAACGCAAAACAAAAAATCATTTCACAGACCAGTGATGAGGAGTGGGTGGGCTCAGAGATAAGAGCCCAGCATTCAGCTGGATGCCGGCGTTGGTGGCCTTCTACTAGCAGGGCACAGGAGAGATATTTTCTCTGGAAAGCATCGTTGTCTACAGGCTATCACAGCTGCTCTGATGCCTGTACTCTCAAGGAACTGACATAATCCTTCTCCCAAAATATTTCTCCCCTTTATTGTTAGTTCAGAAGAGTAAACAGTTATGCTTTAGGGTGACAGGGATAGTGGTTAGATGTTAGGAAAATGGCTTGCTGTCTGAGGGCCATCTTATGGCAGAGAACATGGGTTTACTCTATAGCACTGTGGCACCCATGGTTAACATATATGGAAACCTGAGTGAAGTCACAAAGAGACAGATATGGGGTTCACTGGAGAACAGCTGCCCTTGACCACACAGAAACCACATGAGACAGGTCCCAGGCCCATTTCACAGATAAAGAAACTGAGGCTGAGCTGCTACTCTTTTGCTTAGAGTCCCAGAAACAAATACTAAGGGTGCCAAGTACAGGTCCATTTCTGTCTTGAACTCAGAAGCTTAACATTAAGTATTTCATGGCCACCTTTAATCCCAGCACTTGGGAGGCAGAGGCAGGCAGATTTCTGAGTTCAAGGCCAGCCTGGTCTACAGAGTTCCAGGACAGCCAGGACTACACAGAGAAACCCTGTCTCAAAAAACCAAAAAAAAAAAAAAAAAAAAAAAAGTATTTCATGGCCAAGTGGTAATAGGCAGTGGCAGATAGATCTTTTGAGTTTGAGGCCAGCCTGCTCTACAGAACAAGTTTTAGGACAGCCAGGGCCACACAAAGAAACTCTGTCTCAAAAAAACAAAACAAAGTAAAACAAAAACTGTCAGTAGACAGCTGGGCATGGTATGGTGGCTCACTCTTTTAATCCTAGCACACTGGGGAGGCAGGAGGTTCTCTGCAAGTTCTGGTCTACAAATGGGATTCCAGGACAGATAGGGCTGTTACAGAGAAACTCCATCTCAAAAAAACAAACCCCCCGCTCCCCGACCCCAAACCAAAGCAAAGAGAAGTCAGTGGAGAAGAACTCAAATGCTCCTATCTAAGTGTCATCTGGAAAGTGTGCTGGAATCACCGCTGAAGGTACAGCAATGAGAGACTTGGTGTGGAAACTGAACTCCTCAATTTCCAGTTGACACTTGGTGGAAATTCAAGTATTTGGTGCAGTCAAATGGATCTCGCTCGGTAGGTCCTAGGGTTCTGGCTGCTGGGGTACTAGGTATTTAAATGTATTCTTGGACGTGTCCTAGGAATTGGCCTTTTTCTTTCAAAAACTAATTCTGGGGGCTGGAGATATGGCTCAGTGGTTAAGAGAGGTTGCTGTTTTTCCAGTGGACCCCAGTTCAGTTTGCAGCGCCCGCATCAGGTGGTTCATAACCACCTGTAACTCTAGGGGAGACATATACACATAAGTAAAAACTCCTTTTTTCTTATCTAAGGGTAAAAAATGGGGTCAGCTGACCCTAGATTTTATCTATGGTTCCTCTGACACAGATTCTATGATCTGCACTTCTCTGTAACCGCTGAGGAGATATCTAGGTTAGGGTACTGCTCTCTCCCCAGCTGCCTTTAAGTTCTTAGAGAGAATGAGTATGCCCTCCCTCCCCTTCATGGCAGCAAAGATGAAAGGCATAGGAGCTACACTCACACCTTCAGAGGTAAGGTAGGTGTGCCCCCCTGTCCTTGCACTTCTGCCTTTTACACAGTGCCTCAGGACCCAAAAGACTTGCCACTTGGTACACTGGACACTGGTCTAGCCCTTTGGCCTTTCTTGGAAACTTGGCCTACTAGGCCAGCTTACCATATCTGGTGAACAATTCTATAATTTGTCTGGCTGAGAGGGTGCCCTCTCCCAGGCTCTGGGAGTCAGGCAGGAAAGCAGGCCAGAGAGGTATTCTCAGTGACCTTTGGTTCCCTGGGAAGGACTCAACAGCCAGTAAAAGTTTACCAAGTGCTGCTTAATGGATGCCAGAACTTAAAACACATTTCAAACAAAAACAAAACCAGAGGGTTTTTGAACAAAAATTTTCATAGGAAAAGATCTTTGATTAATTTTTATTTTTTTCCTAGAAAGAAGTTTCTTTCTTTTCTTTTTGTTGTTTTTCTAGACGGGGTTTCTCTGTATAATAGCCCTGGCTATCTTGGAACCCCATTTTGTAGACCAGGCTAGCTTCAATCTCCCAGAAATCCACCTGCCTTTGCCTCCTGAGTGCTGGGATTTAAGGCGTGCTCCACTGGAAATTTCTTTCTTAGTCCAAACTCAAGGTCCTTCTGTCTCATTTCTTGAGGAAAAATAAATCTATCACTTTTATCTCTTTTTCTTGTTACCCTTTTAGTTCACTGTGTGTTGCTGTAACGAAATACCCTAGACTGGACAATTTACAAAGAATGGAGGTTACTTTGCTCATGGTTCTAGAGGTCAGTAAGCCCAGGACCTTGGCATCAATATCTGCTCAGCATCTGGGGACTGCCCAGGGCTGCATCACCTACGCGTGTGAGCAACTTGAATCTGCAGAGTAAGTTTCCAATGTATGGATTTGGGAGTGGGGCACTTTAAAATCATAGTACTTACTATCCACCCTTCATATAAGACCAAAAGGAAACAGGGACAAGGAGATTGTTAGTTCCGGGCCAGTCTGGGCTACACGGGAAGATCCTGAAAAAAAACTCTAGATGTCCCATCCCTAAAACTCATGTAAAAAGCCAAGTGTGGCGTCATAGACTTACAGTCTCATGTCTGAGAGGTAAGACTGGAGGCTGACAGGAGATCCCTGGCCAGACAGCCTAGGCCAACAACAACAAAAACATCCAAGATAAACAGCTCATGAGGGATGACACCAGAATTGACTTTGAAAAAACATGTTTTGTTGTTTTTGTTTCTGTTGAGGAAACAGAAACATAAAATGGTACTCAGTAGCTTGTGTGTAAACCAAAGCTACTGATGTCAACCACTGAACCTCTGTTTCCCTATCTGCAAAACCACTGTGGTTATACAGGTACTCACAGGGGAGAAGGACTAGGTGATGGCCCCTGAGAGGTATAATAAGTAAGGTTGTCAGGGTTGAGGCCAGAAACCTTTGGCCTGCTCAGACACCCCTACTGGGGCTTCTCTGGATTCTTTTTTTTTTTTTTTCCAGAGACAGGGTGTCACTTTACACACACACACACACACACACACACACACACACACACACACACACACAAATGTATACATAGCTCTAACTGACCTGAAACGTTCTATGTAGACCAGGCTGGCTTTGAACTTACAGAGATCCCACCACCTCTGCCTTCCCAGTGCTAGGATTATGATGTGTGCCACCACAACTGGCTTATATTATTTCTTCAACCCCTCTAATTTTCCCACTTAGGTTCCTGGAATTCTCGTCTCTTTCCTTTTGGAGTAGGGGAAAACTGTCACTGATACATTAATATACTAGAAAACAAAACACTTCTAGGAATTGTTCCACTGGAACACTAACTTTACTTCCCATTCCTCTCTAAAAAAAAAAAAAGTTTTTTTGAGATGTGATCTCATATAACCCAGGCTGGCTTAAATTCACTATATAGCTGAGGTTGATCCTGAACTGCTAAAATAGTAGGCCTATGCTAC
This sequence comes from Mus minutoides, assembly GCA_902729485.2. Lineage (NCBI taxonomy): Eukaryota > Metazoa > Chordata > Mammalia > Rodentia > Muridae > Mus > Mus minutoides. Next base: position 158,983 of record LR750044.1, read on the forward strand.
CACACCCAGTTTATGCAGTGCTGGTAACCACATTGAGGACTTTGAGGACATGACTTAGGTATTATTCTACTGCTGTAAGACACCATGGCCAAGGCAACTTTTAAAAGAAAGTACTTAATTGGGGCCTTGCTTTACAGTTTTGGGGAGCATGTGGGCAGGCAGGCATGATGCTGGAGCAGTAGCTGAGAGGTCACCCTGATCTACAGGCAGCTGGCAGCAAAGGTCAGTGAAACTTCTACTCCAACAAGGCCACACCTCCTAATCCTTCCTAAATAATCTGCCAACTGGGAACCAAGCATCCGAATATATTACCCTATGGGATCCACCAACATATAAGCCACCACAGCAGGCCAGGCAAGCACTCAACTGAACCACACACTTTGCTTTTCATTCACTCGACCTCATTCCTGATTTCTTCCGGCCAGAACCTGGGAAGGCATTCATTCAGAAGTTACAATGGGACTTATGGAGGAGACTCACCTCTCTCTTCTGACTGTTTCTTAATTTTCAGCCAATGATAGAGAGAAACAGTTGAAGCATCTTTTGGTGTGCAGCAGGGAGGAGACCATGTTGTCTTTCTAGAAGTGTGGGGTAAGGTCCCTAGTCCCCTCTTCCTACCTCAAAATCATACCTATTGCCATGGACTCTGTGGCCATCAAAGAGCTGTCAGGGTTCTATACGCATGAAAGGCAGAGCGACCCCTTGACAGCCTGAAAGGTAACTCTAGTTTTACTTTAGGAAAGCAAAGTCCTGTCCGAGACACACAGTTACCTGGCTGCAGACCCAGGTCGGTGGTAAGGCTACTCTGGGAGTAATAGCATTTGTTTCTGATTTCATACCTGAGATCTGGGCTGGCGAGATGGCTCAGTGGTTAAGAGTGCCGACTGCTCTTCTGAATGTCCCGAGTTCAAATCCCAGCAACCACATGGTGGCTCACAACCATCCATAACGAAATCTGATGCCCTCTTCTGGAGTGTCTGAAGACAGCTACAGTGTACTTACATATAATAAATAAATAAATCTTTTAAAAAAATCTATTTAAGCCGGGCGTGGTGGCGCACGCCTTTAATCCCAGCACTCGGGAGGCAGAGGCAGGCGGATTTCTGAGTTCGAGGCCAGCCTGGTCTACAGAGTGAGTTCCAGGACAGCCAGGGCTAAAGAGAAACCCTGTCTCGAAAAACCAAAAAAAAAAAAAAAAATNAAAAAAAAAAAAAAAAAAAAAAAAAAAACCAACAAAACAACAACAACAAAACCAAACAAACAAAAAAGGCATCTCTCAGAGATTCTGAGACAAAAATGCAAAAATGACCCAGGTCTAACTTGATCTGCAAATACAGCAAGTGCTACTTGGTATTCTTACAAGTGAGTAATATTTTATAGCTTATTTATTGGTACTGGGCTAGTGACTTGCTCAACATTCCAAAATCAGAACCCTCACTACCTCTCTGGTGTTTTGAGACTGCCTTACCATGTACATATCCTTGGCTGATTTAGAGCTTGCTATGTAGACCAGGCTGGCCTTTCAGTCACTAAGATCTGCCTGCTTCTGCTGGGACTGAAGTGTACGTGAACATGTCCTTAAACACCTCACCTTGTTTTTTGAGCGGCTCCCTGGGACCTGAGCCGGCTGATAAAGCTAGGCTGGCCAGTGGGCCCCAGGAATCCTCCTATCTCTGTCTCTTCCTGTTGGGATTACCAAGGAGCTCTTTATGTGCTGAAGAATGAAACTCTGGTCCTTTCCCTGACACCTAATGATATTTACTAAGGGTAGAAGAGCTCCTCCAATTGTTCTAAGTTTTTTAATATGTAACTAGAGATTGCAGGAACAACAGGGGGACGGACATTAGCAGTACAGAGCAATATCATGTCCCCCCCTCCCAACCCTCTCCTACCCTGACCTCTTGCACCTGAAAGGCTGGAACTTAAATCTCGCTAGCAACCAAGAATATAAGCCTGAGAATCACCCATCCTCTGAGTCTCAAGGTACTTGACCAATGCTATTATTGCCCAGGACATCTTGTGGTGAAGTTGAAGTCAGAATTCTTAAGATCTGCTTGGGGTGCCCAGACACAACAGGAACGTGTTTCTCAGGAATGAGGTGATCTGATTTTTTTTTTTTTCTCCTACTTATTAAGAATGAACTGGCCGGGGGCTGGTGAGATGGCTCAGTGGGACTGCTCTTGCGAAGGTGATAAGTTCAAATCCCAGCATCCACATGGTGGCTCACAACCATCCGTATCGAGATCTGGAGCCCTCTTCTGGAGTATCTGAGGACAGCTACAGTGTACCCACATACATGAAATAAATAAATCTTTAAAAAAAAAAAAAAAAAAAAAGAATGAACTGGCCGGGTATGGTGGCGCACGCCTTTAATCCCAGTCCTCGGGAGACAGAGGCAGGTGGATTTCTGAGTTCAAGGCCAGCCTGGTCTACAAAGTGAGTTCCAGGACAGCTAGGGCTATACAGAGAAACCCTGTCTCGAAAAACCAAAAAAAAAAAAAAAAAGAAAGAATGAACTGGCCGGGTATGGTGGCGCACGCCTTTAATCCCAGCACTCAGGAGGCAGAGGCAGGTGGATTTCTGAGTTCGAGGCCAGCCTGGTCTACAAAGTGAGTTCCAGGACAGCCAGGGCTACACAGAGAAACCCTGTCTCGAAAAACCAAAAAACAAAACAAAACAAAAACCCCAGTGGTTAAGCAATTACCCCCTCCCCGCAGTGCTAGAGATTGTACCTAGGGCTTTGTGCATGCCAGGCTGGTACTGTTCCTCCAGCTCTATTCTGTAACAATTGAGGGAAGAGGCGCCAACATCAGCAGGTAAAGGTACTTACCACCAAGGCTACAGACTGGAGTTTGATTCCTGGAATTCACCTGGAGAAAATATAGAACCAACCTGTTTTTTGTTTTTTTTTTTGTTTGTTTGTTTGGTTTTTTTTTTGTCCTCTAACTGATACATAAGTATGGTGACCTGTGTGCCTCAACCCCACAAGTAATTTCAGGGGGGAAGTGCTGGGTGCAGTGGCTTACAGTTATGGATGGATGCATGCAATCCTAGATCTTGAGAGTTGGAGGTAGGAGGATTAAGAGTTTAAGCTGCTCAGTAAAACAGACCCAGTCTTGGGGAAAAAAAAAAAATCAAACAAAACAAGGGGAGATGGACACCAAAAACTGAGGGAAGAATTTGTTATAAGAAAAGTTAAACCAAGCCGGGCGTGGTGGCGCACGCCTTTAATCCCAGCACTCGGGAGGCAGAGGCAGGCGGATTTCTGAGTTCAAGGCCAGCCTGGTCTACAAAGTGAGTTCCAGGACAGCCAGGGCTACACAGAGAAACCCTGTCTCGAAAAACCAAAAAAAAAAAAAAAAAAAAAGTTAAACCAGGCGTGGTGGTGCATGACTTCAATTCCAGCACTTGGGAGGCAGAAGCAGGTGGATTTCTGAGTTCGAGGCTTGCCTGGTCTACTGAGTGAGTTCCTCCAGAATAGCCAGGGCTACACAGAAAAACCCTGTGTCAAAAAAAAAAAAGAAAAGAAAAGAAAAAAGAAAAGAAAAGTTAAAGTATATGTTCAGAACAGAGTGTACTCTTGGTTTTAAAGTATGCATAGAAAAGGGCTAGAAGAATTTAATAATCTTGTGAATCAGATGTTTGGGCTGTTCACTCTGTATTTTTCAGTATTTATGAAGTACTAGCATTAGAAAAGTATTACTTTTTAACTGTATCGCCAATTTCCTAACGTGACAAATGCAGCAATGGGGGCCCAAGGAGGTCTCTGCCTCATCTGTCATTTCTTTGGGTCTCAGCTTCCTCATCTATAAGACAGAGCCCTTAACTACTAGATGCCCCTCTGGGTTAGTAAAATTCAAATCGGGGGCTGGAGAGATGGCTCAGTGGTTAAGAGCACTGACTGCTCTTCCAGAGGTTCAGAGCTCAATTCCCAGCAACCACATGGTGGCTCACAACCACCTATAATGGGATCCGATGTCCACTTTTGGTGTGCCTGAAGACAGTTATAGTATACTCACAAAATAAATAAATTTCTCGAAAAACCAAGAAAAGAAAAAGTTCAAATCAACCCTATAGGGGTTACCTAAGTTTAGAAAACTGACTGGGTTTCTCCTCTGGAAAAGCTACAGCAGACTTCTACAGCAGGATCCTGAAGGGAGGGAAGGAGTGAGAAGGAGGAATTCTTCTTTGGCAAAGGAAGGAGGAAGACTTCAAGAGACTTATAGGAAGATTTGCAGGAGGGGAAAGTGTGGTAGAGGTATCTGAGGACGCACAGGATTGATACCACCCGGAGATGCTGGAAGCTGGAAGAACCTTGAAAACTCTGGGGAAGTGTAGCACCTACCTCGGTTGTCAGTGCCTGACTCTTGCAGAAAGCAGGGCCTGACCCAAGCATTGGCACGAGTGTAGTGGCAATTCTGTGTTACCAATAAGTATAGTCAGGTACACCCAGGCCCGGGTCACAGTAGGGGTTCAACAATTACTTCCCAAATGGGTAAACATATCACTGGCAAAAACCTCCATTTACTAATCCGTGAGATGACAAGTTCTCAGGGAGCCACAGCACAGCTCTCACGCATGATGGAGCTAACTCTATTTGGCAGGTCCGCACAGGCAAGTTCCCAGGGACTAAGCCACTGCCCAAGGTCAAGGTTCCTAACTGGTAAGGGGGCTGCAAACCAAGACTTTTCACGTGGACCGCCTCTGAGCGCGGCCTCACGCCCCGAATTCCGCTACTAAGACTTAAATTCCGTGCTTTAAATCGGGGCAGTAGATTCCCACCCGGAGACACCTGAGCAGAGCCCAATCCGTTCTCCTCTCAGATATGGCTGCTCAAGGATCATCGGGGACTGCGGCTGGGATGTCTCAGTGCACATAAAGGAACTCATGGGCAGGGGCGCACGAAAGAACCCCAGTGCTCTGGCGGCTCCGCAGGGCAGTCAGGGCCGCTACTCTTCCAGTGCGACTTCAGGTAGGTGCGGGATTTTTTTACATGCTGCTCGCAGGAGACGTCCTGGTCAGCATTTATTGGGCATGGGGGAAAATCCGGCCCTGAGGCCGCGCCCCCCGCCACCACTGGGTGGGAGTCTAGGCGACCCCGCCCTAGGCGTCAGCCGGCTCTGCCCTCCCCCCACCCAGGGGTTCGGAATTGGAGCGGAAAAAGAGCGAGCCGTGAGAAGTCTTAAAAGCCGGGTGGAGGTAACGAACGGAACCTTCTAGGTTAGTCGAGGTACCCCTTCCTGAAGTTGAAAACGATTGGGCTCCCTTCACCTCCTCTTTGAGGTGACAGAGGTTGAGAGGGTGAGGGAAGAGTTTGTATCCTAATCTCCACCAACTGGGTTGGAATACTCAGGCCAGATAGAGGAAGTGATTTCCTCAAGGTCACTCAGCAAAAAACAAACCTCTCGGTGCCATGCTCAAGATCAGGTGTTTGCCGCCCTCCCCCTTCCCCGCCTTCACCCCCAGAACCCGGTCCCCAGCCGCTTCGCGCGAAGAGAAGCGCTGACTCGGACCCACCCCGGACTCGAATTCGGGGCGAGCGGTGTGCTCGCGACAGCCTGCACCTCCACATCTGGGCGTGAAACCGGCAGTCCGGCCGCCGCCGCGGCCGCCCTGGCTGGGGATGCAACGTGCGGGTCAACCTCAAGCTCCACCCAAGCCCGCGCGGCTCCTTTAAGAAAAGTTTCCTGGAAAAAGTTCATCAAAGTTTTAAAAACTTGTCTGGGAGAAGGGAACGGTGGGGTGCAAGAGAGCCGAGTCGGGGAAGAGAAAGGGAGATGGAAGGGACGGGGGGTCGACCAAGGAAGCGGAGACGAGAAAACGCCCGAGTCGAGGAAGGCAGAGAGGCCGGAGCGTCGCGGCCGGGGCCGGGGCGAGCCCGTAGTGGGCTGCGGGGATTGGCTGCGCGTTCCCCCGGAGACCGCGCGCGGGGCGGGGGTGGGGGCGGGGGAGGGGAGGGGCGGGCCGAGCCCCAGCTGAGGCCGGTTCCGGCGCCCGCCCCCTCCTCTGGCGCCCGCCCCCCGCCGCCGCGAGCGCACTCGCGGGCCGCCCTGAAAAGCCGGAGGCGGCGGCCGCACGGGCTCCGCTCGCTCGGGTTCCCGGTGCCTTGCCCCTCCGGCCGCCTCCCGCACCCGCCAAACTTAATGTGACCACCCCCCCTTTCCTTTCTCCGTAGCCCGACGCGGCAGCAGCCGCTCTCCTCACCAGCCCGCACTCTCCTCGGGGGCGCACGGCTCGCCGTGCCCCTGCCCACCACGGGACCGACCGTCCCGCTCCCCTCTCCGCCTCCCCCACCCCCCCATCACCATGAGCAACCTGAAGCCGGACGTCGAGCACTGCACGGGCGCGGGCACCGGCACCGGCGCGGGCCCCGGCGGCCCGCTGGAGGAGGAGGTGGGTGTGCGGCCGCGGGAGCCGGCGCGCGTGAGGTGCACGCGGGGCCGCGGGCGGCGCGAGGTCCTGCGGGCCGCCGCTCCTGGGCGCCTTCCCGCCGCTGCCCTTCGCCCTGGGGAGGGGCAGCCCATGTCCAGCGGGCGGAGGCGTGCGGCCTGAACTGGCCCGGCGGGGCCGGCATTGTCTCCCCGCCCTCCGGGGCTCGAGCAGGGCGCGCGTCGGCCGCCAGCCGCGTGTCCCCGTGGTGGGCTTGCGGCGCCGCGGAGGTCCTACGCCCGCTGCCCTCGTTCCCCTTAGCCGGGTCGGACTTGCGCTTCGCCTGGGGCGCATCTCCTGGGTGGCCTGGACCCCCGCCCCGACTGGAAGGAGCAGAGAAGGATTATCCCGGTGGGCGCGGGAGGCTGCCTCACCCTCCAGCCTTTCCACCTCGCCCCCTCCCCGTGACCTTGGAGGCCCGGCCGGCTGCCCTGCGCCTAGGTTAGAGCTGTGGTCTCAGTGGGCAGGCGGGCTTTCCGCCCTGTCTCAGAACTTGGGCTTCTTCAGAGAGGCGAGCCGGCAATTTAATTAAAGTCGGAAAAGAGAGAAGTTAGACGCCTTGAGTAGTCCCTGTTTTCGCCCTCTGACCTAGTAAGCCAAGCCAGTACCCCAAACTGGCCTGGGTGGGATCTTCCAAGGAGAGGTGACATAATCTTGTCCAACTGCCCTATGCTGAAAAAGGGGTTATGAGACCGCGTCAAGAAATCACCAGTGCCTGTGGTTTTATCGCCTGGTGAGGACGACACACTTATTGGGGGGGGGGGGAATAAAAAACCTTTAAGGTAGCTTCGAGTGGAAGCTAGGCAGGCAGCCCCAACTACTTTGGGTTCTAGGCTCCTAGGGAGCTCTTTGACGTATGCTGTGTCACTCCAGGGCTGAGAGACCCTTCCTGTCCCTCCCTGGCATACTTTTGCCCAGGAAACCAAGGGTCAGTTATCCAGCCCTAGCGCCCTTCCCCTTGGTCTGGGGTAGAAACCACAGAGGCCCTGGTGTTTCTTACTGGCTGTGCTAATGAGTTGGTGCAGAATGACCCACTGTTGGGCTGGGCCAGCGAGAGGCCTGCTATCAGCTTCAGTGCACCAGTGGCATGACATCTTGAGACATCTTGATAATCTAGGTTTGGATCCTGGAGCAAGGAGGCAGGGAATTATATGCAAGGATTCACTCAAACGATGGAAAATGGCGGGGGTGGGGGGAAGAGACCGCTCCTGAGGTCTCTGCTAGTAGCTCTGGAGTGGTAGCTGGTCTTGGTTTCTGTTGGCTTTGTCCTCTTTGAACCTTTGGGGTCCTTCACCCCATCCTGATCTAAATGGTTTTTAGAATCTCCTCTGAGAGATGGGAGTGAGGAGTGTGTTGTTTGCTGTTGTGTCTGTGATCTCAGCTTGTTTTCCCACCCCCCTGTGCTGAAATTGTTGGGAGGGCAAGTGCTTCCTGAAGCTGTTCCAGGACCCCCAAATTCTGTATCTATTAAAAAGTTGGCCCTCAGCAGGGACTTCACACTTAATGAAAGGCTGACCAGATCCTCAGACCTGTTCTGTTCTGTCTGGGGGAGGGAACTAGCCATATGGCCACAGGGTAGAGTGGGAAAAAGTGTGTGGGGCCTTGGCTACTTTTAAAAATTGTCTTTCTGGGAGAGAGGGCAGGGTATTCAAAAAGTAGAGCCACTGCTCTTTCTCCTAAGGGCTGGTGATAGGCCTTGGTGATTCAGAGAGTTCTGAGTGGTATCCGTAGAGGGACATGGGCTTGAATTTAGTATTTAGCAGAGTTCTAAGCAGTAGGTCCTTATTTGGGTAGCATGTACACTAAAATAAGAATACAAGATAGATTAGCATGGGCTCTGTTAAAGGTGACACAAAAACTTATGAAGCATTTCGTATTGAAAGATAAAATAGAACTGGTAAAATAACTAACCGGGTATTTGCTACCAAGCTTGACTGTCTGATCTGTGGAATCCACTTGGTGGGGGGTCGGGAAGAGGAGGAGGAAGAGGAGGAGGAGGAGGAAGAGGAAGAAATGAACTAATTCTTGGAAGTTGTCCTCTAGTCCCCACAGTGCACCCTGGCACTCATTCCCCACGACCACCACATAAAAACAAATTAAAATGTAGCTGAAAGTGGAAAACCGAGGGCATGGGGATCTCCCCATGTCTGCTCTTGTCTGGTGGGAATAGGAGTCGCTTCCCTCAACAGTGTTTTGATCAATAGCCCAAGAACTCTCAGTTCCATTTCTTTCTGGTTGCTTGGCTGGAGCTTGTCTCCTTTAGTTTAGGTGGTCTCAGGCAGTCAGTTTTACAATCTCTAAGCACCGTCATCCAGAAAGTACTGTTAGCATTGTTGATTTACTGCTGTGGCCGAAACTGGCCCTTCCCAATCATCTATTGATTAGCTATAACAAGCCTAGAGAAGTAAAGGCTACAGTCTACCTTTAACATCTCAATTCCTAAGAATACCAGGTTGCTGGAGAGAGACGTTTTCTTGATTCTAGGAGGAATGAATCCCTGCATCACCTTGAACTGCTTTGTATAATCAGGTTTCCTTGCTTGCCTCCTGTTCTCCCCAGGAGGGTTCACCCATATTATGAATCTCAGGTTCCTTCTCTGGAATATAGATGAAAGGATTGCAGGCAGGGGTGGGGAGTGAGGAGGACTTGCCTGGCAGTGGTGGTGTGTCTCCTACCATAGTGACACTAGGAAGTTAGAGGTTAGCTCTCCCTGAGATGAGGGTGAGTAGAATAGGAGGCTGTTAGTGTGGAAAAGACGTTCCAAAATGTATGTCACCCGAGGCAGAGGGATCCTAGGTTCAAGGCTAGCTTGGCTCCATAGATGAGGCCTTGTTTCAAAAGCTTTGCTTTTGAAGGGAACAGGGTAGTTGTGGATTATGGGGCCTCGTTGTTTATTTGGATAGCTAGCTACTAGTAGCTCTCCAAAGCCACATTATGAAAGGCCCAAGAGCATGTGAAGTAGGGAGGAAATTGCCATTTTCTTGCACTTGAGATGTGTTAAAAGCCTTGATACCCTTTGAAGGAAGACAGTGGGTGGGAATTAAGGGAAAAGCGGAAGTTCCTGTTTAGTTGAAGGCTATACCCTCTTCCAGGTGGGTCTTGATGGAGCACCAGATGATTTAACATAGACCCTGAAAATCCTGCTTAGATTCTAGTGATTCTCCTAGGGGGGAGGCAGTGTCTCTGGAGAGCAGTGTTTGTGGTGTTTGTTTATTGAGAGGGTCTTGCTACAAGGCATAGGCTGACTTGGATTGCAAGCCTGTCTTGATGCCTTGAAACTATGTAGTTGAGTCACTATGACTTCAAATTCTTGATCCTTCTGCTCAGCCTTCTGAACATTGACTTTTCTGTATTATTGGGATTACAGATGTGTGCTACTCTTCAATGTTACTTAAAGCTACTTTATTGCAGTATGATTGACACTGATAAAGCTACATTTATTCAACATGTAATTTGATGAGTTTGGACACTTGGCTGTAGTTACTTTTTGTATTTGTTTTGGTTTTGGTTCTAAGGATTAATCCCCAAGCCATCACTGATGCTAGCTAAGCAAGCAAGAGGTCTGTCACTGAGCTGAATCCCAGCCCCTACAGTAATTTTCTTTTTCCAATTTCTGGGCCAGCCTCAGCTTTCCCAGGTGCTGGGATTAACCTACAGTAATTTTTAATTAGGACGAATCCTAAAGTCATTGAAGTGTGGTGTTTGGATCCCTGAGTATGTTTCTAAGACAGAAAGAAGCTAGTTATTTAGTTAGTTTTTAAGATAGGGCCTCACTACCTAGCCCTGGATGACCTGAAACGTAACAAAGTTCCTCTTCTGCTTTCCTGATGCTGGGATTAAAGGCATGTGCCACCATTCCCAGCTTGCAAAGAAGTTTTCTGTTAACCTAATTGTAAAGTGTAGAAAGTCAGGAGTAGTGGTAGCCAATGACTGTCACCTATGACTGTTGTAGAAAGACAGGAGTAGTGCAGAAAGACAGGAGTAGTGGACCTATGACTGTTACCTTTCCTTCCCATAATAGCACCTCTGAGAAGTTAAGAGCTTAACTCTTCTCTCTGGGGTGTGGATAGGTAGGATGATATCAGGCCTGCAGTGATGGACAGGCCAAGGTTAGTCTAAATGAATGCAAAAAAATTCTAGCGTACAGTGTGGGCATCTTCCCTTTTTTTTTTTTTCTTCAAATTTTAGTTTTTGGTTATGTCCAGTATATGTATGTGTCAGTGTATGTGAGTGCATGTAGGCCAGAAGAAAGGCATCATGTTCTCTGGAACTTAAATTACAGGTGGACTCGGGTACTTAGTTCAGTAGGGGCTCTTAACTACCAAACCATCTCTCCAACCCCCCTACTGCCCCCCCCCATTTCCCTTTTCTTTTCCCTGACATCAGATACATTTTGAAGATAAGTATGGATGGGTCATGCCTGTGATTCTAGCTGTAAAGTGGTTGAGACAGGAAGACTGTCTTTTTTTGGTTTTCTTTTGTTTTTGTTGTTGTTTTGAGACAGGGTTTCTCTGTATAGCCCTGGCTGTCCTGGAACTCACTTTGTAGACCAGGCTGGCCTCGAACTCAGAAATCCGCCTGCCTCTGCCTCCCAAGTGCTGGGATTAAAGGCGTGCACCACCACGCCCGTCAGGAAGACTGTCTTAAATTCAAGGCCATTCTGATTTGGGATTTTAAGCCAAGGCTACAGAACAAGAACCTGACTCAATACACACATCAAAACCAACCAACCAACCAAAGCTGGATATGGTGTTGAATGCTTCAAATCCCAGCATTTGGGAAGGAGCAGGAGGGATGGGAGTTCAAGGTCATTAGCTATATTTTAAGTCTTACTATGAAGAGACACCATGACCAGGGCAACTCTTTTTTTGTTTTGTTTGTTTTTTTAGACAGGATCTCTCTGTGTGTAGCCCTGGCTGTCTGGCTGTCCTGGAACTCACTCTGCAAACCAGGCTGGCCTCGAACTCAGAGATCTGCCTGCCTCTGCATCCCAAGTGCTGGGATTAAAGGCGTGTGTGCCATCACTGCCCTGCCAAGGCAACTCTTACAAAGGAAAATAAAGCATTTTAATCAGGGGCTTGTTTATAGTTTCCGAGGTCTAGTCCATTATGATAGTGGGAAGCATGGCAGCAGTCATGGCGCTAGAAAAATAATTGAGAGCTACATCCTGATCTGAAAGCAGAGAGACCCCGATAGACACTAGAAGCTCTGTGTGGGCTTTTGAAACCCCAGAGCCCACCTCCAGTGACACACTTCCTCCAACAAGGCCACATCTCCTAATCCTTTTACATAGTGCCACTTCCTGGTGACTAAGCATTCAAATCTATGAGCCTATGGGAACCATTCTTATTCAAACCACTACCGCTGGATTACCGTGGGCTACTTGAAGAGACCTTTTCTCCCCTGAAAAGGCTGGGTATATTTTGTTGCACATCTTTAATCCCAGCACTTGGGAGGCAGAGGCAGACAGTCTGGTTTACATAGTGAGTTCCAGGCCAACCAGGGCAAGAGAGAGAGAGAGAGAGAGAGAGAGAGAGAGAGAGAGAGAGAGAGAACAAAAAAACAGCAAAACAACCATCCACCCTCAACCACCAACAAACCTACACACATCTGAAAGAACATGGAACATCTTGGTGCTTGTCGGCAAGCTTTTCAATATGAGGGAAGGAAGTCAGTTCTATCTTGTAGGCACTTTCATGGAAGCATGGCCCAGGCAAATGGATCCAGGAGGATTCTGTGAAGAGGTCAGTCTCCTCCACTCTCTAGGGATTGTTAAGGATGTATCTGCCTTCTCTGCTAAGATGAAGAGGCCAGATTGTTAATAGTAATAAGTAAACCTGACTGTAGAGTGTGTCTTGGACATTGTATCCCTCTGTCTTAATTCCTCCTCTGATAGTAGCACTGCAGAGTTCTTACATTAAACCAGAGACCAGAGGCTTGCTTTCACAGGGCTAGAGTCAGTGCTTAACCACATACTTCATGCACCTCTCTGTTTTACATTAGGGTTGGTGTGATGTGGTAGTGTGGAGAGGAAAAAATGTCTGTAATCAGTTGCTGGTGTTCCTGGTACTGGTGGTCAAACCTACTTTGTACTTGCTATCCAAATATTCCACGTCCCAGGTTCTACACTTGCAGCCAAAGAAAAGGAATATGATTTTGTTTTGAGACAGGGTCCTTGACTTAATAATACTAGAACTTGCTAAGTAGACCAGGTTAGACCAGGTCAGCCTCAAACTCACAGAGATCTGCCTGCCAGTGCCTGAGTGCTGGGATTAAAGTCTATCCATGACCAGCTGAAACCAAAAAATTTGAGGGTTAAGTTCTGGGTCCCCAGAGTAGAGGAACCTAGTGGTTGAGTCAGGCCGTCTGTTTTAGGCTGGTGGCAACCTCAGTCCTGGCAGAAGATGATGAGTAATCACCTCCAGCCAAAAGCTTCATTTTATCATGCACGTTTAGAATTGCCATTGTCTGGGAATTACAAAAATGACTCAGTTATATTTTAAGTTCTCTACAGGAGTCAAAACCCTTAGTCATCTATGAAGGGGCCAATTGTTTTCATACACCATTGCCACAGACCACTGTGAGCATCTTAATTAAAGAAATGAAAATAGTCTTGCCCTCAAGTGACTACTGCCATTCTAGAGACATTTTCTTGGAACTCTTTATCTCTTCTTTCTCTCTATACAGGCATCCTGGTTGGTTTGCGCCATAGACAGTCAGCTGTTAAATCCCATTCAGCGTTTGGACATGACTGTCCACCCTTCCACCTTCTGGATTGGCATTGCTAAATTCCATTATTAGAGTCACAGCAGGGGCTGAGGGTGTTGTCTTCTTTGTTTTAAGCCATTTATCTCACTGGGTCCTGGACAGATGGAGAGGAGGGGGAGTCAGTCCCTGGTTCAGGGCTATCCAGAACTGAGCAACATTGCTGTGTGGTAGCATGATCTGCCTGTTTCTATTTTGTTAGTCATATATAGGCAGTAGCCACATTGAGCTCCAGGTCAGCTCTCTATGATCTGACTGTGTCTACTCCTTGCCTTATGAGTGCTTGGTCACCAGGGAGTAAAACTCTTTAATTGGATTAAAAGGATTTGGAGATACAAGGCCTTACTGGAGGGTGTGTCACTGGGGGTGGACTTTGAGGTTTTCAAAAGCTCATATCCAGCCCAGTGTTTGTCTTTTGTAACCTGTGGATTGGGATGTAGTCACTGCCCCAGTGCCATGCATGCTGCCATGCTCCTGCCATGGTGGACTAGACCTCTGAAACTGTAAGCAAGCTCCCCATGAAATGTTTTCTTTTGTAAGAGTTCCCTTGGTCATGGTGTCTCTTCATAGAAATAGAACAATGACTAAGACATCAGGCATGAATGAAGGCAAGTGATAGATCCTGATAGCCCCATTACAGGGCAGCCAGGAGAATGGGGGTGGGGATGGGGGTAGGTGGACTTGTAAGACTTCTTTAATGTTGGGAATGCCCAGGAAGCCTTGCCTCTGGGTGTGGCTTCTGATTTTGCCTGGAGCCACGGGGCCATCACATCTGTCTCCTGCATCCTGCTGTAGCACCAACTCTGAGACCTGCATGGCACTTCTTGTCAGCTTTAGTTTTCTAAATGAGGCATAGGTCAGTGCACATGACAGACTTTGACTGATTGTGTTCATAAAACATGAAGCCTTCTCCTGAGGAACAGTATGAAGCCTGAAGCCTTACTCAGTACTTTATATATAACCAGCTCTGTTTCTCCCCTTAGAAAACTTGCTGGTGATGGTCCCCAGTCTCTGCTCTTACCATTCCTATGGTTAATACTTTAGGGTATATTTTACAGCCTAGAGGGGAAGAGCCACATACTCTCCAAGCAGCTTGAACTTTACCCTCAGCTCTTGTCTACAGGCTATCTAGTCCCAGAACTGGCTTGTCTGTAAAGACGGGAGACTATACCAGTTTCACCTGCCACACCAAAAGGAATGTCAGTCGTATGGAGCCAATGATTGACTCATTTGAATGAGTGTAACTACAGAGTGTGGTTTGGCATACAATCTCACAGCCAGCCTCTGATGACATGTAATTGGGGGCTGGAGTTTGCTGGGCAGTCACAATAATGGGACAGACACTGAGGTCTGGGACTTTCTACCCAGTCTGATTTAGTGATAGTGATTTTGAGCTTTGAAGTGATCCAAAGTGAGATTTGGAATAAGGTGTCATGTGATCAAGAGCTACCTAGGAAATCACTTGGTTGGTGTGTTAAGGAGCTACTGAGTCACTCCAGAGCTCCATAGAGAGCAGGGAAGCCTGTCCTCAGAGCGCTGGACTCCAGGGAGCCCGTGTCTCTAGGTTCATAGCCGCTGCTAACCACGGTGCTGCTTGCTCTTTCCCTGTGCCCTTGATTAGTGCCTTATAAGTCCTGGGTCTGCAGGCCATGTTACTAACATTCCATCCACCCCGCGTCAAGCAGCCCTATGCAGAGCTTCTTTCCCTGGGAGGAGTGAGAGTTAACTTGCTGTGCTAAGCCCAAGCCTAGGACTCAAGCAGAATTCTACTTCACCCTTGAGCACACCAAAGAAAAAAATGGTCACTGAGATCAGACTCGCTGCCCTGAGGTTTCTTCTACCTTAGCAACCTCAGCACTGGTCCAGCAGTGACCCACCCCCCCACCCCCCTCATAGCCCTGGGTACAAGGTGGCCTAAAGGCACACCACCCACTCACAGGTTTGTCCCTTTATATGCTACCCTTTGCTTTCTTGTTGGCACTGAGGCTCTCAGGAGCGGGATAAAGAACATTGCTTACATCTTACTCTGAGTCCTTTGTGTTTTGAGACAGAATCTCCATGTAACCCCAGCTGTCCTGGAACTCACTCTGTAAATCAGGCTGGCCTGGGTACTGGGATTAAAGGTGCGTGCCACCACACCTGGCCCTTACTCTGAGTCTTAATTAATTACCTTCACTTCTCCCTTTATAAAAGGAGTCCAGGCAAGTGGTTTTTTCTTTATGGCTAGCTACCCTTACTGTTCTTCTTGCAGTGCACGTACCAAGAAAAGAAAGTCTAGCCGGGCGTGGTGGCGCACGCCTTTAATCCCAGCCCTCGGGAGGCAGAGGCAGGCGGATTTCTGAGTTCGAGGCCAGCCTGGTCTACAAAGTGAGTTCCAGGACAGCCAAGGCTATACAGAGAAACCCTGTCTCGAAAAACCAAAAAAAAAAAAAAAAAAAAAAAAAAAAAAAAGAAAGAAAGAAAGTCTAGTAACATGAGTTTAGTAGTGCATATCTGTCATTCTAGTTGTTTTGAGAGGTTGAGAGGAGAGAATTATTTAGGCAGCTAGGTTCAGCGAATCCTGGAACAAATGGTGACAGACCATCTAGAAAGGAAGAAGGAAAGGAAAAGTTTGGGTGTTTAGGATGTTCAGGTGTGAGGGAGCTGTTTTTTATTACAGCCAAGACAGGAGGGAAGGCCTGCAGCCACCTGTCCCAGTTGGTGATAGGGCCTGAGACTTCACCCTAGGCCTCCTGATAACTGTTTAAGGCTTTTTCTTGCATTTCTCTAAGTCTTGTTGGCAGTTGCCTTCTGATCAGGAGGTGAAGCCTGAATCCAGTTTCTTGCTTCGGTGGAGTCTCCCTTCACGTCCCAGGATTATAGCATCTCTATAGGATGTTGAGCATTTTTGTGTCAGGAAAACTTTGTGTGTGGACTGAGGGGGTGTGCATATATGTTCCATCAGTTGACTAACACCTATCCAGAAACAGTGAGGACAGAGGATAGAGGACAGAGATGGCAGTTTTCTGTTTTACCTCTCACCTCATCTATTTGTTCATGTGTGAGACAGAGTGTGACTTTGTGGGTCTGTCTGGCTTAGAACCTCCTATGTAGACCAGGCTGCCCCGTAACTCTGCCTCCCCACTGCTGGGATCAAAGGTTCTACCAGGCCCAGCTTTGGACTGTCTTCCAGAACTCCAGTCTAGCCTCAAATTCTCATGACTATTCTCTTGCCTCGGCCTCCAGAGTGTTGGTATTACAGGTGAGCGCCACCATCCATGGCTTGCTGGCTCCTTTCATCTATTTAAAACCGATGCTGTTTAGAACTAACTACAGCACCCCCCTTACCCACTCTAGTGTTCCTCAAGGTCAGAGCTGAAAGCAGCTTGTCCCAGGGTGCCTAAGGCTGCTTCACACTGAGGTCTAAACAGACTGGCATGGTAAGATCAAGGTCTGGAAATTGACATGGACTTACGAGCCAAGCACTTGGGGACCTTAAAGCTACTTTTTTACTTGTAGCTCACTGGACCCCTGGGTCCTGGTTTTCTCATCTAAAAATACAGTATCTTCCAGCTCAAAAAGTCTTTATTTAGGCTACTACTGAGAACTCTCTCAAGTGGGGGAAGGATGTGGGAAGGGCTTACAGGAGTCTTGTTTTTCCCAGTTTGGATTTCCCTCCTCTCCCCTCCCCCTCCTAAGTAGTGTTTTCCACCCAGATGAGTCTGGGAGCCCTAGCTCCCGGCGTGAGTAGGCGGGGCTAGAGTGAGAGTTACTTGAACTTTGATGGAATGGATGGCTGGGCTGCTTTCCCTTTCCAGTTTGAATTCTAACTTTAAGAGATGCTAAAAGACTTCTGGAGAGATAGCTCAGCTCAGTAGGGGAGCTCTTGGCTAGCCTGGACAAAGCCCTGTAGAACACACAAAACAAAAACAAAAAAAGATTTACAGAATTCATTTTTTTTCCTTTTTCCCAGTTCAAAAACTGCCTTTCGGTTTTTATTTATTTGTGGGGGTGGGGTGGGGGGGAGTCAGTGCGAGACGACTGGCTGGGGGCCACTTACCTTTCCTTTATTGAGGGAAGATTTGCTTTCTATTGTTTCTATGTCACTACATCTACAGGCCAGCTATCCCACAAGCTTTAGGCCCTTTTCCTGTCTCCTGATATACAGCTCTGGGTTCTGGAGGTTGAATTTAGATCACTAAGATGCGCACTGGCACTTTTAGCCACGGAGCCGTCTTCTAGACCCTCTTGTCATTTTGGATTCTTGAGACAGCGTCTCGTTGTAATACAAATACTCTTCCTCAAGTACTGAGATTCACAGTGTCGTGGTGCACTAGCCCTTTTTCTTTCTTGATTCTCTTTTGTAGGATATTTTTATTGACAAAAGTCAAAGTTTTCCTGTGCATACCTTCTCCCAGAGTCCCATCCTGTTGGTAAGGATTTATGGCGGGGCAGACTGCTGCCTCAAGTGGGTTGGTGGGGTTTCTGAGGTCCAGGGCAGCCCTGGTGTTCTTTAGCAATATTTCTAGGGAAATGATCTCTACATAGAGATCCCTTGAGTCCCAGTTCCTGTCTTGGCTCCTCTATGGCTGGAGTTTGAAGAAGGCCATGGTTGTCCTTCAGAGTTAAAGAGTAAGAGGGTTTAATGACCATGGGTGTCACATTGTTGTTGAAAGCAATGTTTACCCTTTCCATCGATAATAAAATCTGGCATTTATGGAGTCCATCCTCTTTGAGCAGCAGGCGTTTAATGCTTGGTATGAAGGAAGTCTTTAGGGGTGTAAATGTGTAGAGTAGAAACGGAACTTAGTGGTACAGTTGGGAGGTGAAAGGAGGCATTAAGGTGATGTGTTAATAAAAAAAAGATAAAGAGGTATAAGAATATGTTCTGTGGGGTGTGGTGAGGTATGGGAGAGAGGGGCATAGGCCCGCCAGTCAAGACATCCCTATCCCTTGAGGGACCAGCCACAGGACAGTATAGTATAGAATAGAGTTTATTCAGGGCATGGGAAGGGGAGTAAAGAGGGTAGTAGAGACAGAAAGGCAGAGAGGGGGAGAGAGAGTGAGTGAGTGAGTGGAGGCTGGCCATGAGCTACTGGTGGGAGGAATGGAGAGAGAAGGGGAGCAAGAGAGCAAGGAGGGGGCAACCAGACACTTTTATAGTGGGCCAGGCCTATCTGGCTGTTGCCAGGTAACTGTGGAGTGGGGTTTAGACAGAATGCAACATGAGGAATTCAAGGTCATCTTCAGCCACGTGGGGAGGTGGAGCCCAATTTGAACTCCATGAGACCCCGGTCTCAGCAAACAAAAAGAGCCGGGCGTGGTGGCGCTCACCTTTAATCCCAGCACTCGGGGAGGCAGAGGCAGGCGGATTTCTGAGTTCGAGGCCAGCCTGGTCTACAGAGTGAGTTCCCGGACAGCCAGGGCTATACAGAGAAACCCTGTCTCGAAAAACCAAAAAAAAAAAGAAAAATAAGGCTGGGATATTTCTCCCAATCCCGAACAATGTTAGCTGTCTCACCTTTACTGGAGACACAGACTTAGTGAGCCGCTGGGTCCCTATCCTGAGTACAGGTTCTCTAATGAAGAGGACCTCCCCACCTCCCATTTTAGGACTCTCTCTGTGATCTCCTAAGAGGAGAAGTCTGAGCAGTTGCTATTTGAGCCATAACCTTTAGGCTGCCTCCAGCATCTGCCTGACCATGCCTTACCTAGAAGGACACTAGTGCTTTGTTACTGAAAGCTTGTTTATTTTTTTTAGATTTATTATTATAAATAAATACACTGTAGCTGTCTTCAGATGCACCAGAAGAGGGTATCAGATCTCATTATGAGTGGTTGTGAGTCACCATGTGGTTGCTGGGATTTGAACTCAGGACCTTTGGAAGAGCAGTCAGTGCTCCAGCCCCCCTTTTAAATTTTTTAATTAATTAATTAATTTTGGTTTCTCGAGACAGGGTTTCTTGGTTTAGTCCTGGCTGTCCTGGAAAACACTCTGTAGATCAAGCTGACCTCGAACTCAGAAATCCACCTGCCTCTGCCTCCCAAGTGCTGGAATTAAAGGCAAAAGCCACTACCACCTGATTTTTTTCTTTTTTTGGTTTTTCGAGACAGGGTTTCTCTGTATAGCCCTGGCTGTCCTGGAACTCACTCTGTAGACCAGGCTGGCCTCGAACTCAGAAATCCGCCTGCCTCTGCCTCCTAAGTGCTGGGATTAAAGGCGTGTGCCACCATGCCGGTCTTGGTTTTTTCTTTTTAAAAGATGTGTTTATGTATGCATATGGGTGTTTTATCTGAATGTACATTTGCATTTGCAGACCAGAAGAAGGCACAGAATCTCTTGGAACTACAGCTATTGACAATAGTGAGCTACCTTGTGGGTGTTGTGAATTTAACTGGGGATCTCAGTCAGTGAGTGCTCTTAACTGTGGAGCCATCTCTCCAGCCTTGTTTTGTCTCTTTGAACAACTGTGAGTTTATGTGAAGGAAGATTTTCACTGACCCTTAGATGTGAATGGACTCACTAGAGCCCTTCCTATTTTTCTTCAGAAAGTGAACTGTGGCCAGACTTGGGGGGTGCACACCTGTAATACGGTACTTCAGAAATAGAGGCAAGAAGATCCAGAATTTAGATGTATGATATCCTGTCATGAAAACAAAACAATAACAACTTGACTTCTGGCCAGAATAGCTACTACATACAACATGAAGAAGACATCTATCCTATGGCTTTAGACAGTGTGGTCAAAAATCTCCCTTTAAGCCAGGCATGGTGGTGCACGCCTTGGGAGGCAGAGGCAGGCAGATTTCTGAGTTCGAGGCCAGCCTGGTCTACAAAGTGAGTTCCAGGACATCTCCCTTTATAGACATGGTGAAACACATACCTCTAATCACAGCACTCTGGAGACAGAGGCAGGCAGATCTCTGAGTTCAAGGCCAGTTTGGTCCACAGAGCTAGTTTCAGGACATCTAGAGTGGCACAGAAATCCTGTTTCAAAAAAAACAAAACAGGGGGCTGGTGAGATGGCTCAGTGGGCTAGAGCACCCGACTGCTCTTCCGAAGGTAATGAGTTCAAATCCCAGCCACCACATGGTGGCTTACAACCACCCGTAACAAGATCTGATGCCCTCCTCTGGTGCGTCTGAAGTCAGCTACAGCGTACTTATGAAGAATAATAAGAAAATGAATCCTTGGACCGGAGAGACCAACCGGAGCAAGCCAGGCTGTCCGGAGCGAGTGAAGCCGAACGGGGACGGCCTGAGCAAGTGGGGCTGGCCGGAGGGAACGGGGTCGAGCAGAGTGAGCGGGGTTGACTGGAACAAGGGGAAAAAAAAAAAAACCAAAAAAAAACCAGCCAGGCGTGGTGGCTCACGCCTTTAATCCCAGCACTCAGGAGGCAGAGGCAAGCGGATTTCTGAGTTCGAGGCCAGCCTGGTCTACAAAGTGAGTTCCCGGACAGCCAGGGCTACACAGAGAAACCCTGTCTCGAAAAACAAAAACAAAAAAACAAAACAAAACAAAAATCTCCCATTAAATATGCTTACCAGGGGCTGGAGAGATGGCTCAGTGGTTCAGAGCACTGACTGCTCTTCCAGAGGTCCTGAGTTCAATTCCCAGCAACCACATGGTGGCTCACAACCATCTGTAATGGGATCTGATGCCCTCTTCTGGTGTGTCTGAAGACAGCTAATGTATTCATATACATATTGATATGAAAAATATCATATCTATATATGTTTTGGTGGATTAACCAAGCAGCAGACCAGGCCAAGGTGGTTCCACGTGGAAGAGGTTTATTGAGCAGAGAAGAGGAAAAGGAGAGACCGAGGGGGGAGAGAGTGAAGAAGAAAAGAGCGAGGAGAAGGTGACTTCCTAATTTATATGGAAAATGATGTCACACCATTGAGGGTGGATACTGAACCAAGTGGATTGTGGGATTGAAGGTCGTTGTCCTGGCAACGCAGGTCAAGGGTCATATAGTTAGGCGGGGCTTGGAGTGTCCTGTTGCTAACACATATAATAAATAAATCTTTATGGGCTGGTGAGATGGTTCAGCGGGTAAGAGCACCCGACTGCTCTTCCGAAAATCCCAGCAACCACATGCTGGCTCACAACCATCCATAACGAGATCTGGCTCCCTCTTCTGGAGTGTCTGAGGACAGCTACAGTGTATTTATATATAATAAAAATAAAATAAATCTTTAAAAAAATATGCTGCCGGGCATGGTGGCTCAGGCCTTTAATCCCAGCACTCAGGAGGCAGAGGCAGGCGGATTTCTGAGTTTGAGGCCAGCCTGGTCTACAGAGTGAGTTCCAGGACAGCCAGGGCTATACAGAGAAACCCTTTCTTGAAAAAAACAAACAAACCAAAAAATATGCCTACCAGGAGGAGAAATATCCATTGTGTATATGGGAACCGCCCTGGCTTTGTGCTGGTGGATACTGAGTGTGAAGCTAGTATTGGAGGGTCAGAAAGAGCCTAGGAGTGCCTGGGTCCTTCTCTCTGAGTGACAGTAAAGGCCTAGAGAGTCCCAAGAAGTTCGACATCAAACCACAGCCTGTGATGTGGACTTAGCCAAGTGGAAGCTGGACTTCTCCTGCTGTGCTCCCAGGGTCTGTAAAGCAAAGATAGAGAGTAAGGCTTGTGTAAGAGAAGAGCAGTTTTGGGAGTTCCAGGGTCTATGGCCCTTGGTAGCTGACAGGTGAGAGTTTGCAGAGGTAAATTATTTCATGTTCTTTGTTGACCCTATGTGTGTGCTAGAGTAAGGAGAACTCTCTTGGTCTTGGTGTCTGTGTTGTATAGATTGTTGTATAAATTGAAACATTCAGAAAGATGAAGTAGCTCCCTGGGCCAAAGCCTAAAGATGGGTACAAACTCTGATCCAACTAGCCTGTTCTCTTGGCTATTTATAGTGTCATTTTTGCCTTGCTGGGTCACATGTCTCTGGGTAAGTTTCTTTATGGGAACTGAAATGAAGGGGGAGATCTTGCTTGACAGTGCCTGAGTAGATGCTTGGAAAGGTGGACAAGTTTTGAGGCTTCTTGTTGTCTCTCTAAGGCTTTGTGTAGTTGGCATGCCAGAACAGTTCACACTGGTGGGAGTAATACAAGGCCGGGGTGCCAAGGGCCACGGCAGGGACTTCAGGGGAGGGAATGAGGACTGAGGAAACCCAGCCTAAAGGATGGATGCTCTGTAGCTAATGAGTGAGAACGGGGCAGGGTGGCAAGGAACAGCGCAAGCAGCTGCTATGAGATGGGAACCTGGAGTGCATGGGGTTGTGTGGAGTCTGATGGTGGAAGCGCAGTCCATTGGTGGGTTCCAGATGCCCCTCTTCTCTGTGTGCTGCTAGCCAGCCTGTTGAGCTTGTACCTCCTTCTACCATTAGTTTGCTAGTTTCTATGTTTTTCCTGTCATCTGGAATAAAAAGCTTGAGAAGGGAGGAGACCCAGCTATCGGCTGTATAGTGTAACTGTCCAAGGAGATTGCTGTAGGCACACCAAATTCTTGAGTACCTGGGTCTCACTCAATTCTGTTCATTGGTGAGCCAAGTTGCTTGCAAAGCTGATTGTGGTGGCCCATACCTATGATCCCAATTCTAGGGGAGGTGATACTGGCATACTGTTATGAGCTTGAGAACACATTGGGCTACATTTGAATTCAGGGTCAGTCCTAAATACATATTGAGACCTGTCTCAGGAAAATAAAAAAAGAAGGGGTAATAGCCTTCTATGTAGACCACTCTGGTCTTGAACTCAGAAACCCTCCTGCCTCTTTCTCCCAAGTGCAGGGATTAAAGGCGTGCACCACCACTGCCTGGCTACTGCCTATCTCTTAACTAGGGAGATAAAAGATGTAATTGGCTGGGGTGGAGTGTTCAGGTTAGACTTCCAGTGACTTAGCCTCCTACGCTTGGCTTTGGCCAAGGGTCTGTGGCTTGTAGATGGGACCAGTCACCTAATCCATACCTGCTTTGTTTCTGTCAGGGTAGTCAGGGCATTCAGGGCATCATGCTATGCTGTAGCCTTTGAGGAGGTTTAGAACATAGATGATGGACACCAGAGGGAGCAGGCAGAGAAGAAGCCTGGAGAGGAGGAAAGAACTCAGGCCTCACTCCCACACCAAGCAGGAAACTTTGCGCTGAGAACTTGCTATTTAAGGGGCCTCTGGGGAGGTCTGGCCAAAAAGCCATTTGACGGAGGGAGGGAATAAAATTAGCCTGAGTTGAGATAGGCATGCTCTGGAGAGGGCTGAGGTGGGTGTTTCTGTGGGGCTGCTCTAGGGAAGAAGACAAGAGGATGACTGTGGTCCCTTCAGTAGGCAGCTTGTACTCAAAAGTCCCATCTGCTGGGACAGACCCTGTCTGCACTGAGGTCCTATCTTTCCTGGTGCTCCAAAGCCAGGCTATGTAGCAGAGAGACTTGGATTTTGAGTCAGTGGTCCTCTCTGTGACCTTGGGTGAATCACTTGTGCTTGGGGACTTACTTGTATACTTTCCCCCTCAGTTTTTTCAAGACAGGATTTCTCTAGCCCTGGCTGTCCTGGAGTTCTCTGTAGGACCAGACTGGTCTTGAACTCAGAGACCCTTCTGCCTCTGCCTCCAGAGTGCTGAGTTTAAAGGCATGCACCACCACCACTTGGCTATCATGTTTGTTTTAAATAATTTTATTTATTTATTTATTTATTTTGGTTTTTCAAGGCAGGGTTTCTCTGTGTAGCCCTGGCTGTCCTGGAACTCACTCTGTAGACCAGGATGGCCTCAAACTCAGAAATCCGCATGCCTCTGCCTCCCAAGTGCTGGGATTAAAGGTGTGTATTTTATGTCTGTGTGTTTGTATTTATGAGTATGGTGTCCTCAAAAGCCAGAAGTGGTCCTCTGGGTTAGAAGGTTGTAAGCTCTCAGGTGGGTGCTGGGAAACATGCCCAAGTAATCTACAAAATAACAAGTGCCTCTGTGTGTGTGTGTGTGTGTGTGTGTGTGTGTGTGTGTGTGTGTACACACGCCTGTGTTTACCAATATGCCACAGATGCACTGGGGTGGGGGGGACGTCAGTGGATAACTTATGGCTATTGGCTCTCTGTGAATTCCAGAGATCAAACATAAAATAAGTTTAAAAGCTTAGACAGGAAATGGTGACTCACACCTTTAATCTCTGTGAGTTCAAGGCCAATTTGGTCCAAGTTCCAGGACAGCGAGCGCTTCACAGAGAGAAGCCCTATCTTGAAAAACAAAACAAAACCTGTAATAAACTAGAGGACCTTCTTTTCCCACCACAGCCCCCAAGCAGCTGTGCCTATCTTAACACCAGGTGCCAGCAACATTTGCATAGCAGAGGCCCCTGTGACATACCTGTCCTAATGCCTGGGAGACAGGTGAAAGGATTGAAAGTTTAAGACTTGCCTGCGCTGTTTAGCAAGTTGCTGTCTCAAAAAGATTAGGGGAAAAAGGAAAAAAAAAAAAAAAAGGCTGGGCACGGTGACAAATAACTTAAATTTTGAGCATCAGGCGGATGTCTGAGTTCAGGGTCAGCCTGGTCTACATAGAGAGTTCCAGGACAGCTGGGACTCTGTAAAAGAGACTCATAGAAGTTAGGTAAGGTAAACAATTCTACCGATTCTCTCGAGTGCTCTCGCTCTGGTTCAAGAGGCCAGGAGTCATAGGATAAAAGCTGGTGTTTAGATCTGACTTCATTACCAACTGCTGACCACAAGGAGGGCACTCATTACAGCACCAAAGCCATCTTGTGGGGCCTGCAAGATTTTACTTCTCAAAACTCTACATATGGGTCTGTGGAGGCAGTAGGCAAAACCCTTGCCCTGCATATTCAAGGACTGAAGTTAAGATCCACTTAAAAAGCCAGGTTGACTCAGGAGGCAGAGGCAGGCAGATTTCTGAGATCCAGGCCAGCCTGGTCTACAAAGTGAGTTCCAGGACAGCCAGGGCTATACAGAGAAACCCTGTCTCGAAAAAAAACAAACAAAACAAAACAACAACAACAACAACAAAAGCCAGGTTGGGGGTTGGAGAAATGAACAGCACTGGCTGCTCTTCCAGAGGACCTAAGTTCAATTCTCAGTACCACATGGTGGCTCAAAAACTTCTGTATTTCTAGTTCCAGAGGAGGCAAAACCCTATTTTGGTCTTCAAGGGCATCTAGTGCATATTCATATATGCATGCAAAACACCCACACTTTTTTTTTTTTTCTCGAGACAGGGTTTCTCTGTGTAGCCCTGGCTGTCCTGCAACTCAACTCTGTAGACCAGGCTTGCCTCAGACTCAGAAATCCTACTGCTTCTGCCTCCCAGGTGTTGGGATTAAAGGCGTGCGCCACCACCTCCCTGCACACAATATATTTTTTAAAATCCAGGTGAAGGCCAGGTGGTGCTGTGTGAGTTTGAAACTAGCCTAGTCTACATAGCAAGTTTCAAGACAGCCAGGGAGGGCTACAGAGACCTTCTCAAAGACAAACCAACAAACAAAGCCAGTGGCTGGCCTTTATTCCATTGCAATAACTGTTTTTTTTTTTTTTGGTTTTTTTGAGACAGGGTTTCTCTGTGTACCCCTGGCTGTCCTGGAACTCACTTTGTAGACCAGGCTGGCCTCGAACTCAGAAATCCGCCTGTCTCTGCCTCCCAAGTGCTGGGATTAAAGGCGTGCGCTACCACACCCGGCTGCAATAACTGTTTTATTTCCAGCTTGTTACCAGTCTCTATAACCAGTAAACTTGTAGCTGAGATTGGCTTAAGGTCACTGTAGCCAAGGATGACTTTGAACTCCTGATCCAACTGCCTCTACCTTTCTGGCATTGGGATTCCAGCATACTCAGCTCCGTGAAATTGGTTTGGTTTTTGTTTCTTTGAGGTTTTTATCTGTGTAGCCCAGGCTGTCCTCAGACTTAGATCACCCCCCTCTGCGCCCCTAGTGCTGAGATTAGCCCCAGGTAAGCTTAGTAACTTTTTAATAGCATTTGTTAAGTGCTATCTAGGTTTACAGATCAAATTATAACTCATTCCCAGCTACTATGGGGTGGGGTGTAGAGACACAGCCGTCCATGCATCCCCCCCCACCCGTCTGCAGAACACTACTTGTGTGTCTGCCTCTTCAGACCAGAGCTTTACCACCAAGGGCTTATGAGTTACCTTCTGTCAAAATAGAACTTTTTTTTTTTTAAGATTTATTTGTGAGTATGTGTGTGTGTGTGTGTGTGTGCGCGCACGCGCGCGTGTGCACATGTATGCTCACACATATGTGAGTCTGTGTCCACCAGGTGAGTAGTGGCCAGAGGAGGGTGTTAGTGTCTTCCTCTTTCACTCCACTAACTTCGTGAATCTAGGCTGGAAGCCAGCCAGCCTCGGCATCCTCCTATCTCCATCTTTCTCAGAGCTGTGGTTACAAATGTTCGTGGGATGTCCAGTTTATTATGTGGGTACCTCAAATCCAGACTCTGGTACTTATGACTATAGCAAGCACAAAAACATCACATTTTTACGTGCTCATTTACGGAGTTGGGTGCTCTCTCTCAGGTGCAGTGGTGGTCTTTGCTGCGTCTGGAAAAGGATGGTACATTTACGCACAGGGGCTCCTCCGTCTTGCGTCTGTTGTCTGGAGACGTGCTCAGGTGTTGCGTGAAGCCTAAAGGAAGCTTTGATAGACTGGAAGCTATGAAACTGTGTGTGTACAGGAGGCCTGGGATACACTCAGTTTCCTCTGTAAGCCCTGCCTCATGAATGAACAACCCTGACCGCTGTGGTCTCTGTCTCTAGGTCCGCACACTGTTTGTCAGTGGCCTCCCTGTGGATATTAAACCTAGAGAACTCTACCTGCTCTTCCGGCCATTCAAGGTGAGTCAGGATCGAGGAGCCCCCAGAGCCCAGGATATCAGGGCTGAGCAGCAAGAGTGCATCTCTAGTGTGGATTGAACTTCAGAATGGTGTTTCAGAAACTGGGGTCACAGATCTGGCTCTGTCTGATGGTTCTGCTGGCTCTCACCTTGTGCCAGTTTCTTGGCCCTGCCGAACTTCTGTTTACTCATCTGTAAAGTGGAGATGGTAAAGAGGAATTCTTGAGATTTGATGTCACCTTTTTCTTTTTTTTTTTTTTTCTTCTGAAGAAACTGGATAAGGGACTTGCTCTCAAATGGCAAGTTAATAGAGCCCTGGGAATGCCCCGGGCACTGCTGTACCATGTGATTCAGAGCACTAAGGCCTCAGGAACTCAGCATCAGTGTGAGGGTTGTCTTTGGAGGATTATAGAATGCTTCAGGGGATCACTGAGGAAAGATGAGGCTGATGGGGGAGACATTGCTGGGTTAGCACGGCAACAGCTTCTGACCCCCTGAAATGGCCACCTCTCTCCACAGGGCTATGAAGGGTCCCTGATCAAGCTCACCTCAAGACAGGTAATTTCTCTCCTAGGTTTTTCCTCTTGGCTCAGGCTAACTGCTGGCATGGAACTGAAACTTTTGTCCTACTGTTTGAAGGCATCTGAAGGTGGAGACCCACTTCTTGCTGTCTTGCTTCTGCCCTGACAGGACAGCCTCCACAGCTCTCTCCTTTTCTAGCCAGCTGGGCCTTGTCAGCCTCTCTCCTTTCTGTCTGGCTCTGGTATTCTGGAAACAGACTGCCTGGCCCCAGTGGCCAAAGACTGTAGAGATGAGATGATAGCTGGGCTCTGGCCTCCTGGAGGAAACTAGGAGTGTGAAGTCAGAAGCTTTCAACCTTATCTGCATGTATTTACAATGGTTCTGGGGTGTGGTTTCAGCTTGGTGATAGAGTACTTGCCTTAACATATGCCAGACCTTGCTTTAGTCCTTGGTGCTGCTTTAAATTAAAAATAAAACAAACAACAACACCAACAACAAAAGACTTACAGAAATGGTGGTGTTTAATATGGCCCATGGGCCAGTGCTGTTTTGGAATCATTTAACAGTGTGGTGCTTAGAAGGGACATTTAACTTAGATGCTTGTCAGTTATGAATCTTCCAGACATACCTTAGGGAGGGTATGGGCAAGGGTTTTTTTCTTCTGTATTCCCTAACCAGCAAGTCACAAACTGTTTTCAATTAGGTGTTGGTTCCTCCTCCTCCTCTTCTTTCTCCCTCTTCTTCCTCCTCCTTTTCCTCCTTCCTCTTCCTCCTCCTCTCTCCTCTTCCTCCTCCTTCTCCTCTTCTTCTTCCTCCTCCTCCTTCTCCTCCTCCTGCTGCTGCTGTTGTTGTTTTTACTGTTATTAAGTCCTTATGTTTGTGGTATTGCAGGGAGAGGGGTCAAGCCCAAGGTCTTAGACACGCTAGGCAAGTGCTGGACCTGGGTGCAGATGCAAGGCTGTCCTCTTTTTTTCTTCCTACTAGCCTGTTGGTTTTGTGATCTTTGACAGCCGGGCAGGAGCGGAAGCAGCCAAAAACGCATTAAATGTGAGTAGACAGAGGACCTGCCTTTCTCTGACGGGGTGATTGGCCCCGTTCTGTCCATTACTGCCCACCAATAAACGTGTGGGTTTTTATTTCCCGCCCAACCCTGGGTGGAGTTTCTGGCTGCCTGGTTTATGAAAGTGTCATCACTCCACACCTCAGCAGCTTTCCCTCCACTGTAGCCCTGTGTGGAAAAGTCTTACAGCCGAGCTGGCAGCCTTCTGGGGCCTTCTCTATAGAAGAGAGTTGACATTATGGGTCCTTGCATGCATCTCTCTTTTCTTCCCATCTAGGGTATTCGCTTTGATCCGGAGAACCCACAGACCCTGAGGCTAGAGTTTGCCAAAGCCAACACCAAGATGGCCAAGAGCAAACTAATAGCGACACCAAATCCCACCAGTGTCCACCCTGCTCTAGGAGCACACTTGATCGCCCGGGACCCTTGTGAGTGGGGTTCTGACCTTCCTCCTCCTGCCCTCTGGCTCAGCCTAGACTAGCAGGCTCTTGTTAACTTGCACGTATTCAGATCCTGAGATCAGTCATATCTCCTTTTCTGGGACTTTCTTTTACCCGTAGCCACTTACCCTGAAACTTAGCAGCCCACTCTTCCTCTGCAGCCTTCTCTAGACTGAAGAAGACTCGGGTCCAAAGCTATCAGGGATGCGAGGTTTCCCTGAAGCCTTTCTGTGATGTCTCTTGTTTAATATAGGCTATCTATAGCCTGCTTGAGATCGTCACAAAATAGGGTATTCATCATGCCAAGCAAGTTCACAGGGCTTCTTTCCCCATTCTTGAGGAAGGGTAACTAAGGTTCATTTATAGTGCTGGGTCCTTTTCTGTTTGGAAAGGGGTGCTGGGAGGGGGGGAGACCAGTGCTCTGACTATGGAGGCTATTGTCTCCTGTTATAGATGACCTGATGGGGACTGCTCTGATTCCTGCGTCCCCAGAGGCCTGGGCCCCTTACCCTCTCTACACCACAGAGCTGACCCCAGCCATTTCACATACCACGTTCACCTACCCAGCTGCCACTGCTGCTGCTGCCGCCGCCCTCCATGCTCAGGTAAGCCATTTGGGTGGAAGAGTAGAAGGCTCAAGACAGACAAGTTGGGCGTGCCTACTTGGCATAGGCTGCTCCTGCCTCGGGGCTGCAGTAACAGAATTGTTGTCTTTTGTCAGGATTGGTAGCTCCTGTCTGTAATCTTAGTATTTAGGAAATTGAGGCAAGTGGATTGCTGGGAATTTTTTTTTTTTTTTTAAAGACTTACTATGAATGTGAGTACACTGTTGCTCTCTTCAGACTCACCAGAAGAGGGTGTCAGTTCCTATTACAGGTGGTTGTGAGCCACCATGTGGTTGCTGGAAATTGAACTCAGGACGTCTATAAGAGCAGTTGGTGCTTTATTATTAGGTTTTTTGGTTTTTCCGGTTTCTCTGTATAGCCCTGGCTGTCCTGAAACTCACTCTGTAGACCAGGCTGGCCTCAAACTCAGAAATTCACCTGCCTCTGTCTCCCAAGTGCTAGGATTAAAGGCGTGCGCCACCACGCCTGGCTCAGTTGGTGTTCTTAACTACTGAGCCATCTCTCCAGTCCCATTGCTGGGATTTTTAAGACAGCCTGAGCTAAAATGTGTGACATGGTGCCCAAGAAAACCCCCAAACCCCTACAACTGTCATCTTCCCAGATTATTTAGAATCGGTATCCCTAGGGATTTGAATGTTAGAAGCAGAAACCAGGGACATGCAGGCGGGGTCTGCTTGGCCTTCCTATCTTTATGAACTTTATCAAGCTTTTCAAGGTTTCCGTGCCTCAGTTATTACTGTGGAGAACTAGAATACTATACTGTGCCTTTGGATTGTTTAGAGTTGGCTAGTAACACAATAAAGGCTAGAACTTTGCCTAGATAGTTTAGGACTCCCGTTTAATTACATTTATGTGTGTCTCATGTGCAGAGATTATATGACAGCTTTTAGAAATCAGTTCTCTACCATGTGGGCCAAACCATCTTGTCATCCCTGGGTTTTTTGGTAGGTTTTATTGGTTTAATTATTTTGCTTTGTTGGTAGATTTATTTTGGTTTCTAAAAGGGGGTTGGGGGAACTTAACAAATGTAGCCCAGGCTGGACTTGGGCTCTTGATACTCTTGCTCTACCTCCCAAATGCTGAGATTACAAGCATACAACACACCTGACTTCTTTTTGTTCTTGCTTTGTGTGTTTGTGTTCGCTTTTTTGTTTTGTTTAGTTCTGTTTTTCTGAGACAGTGTTGCTCTGGAGGCCAGGCTGGCCTTGAACTGTTGGGAATTCTCCTACCTCAGCCTCAGCTGCTGGGATTACAGATTTGGGGACTGGGCCCTGGGGGCAGAAAAAAAGAGTAGCTATGTGTAGGGGACCTGGCCAAGCAGCCACAGGAGGGATATCAAGGGCAGGATTGAATCTATCTAAACCTCTGCTCAGACGTCACCAAAAGGTGAGCCTTGAAGCAGGGAGTGTCCTATACCATCTCTAAGAAAGGAACACTTGGAGGAGGCTATTTGGTCCTGATCTGGGCAGTAGAAAGGGAATAGGGAGAAAGAAGGACAGGAAAGGCTTGGGAGGGAGGATCCCCAGGAAGCAGAACTGGGCGCTTTACCAAGGATCTGAGTGCATATCCATTTCTAAGTTTTTTGAGTGGCTTTGGGACCCAGAGTTTGTCCCAGTCTCCATGTGAGAAATTCAAGCCAGGTGCTGCTATCATGGCAGGTGTACCTCAGCAGGAAAGTCTCTCGGGCAGGTTTTGATTGTGGGCCAAAATGTGGTTAAACGTGGTACTTTCTCCAGCTGAGCACCCTGGGCATCTGGAAAATTTATCAAAGGTAGCTGATGCCTTCCAGAGGGGAAGGGGTGGGTGGGTGGGTGCGTGCGTGCGTGCGTGCGTGCGTGCGTGTGTGTAAGTGCACATGATGCCTTCCAGAGGGGAAGGGGTGTGTGTGTGTGTGTGTGTGTGTGTGTGTGTGTGTAACACACATGGGCCTTGAGAAGGACTGCGTGCTCTAGGCTAAGCAAGCTGGTAGCTTTAAATTTAAATGCAGGAACAGTGCAAGGCACTGCGATCCCAGTTCTGCCACTAATTAGCTACATGATCTTCACTTTTGGGCCTATGTGTGCTCAATTTGTAAAATGAGAAGGCTGGTCTGGGTCAGGTATACAGAGCCAGCAACATTGGGTTTGTCAAGTGAACCCAGGAGAGGCCCCTCTGCTCTGCTAGCTGGAAGCTGAGCTCTGTAGCCGCCTGTCCTGCGGTCCTCTTCCCGGCTTCTTCCCATGCTCTACTGCTTTCTAACCGTAGTCCAGATCCTGGCCCCCCATTACACAACCTCTGTGTGACCTTTGACAAGTTGCTTAACTAAATCTCTTGTATTCCAAGAGATCGTATTCTTTTTTTTTTTAAGATTTATTTATTTGTTATATGTAAGTACACTGTAGCTGTCTTCAGACATCCCAGAAGAGGGCATCAGATCTCATTAGGGATGGTTATGAGCCACCATGTATGTGGTTGCTGGGATTTGAACTCAGGACCATCAGAAGAGCAGTCAGTGCTCTTAACTGCTGAGCCATCGCACCAGCCCCTCCAGGCTAATTTCTTTTCTTTCATTTTTTGGTTTTTCGAGACAGGGTTTCTCTGTATAGCCGTGGCTGTCCTGGAACTCACTTTGTAGACCAGGCTGGCCTCGAACTCAGAAATCCACCTGCCTCTGCCTCCTGAGTGCTGGGATTAAAGGCGTGCGCCACCACACCCGGCTCCAGGCTAATTTCTAATTGCAGTGTGTAGCCAGGAGTCAGGATGGCCTTGAGCCTCTCTTTCCCCAGTCTCTACCTCCACAGAGTACTGAGATCACAGGCAGGCATCACCCTGGTCTACTTGGTACTCAGGATAGATACTAAGCAAGTACTATCAACTGAGCTACATCTCAAGGGTCCCGTCCCCAGCCCCAACCTCTGCCTTTTAAAAAAAGATTTTTTATTTTATGTATATAAGTACTCTATCTGCATGTACACCTACGTGCTGGAAGAGGGCATCAGATCCCATTATAGATGGGTGTGAGCCACCATGTGGTTGCTGGAGATTGAACTCAGGACTTCTGGAAGAGCAGCCAGTGAGTGCTCTTATCCACTGAGCCATCTCTTCAGGCCTGTCCTCACCCCCCATCCCCCTCCCGCCCCTTGTTAAAGACAGTTTGTCTGTGTAGCCCTGTTCTAGTACTCCGTGTAGACCAAGCTGACCTTGAATTCAGAGATGCACTTGCCTCTGCCTCCTTTGTGCTTTTTGAGACAGGGTCTCATGAATCCTAGGATGACCTTGATCTCCTAATCTGCCCCATCTTAGAATGCTAGGGTAACTTGTGTTCTACCACACTCAGCTTTGATGCAGCTGTCAGTGTAAATAAAGTCAAAGTGCCGGAGATTATTATTGCTAAGGCAGGTGGATTGTTATTGTCTGGCTGGATGCCTGCCTGAGGTGCTGCCTTCTAGCCTTCCTGGGAACAGGAAGGAGGCCTCCCTAAAGCACACTGGTATATCTGGGAGGATACAGTCTTTAGTTCTGATCCTGTTTTTCAAACTTACTGGACACCCTCAGTAGAGGATGGCATAGGACCAGACGTAGTTAAGAGGCATCCAGCATCCAGCATATTCCATGTAGTGATATCTTATTTTTCCCTTTTAAGACCCCTCCCCACTTTGCTCCATGACAGTACTGCACGAGAAGTGGAGGCTGAAAGTATCTAAATAACGAAGTGAACACTTGAGTCTAAGAGGTTCTGACCCAGGGAACCAACAGAAATATGGAGGGTAAGGAGGTGGCCTTGAGAAATGATAGCAGGTAAAAAAATGAAAGGTTAGAGAACTAATATCCACTATCAATCCCAGCCTCTAGAGCCCAGTGGCTTCAC
The DNA here is from genome assembly GCA_902729485.2 of Mus minutoides. NCBI lineage: Eukaryota > Metazoa > Chordata > Mammalia > Rodentia > Muridae > Mus > Mus minutoides. The sequence continues at coordinate 192,492 of LR750044.1, forward strand.
AGAGCACACCTGCAGGAGGGCCCTGAAGAGAATTCTATGGCAACAGGGTTTCTCTGTGTAGCCCTGGCTGTCCTGGAACTCACTTTGTAGACCAGGCTGGCCTCGAACTCAGAAATCCTCCTGCCTCTGCCTCCTGAGTGCTAGGATTAAAGGCGTGCGCTACCACGGCCCTGCGACACTCGTGTTTTAACATAGCAGGCTTCTCCCACGGCAGGCATTGTGGCCCCTGCCTCTAACCCCAGCATTTAGGGAAGTGGGAACAGAAGGGTCAGGAGTTCAGCCCAGCCTCTACTACATGGCAGATCTGAAGTCAACTTGTGCTTCGCTGCAACTGTCTCAACAGCAAAGCTTCCCTATAAGCAGGGAGGCGTGCGTTCGTGCGTGCGTGCGTGCGTGCGTGCGTGCGTGCGTGCGTGCGTGGAAGCGGGTGTGGCCACAAGGACACTGGCATGTCTTCCTGCCCATGTAATGGGACTCTTGACACTTTAGGTGAAGTTCATGAGTGAAACTCATGCACAGCATGTGATATGTGGCAGGTACCTCAGAGGCCTTTACGCTCCTACAGATTTGCATTTAGGGATGCAAACAGAATGGGTGGTTTCTCTTAACTTTGGCTTATCCTACTCTTTTCAAAAAATGAAAAGCCGCTGGGCGTGGTGGTGCACGCCTTTAATCCCAGCACTCGGGAGGCAGAGGCAGGTGGATTTCTGAGTTCGAGGCCAACCTGGTCTACAGAGTGAGTTTCAGGAGAGTCAGGGTTACAGAGAAACCCTGTCTCAAAAAAAAGAAAAAAGAAAAGAAAAGCCTTAAACTCGTGGAAGTCCTCCTTCTGCTGGAATACCAGATGTGTTCTTTCATGCCTAGTGATGGCTGCCTCCTTTAAAAAATTCTTTTTCACTCGGGAGGCAGAGGCAGGCGAATTTCTGAGTTCGAGGCCAGCCTGGTCTACAAAGTGAGTTCCAGGACAGCCAGGGCTATACAGAGAAACCCTTTCTCGAAAAACCCAAAAAAAAAAAAAAAAAAAAAAATTCTTTTTTAGGCCGGGCATAGTGGCACACGCCTTTAATCTCAGCACTCGGGAGGCAGAGGCAGGCAGATTTCTGAGTTTGAGGTTAGCCTGGCCTACTGAGTTCCAGGACAGCCAGGGCTACACAGAGAAACCCTGCCTCCAAAAACAAAAACAAAACAAAACAAAACAAAACAAAACAAAAATCTAGTGAGGTAGGTCCCCTTGCCACACATTTGTGGATACTTGGCCTAATGGGTTTTGATTATTGCAAATTTCTGGAACTATTACAAAGTCATGGTGCAAACACAGTAGTCTTGTCAGGCAAAGAGTGAAGTTTGTTGATGCTGTGATCATTTAAAGCATTTACTTATCATCGTCATCCTCTTCTTCACCATCACCATCATCTTTGCTGTTTATGTGGGCATGAGTGAGTGGCAGGATGTATGTGTGGGTGGAGGTCAGAGGGCAAGAAGAGGAAACACAGAAAGGGACTGGGATGCTTTTAGAGGGATGTGCCAGGCATCTGTGAGATGTTCACAGCAACCCCGCTTAGTTCATCCACTCAAGCACATTCCTTTGTCATCATCAGTGGCCTAGCTGCTGGGGCCCATAAATGTCCCCACCCACCACCCCAGTACTCTAGGGCTGAGGAACTGCTGTAGTTGGGACACCTGAGGAGCAAGAGACTTTCTAGCAGCTGAGGCCTCAGCTCCCTCCCCTGTGTGGAAGGCTTTCATCCAGTTACCCTTTGTCTGGCACCACAGGCTGCCAGCCAGCCAAGCACCGATTGTCACAGGACTGCTCCAGCTGGGTGAAGGGTGGTAGGCAAAGCTCATGGGAGTCTGAGCTGGCTGGAGCCCTGAGCTTGTGTGGTGGCCAGATTACTTTTTTTTTTTCTTTTCTTCCAAGACAGGGTTTCTCTGTGTAGCCCTGGCTGTCCTGGAACTCACTTTGTAGACCAGGCTGGCCTCGAACTCAGAAATCTACCTGCCTCTGCCTCCCAAGTGCTGGGATTAAAGGCGTGCGCCACCACGCCCGGCTCAGATTACTTCTTATATCCTTGCTTCCTGTGAGTAAGTTCTAGTGTCTAATCATCCAGCTAAGAGGGTGTCCTAGTCCAGCAGTGGGCCTGAGGAATTTCTTGTTCCCTTAAACTGTCAGCCAGGAGAAGGAAGAGCCTGTCTTGCTACAGACCAAGTGTACAAGTGTTAGGATATTCAGCCTCTAATTCTCATCACCCTGTCTGTCCTTGGAGGATGTGATGGCCTAAATGATATACTCTACAAGTAGCACCTAGAATTGGGAGGGACACAGGAGCAGGTTCCTAGATCATCTCCCTCAGCCCAGAGTGCCTGGCATTGATCATGCCCTTTCTGTTTACCCAAGAAGCAGGAATCATACACAGCCAAGTGGGCCAACTGGGTCTGCCTGCTACAGCTCCGTATGTGTTGTCTGAATGCCCAGCTTCTAACTCATTCTCTATAGAGGCTCTTAAGTACCACCCCACTCTTTTTTTTTTTTAATGTAAGTACACTGTAGCTGTCTTCAGACACTCCAGAAGAGGGCGCCAGATCTCGTTACGGATGGTTGTGAGCCACCGTGTGGTTGCTGGGATTTGAACTTATCACCTTCGGAAGAGCAGTCAGGTGCTCTTAACCGCTGAGCCATCTCACCAGCCCTGGTTTGGTTTTTTGAGACAGGGTTTCTCTGTATAGCCCTGGCTGTCCTGGAACTCACTCTGTAGACCAGGCTGGCCTCGAACTCAGAAATCCGCCTGCCTCTGCCTCCTGAGTGCTGGGATTAAAGGCGTGCGCCACCACGCCCGGCTTCACCCCACTCTTTCCTAAGGGGACTCTAGGCTCTCCTCCTGGATGTTCAGACCCACCTTCCCCCCAGACAGTTTTGGGTCAGGCTGGGGTTGACATGCAGGTTCCTTCACTTGAAGCCTTTATCTGACTGTAGCTCAGCAGTTCTTGCCAGACATGTAGCTCACAGAGATGGATACATCCTGTTTTATTGACTAGTCTCTGAGAATCCAGCTTTGGAGCCTTCTGTGATTGTCATAGTATAGGCAGCTATTGGCCCTATAGGATAATCTAAAGCTTTCTCCTCCTGTCTGAGGGCTCAGTAGGGCTTTTGAGTCTCTGAACTTGGGAGCCATGTATCAAGAGTGTGGGATAGATAGAAAGGTCAAAAGTGGCAGCATTAAAGAATTGCCAGGGGCTGGTGAGATGGCTCAGCGAGTAAGAGCACCCGACTGCTCTTCCTAATGTGATGAGTTCAAATCCCAGCAACCACATGGTGGCTTACAACCACCGGTAATGAGATCTGATGCCCTTCTCTGGTGCGTCTGAAGTCAGCTATAGTGTACTTATGAATAATAATAAATGAATCCTTGGACCGGAGAGAGCAGGGACTGAGCAAGTGGGACCGACCTGAGCGAGCAGGGTTGACCGGAACAAGGGGGAAGAAAAAAAGAATTGCCAGGATCTGTGTGTGGAGACCCACTCCTTGGAGACCAACCACACTGGCATTGCAAAGTGTCTTAGTGTCTTCCCTGCTGTCTTGCTCGCTCTTTGCAGCCATGTTTGTTCTTTAGCTAGATTGAGAAACATATCCAAAGAAACAGCACGAAATATGTGAAGCTCATTCTCCTGTTAATACTTTTTCAGACTAGGCATCACTGTTGGCAGAGTTTACGTAGGCTGCGTGAAGCCCTGGGTTCAATCCCCAGCACTGCATAAAACACGCATGGTTACTCACTTCTGTAATCCCAGCACTCCGAAGGGAGAAGCAGCGGGATCGGAAACTCAGGGTCATTCTTAGTTATATGGCGAGTCAAAGCCAGCCTGAGATTCATGAGCCCCTATTTCAAAACAAACCAAAAAACCCAAAGGCCTTCAAGATGTCTCAGCAGGTAAAGACACTTGTCTGTCAAGCCTGATGAAGTTCATATGATGGAAGGAGAGGACCAACTCCCACAAGTTGTGCTATAACTTTATGTATGCCAAAGCATGCACACATGGATGGACACACACACACACACACACACACACACACACACACACACAAAGTATATTTTTAAAAGTGGGGGTTCAAATCCAGACATGTCCTCCTCATGAAACCCTGACCTGCAGAGAAGGTGATGATTTCCCTTTTTTTGGGGGGGTTGGGGGGTTCGAGACAGGGTTTCTCTGTATAGCCCTGGCTGTCCTGGAACTCACTTGGTAGACCAGGCTGGCCTCAAACTCAGAAATCTGACTGCCTCTGCCTCCCAAGTGCTGGGATTAAAAGTGTGTGCCACCACGCCTGGCTGATTTCCCATTTTTAAGAGGAAGAAGCTGATGCTCAGAGGTGAGTAGCTGGCCCAGGCTCTGCCGAGCAGCAGCCTGGTCAGCCGTAAGACTCTGGGCAGATTCGCCTGGCTCTCCTGAGACTGAGGTAAGCAGCTGGTGTGTACTGACTGGCTTCTCTCGCAGGTGCGCTGGTACCCCTCCTCTGACACCACCCAGCAGGGATGGAAGTACCGCCAGTTCTGTTAGCTCCTCAGTAAGTGTTGGCTCTAGGGGTCGGTGTCCTTGATGCTGGCTGCTCCCATGTGTGGATCCTCTCCCGTTCCTGGGAATTTGCTAGGGCTGTAGGCTCCAGAGCCTGGTCACTGGGGGGAGGGGCGCCTGGCTGCTTCGTCCTTCTTTCCTACACTTACCCTGCACCCCTCCCCCTTCGCAGTCTCCACAGCCAGTTCCCATTCCGCTCTGCTGATGGCGCTCTCTCTCTCTCCCTTTCCTTCAGGTCTTGTCACCCTGGAGTTGGTCCTGGGTTGTGTGGGGCCAAAACAGGGCTCTGCCCTCACTGCCACCCGAGGCCTGTGCCGAACTGCTGCTTCCCTCTAGACACTGTGAATCTGAAGCCTGACTCAGTGGATGGCTCTTGTTTTCTTCCTCAGTTCTCCAAGGCCTTCAAAAGGATCGGAGGCCTTGGATACCTAGGTCCAGCTTGCAGGGCCTCACTGGGACCCAGCGCAGCTTATCCTCCTGCTTGCTCAGACTTGTATCTGTAGCTCCCCATCTAGGAAAAGGGACATTTAATTTTGCATGTTTATGAATTGTGACACTTGTGCAAATATGTGTATGGTTTGTTCCCAAACTGTCGCCGTAGCAACAGGTCTTGGCACTGGAGGCTGGTCCAGCCTACTGCTTCTCTCCACTCCAGACTCCTGCACCCACCCTACTTCAGGGGGACATGAGCCTGTGGTCACTTCTGCCTTGGGGGTCCCAGCTCCTATCTTGGGGGCACGCACACACGCACACACGCAGACTCTGTTCTCATCCAGCAGCAGATCCACAGCCTCTGAATTCCACTTCAAATCAGAGCCCTGCATCGTCTCCTTCTCCAGGCTGACAAGTCTGAGAAGCCTGCCTTGCGCTTGCCTTCCCCAGTGTACCCCCACCCTGCCACTGCACCTCATTCTTCCTGAACTTCGAAACCAACCAAAACGTGAAAAGTATTTTTGTACCCTGTGTAACAAAATATTTATGGATCATAAAGGGTTTTTCATGTGTTTACCATTAATTATTAAAGAGACCTTGTTCAGCCTGTCAGATAAGTTTAATGTTTAGTTTGAAGCATGAAGAAGAAAAGGGGGTTTCCGTTCTTTAGCAGTCGGCCTTTGTGTAGGGCATTGGTTTAAGAAGAATGAGATGAAGGATAAATTGTGCAATTTTGTTTTATTTTATGAGCATGTCTGTGCTTTACCTTTAAACCTCAGCTCGGATATTTGGCTACTTCGGACAATGATGTCTGGAGGTGGCTGTTGTAATTGGTGACCCTGTGAGAATGTGAAACTGGATCATAAATGAAATGCAAAATAAAAACCTGAAGTGACTCTGCTCTGATTTTTTTTTTTTTTTTTTTTGCTTCTACAATCGATGGGATGCAGGCTGCTGGGCTGAGGGACGACAACAGGGAGGCCAGAAACAGTCCTGGCCTGGTGGCGATCTGGGTGGGGACACCTCAGAGCTGCTGTTGTTGCCTTCTGTAATAAGCTGAGGAGCCTGTCCCAAAGTGGAGAGTGACTGCACCAGGGCCTTCAGGTGCCCACCCTCCATCGTCCCATGACTTTCCTCCTTGCTCCAGGGATTCTGAAGGCAGAGAGCCTTAGTCCCTGCACCCAGTCAGGAGCCTGAGTGTGCCTTTATCTGCTCACCTTCACCCTTCCAACCCTGTGGTCTTCTCAAACCCCCTTGTACACAAAAACTGAAGTTGGTGTGCTAGGGTCTCTCTCTAGAGTCTGGCCTTGGTGTCCATCTGTTGGCCTGTAGAGACAGAGGATCCACAAAACCTTGCCCCTGATGGGTTAAAATAACCAGTGCTGTTAGCTGTGGCTTGCAGCTGATTCTTGGGAAGAAAGCAGAAGGTATTTAAGGTTAGGTTGCACTGGGAACCTGGGGTTAGTATGGACAGGAAGCCTGTGGCCGCCCTAACCCTACTGTGACATGGTGTTTTAGTTTAATATTAGAAGTGGCTTGAAGTCCTTCCTAGCTCCTCTAGAGGGAGAGTTTGCTGCTTTGTCCACCCTGGCCCTGCAGGGCAGGGCCAGTGACCAGAGCCCGCCTCCTACTGGTTTCCTCTGAGCAAAGCGGCCGTGGCTGGCTCCAGTTGAACCTTGATGACTGGCACCTCTTCTCCTGTTTGGCTTGGGTGTAGGCTGTTAACTGCTCATGTGTCAGGGGTGATGTGCATCTTGGTGCTAACTGGCCTGGGAGAGGGCCCAGGCAAGTACAGGCTTTGGGGTAACTCGTGGCAGGTGGGCAGCTGACCTGGAACCTAGAGGAAAATCCAGGAGGGGACATACCTGCACTTATTCCAGGAAAGGAAGGAAGGAATTGGCTCTTTCTAGCTTGGTATCCCTCACTGCTATGCGATCTTGCCATGCAAGCAAGGGCCTTCCCAGCCTGCAGCTTCCTTGAGCATGGAGAAAAAGCTGTTATGTGTTTGACAGCCCCCCTCCTGGGGCCAAGTCATGGTCTGACCTACTTCAGCTGTGTCAGGATCCATTGGGTCTTCCCAAGGTGCTGAATTATTTAGTTGGGGCGGTTGGGTCTTCCTGAGAGGGACAGAGAAAGCTATTCCATAATTTAAAGGCCCCTATGCCTGTGGCTTCAGGAGAGGAGGGGGACTCCTTCACACTTCACTGAGCAGAACCCAGGCCTTGGTCTAAGAGAGAAGAGAGGTCCTGCACCCTTTCCAGCTGGAGCTTTGCTGAGGCAAGGCCTCGGCAGAAAGGCCTCAATGGACAGTCACATCTGGACTGGGGTTGAGTTCACAAGCAGACCCACCCATAATGAAGGAGCTGCCTGGCAGGGGCATGGTAAAGTTGGACTCAGAAGCAGCCTCGTCCAGAATGCATGCAGTATGCTGTTCAGGAAAGGCTAGCAGGTATGTCATGGGTTCTGTCAACCTGACAACAAGGCAGGATCATCTGGGAAGAGGGAATTGAGAAAAGCCTCTGTCATAGTGGTCTGTAGGCACATCTGGGACATTTTCTTGACTGATGTGGAAGGGGCCAGCACACTGGGCAGTGCCACCCTGGACAGTGGTCTTGGGCTGTACAAAAAAGCAGGCTAAGCACCCCCTTTGAAGCTCCTGTTTCAGTTCCTGTCTCCAGATTCCTGCCTTGGAACTTGCTATGTAGATCAGACTGGCCTCAAGCTCAGAGATCCCCTTCTCTGTGCCCCCTGAGTACTGGGATCAAGGTTGTGTGCCACCACCACCTAGCTGGGTTCCAGGATTCTAAAAACAGGGTCCTGCATTCCTGTCCTGATGTGTTTACCACAGGTACATATGAGAGGTGTGTCTCCTGATCACCATCAAAGTCCTTTGAAGCAAGAAACGTGTTCTCATCTACTTTCTATAGCTATGGAAACTGAAGGTAAAAGCTCCAATGGGAACTGTCAGAAATGGTTCTAACAGGTAAAGGTGTTGGCCACCAAGCCTGACATCCTGAGCTTTATCTTGGGGTCCACATAGTAGAAAAGGAGAACCAGCTCCTTCAGATCATGCCCAGACCTCCATATGTGCACAGTGCACACATCTTCAGGCATCATAAATATCTTTTCAAAATCCCACAGAGGAAGATGGGTCTTGCAAAAGTTTTATATGTGTTTGTGTTTTGAGAACATGTTTCTGCATACCATGTACATGACTGGGTACCTGCAGAAGTCAGAAAAGGGTGTCAGATTCCCTGGAACTCGAGTTGTGAGCCAGCATATTGATGCTATGGATCAAACACTGGTCCTCTGCACCAGCCCAGGCAGACAGACAGACAGACAGACACACACACACACACACACACAGCTCCAGTGACACCTGCACTTGGTGGAAGGTGGAGAATAAGGTGTATTTTCTGTTTCTTAGAATGGCATGTACAAAGCTCGGCGTGGTGGCGCAAGCCTTTAATCCCAGCACTCGGGAGGCAGAGGCAGGCGGATTTCTGAGTTCGAGGCCAGCCTGGTCTACAAAGTGAGTTCCAGGACAGCCAGGGCCATACAGAGAAACCCTGTCTCGAAAAACCAAAAAAAAAAAAAAAAAAAAAAAAAAAAAAGAATGGCATGTACAACCAGACCTGGATGGCTGAGCTGTTCAAGTGAGGAACACCCAGGAATGGGAAGATTAGGTGAGGGGTTGTCATTCTCCCTCCTGGCTTCCCAGGACAGGGAGACCTTGAATCAGAAACTTCTCTGATGGGTCTGTTTCTATCTAAATTCAGATCCACATTCCTAGAATCTGCAATGTGTCTCCTGGAAATCAGCTCTGCTCAGGGAAGGAAGACTGGAGGAGATGATACTGTTGGAGGGTTGTGAGGTGCAAATGGGGAGCCAAGGCCTCTGCTACGATTTCCTCAGGACACACTCTCTTGTGTGCTTGCATATACATTGCATACCGATGGCTGCAGTCAGCCCAACCTGGCTTTCAGCCCCTTCAGGACAGGATTTGGCTCGTGTTCACTGTAGATGGAAGTACCTTCTCCTTAGCAGGAAACTTCAGGGTGATCCTACTCCAGCTGTTCTCGCCTGTGTTTGTAGGTGTGGTATACTTCAGCCCCAGGCAACTCTGTTTAATTTATTAGGGTTTTTGTTGTTGTTGTTTGTTTTGTTTTGTTTTTGTCACGGTTTTGTCTGAGACAGTTTCATGGAAGCCCAGGATAACCTTGAATTTACTATGTAGCTGTAGATGACCTTGGCCCCTGATTCTCCTGCATCCTGGTAGCTTGCAGCCACGCCTATCTCTTATCCTCCTCTTGCCTCTGTCCTTGGTCTTGCCTGGTGGAGGGAAGTTGAGGTTACTCTGTTCCCTTCACTTTACCTTGAAGGTGATGGCTGAGGCGCCATCTAGAGCATGAGGCTGGGGTGCCCTCTTCTGGTGAAAGAGCTCAAAGCCATTTGATTGCTTTCCTTCCAGGACAGACTTGGACTATCCGGACCCCTGCTCCAAAGCTCTGAGTTGAGAAATCACTCACAAACACGGACCACTTCCTGGATATGTGCATGCTTTGCATTCTAGACAGCTACATGAACTACTACTGATCCTGTGGACACAACTGTGTGAGGCCCCACGATATGTGATTCATTCAGCAGTCTCGGCTCACAGGCAGAAGCGCTTCAGCCCTAAGAAGCGGAGAGATATGTCCAAGTCCAAGTGCATTCAGATATACAGAGCTGATAGAAAACTCAGGTGTCAGGGGTTGGAGAGATGGCTCAGTGGTTAAGAGCACTGATTGTTCTTCCAAAGGACCCAGCTTCAATTCTCAGCACGCACACAGCAGCTCACAACTGTCTGTCACTCCAGCTACAGGGAACCTGACACCTTCACATGGGCATACATGCAGGCAAAACACCAATGTACATAAATAAAAATAAATCAATCATTTAAAATTCAGGTGTCGGGGGCTGGTGAGATGGCTCAGCGGGTAAGAGTACCTGACTGCTCTTCCTAAGGTGATAAGTTCAAATCCCAGCAACCACATGGTGGCTCACAACCATCCTTAATGAGATCTGGCGCCCTCTTCTGGAATGCCTGAAGACAGCTACAGTGTACTTACATATAATAAATAAAATAAATCTTAAAAAGAAAAAATTCAGGTGTCACAGATCGGGTTGGGTGAGATATGTCATCTTATGCCTGTAATCCCATTACTTTGGATGTAAAAGCATAGGGATCTTTGCAAGTTTGAAGCTACCTGGCTGACATCGTTAGTATCAGGCCGTCTGGGTAACGTTCTACCTCATTGACGAAATGCCTGGACATCTTTAGTAATGACAGGTCACTTGCCTTCTAACCATAGCTGATATTCCCAGAGTTTATATTTCCTTGTTTTATTTGGTAGACTTTTTGCCCGCTGGAATGACGGAAGTAGACCCCTCTGGTAACTAAAACTTGGAATGTCCCCTTCCAGCCTCCCCGGTGCCACTTTGCTCACAGTGCCATGAGGTGTTGTTAATTTCACCTTTGCAAACATTCCTGGGTCACTGCCTGGGAGAGTCCAGCACACTTGGTAGTATCTGACACGTGGCAGCTAACTGGCTACTTCACTTCTGAGACCTTGTTTAGGCAAGTTTTCTCCCATCTGGGCATGTGTCCTCAGGGGAGCCTGAATTCTCTGGGAGTTCCCACCCAGTGAAAACAGTGGGAACTTTCTGAAGGCACAATGAAATGCCCGAGGCACTAACGTTCATGTTCCTGATGTTTTCCATGGTGAGCTGGCTAATGGTAGAGGAGCTGTTCTGAGCCAGGTGCTGGGTGTCTGGATGTTTCCCAGGACAGATGTGCACCATCCTGTTCTTCATGAAGTTCTAGGCTTGGCCAAGAGTTGTACATACCAGGCCTGTAGGGGCCAGAGATGATGAGGCAAAGGGAGAGAGGCAGTCCTAACTGGAGGGCAGGACCCATGCTGAGCTATTCTCAGCCTCTGCTACTCAGCAGGGTGGGGCCCGTGCAGTTTAATATTTTTCTATAGAAAGACAGTCAGAATTTAATGTGAAAATTCTTAATCTGTTGATAACTAATCAAGCAAAAAGAAACTAGCAAAACAAAAACCCATGAAAGCAAGCTGGGCAGTGGTGGCACATACCGTAATCCCAGTGCTTGGGAAGCAGAGACAGGCAGGTCTTTGAAATTGAGGCCAGCCTGGTCTATAGAACGAGTTCTAGGACATCCAGGGCTATGCGGAGAAGCCCTGTCTTGATAAAAACCTGAAAGCTGTCCTGCGATTACACCATGCTTGCTGCTCTGCTCCTGCGGCTCAAAGACTTTTAGTTTTTGGTCTGTGCAGTGAAGTCTGTGGACAAAGATCTGCCTTCAAGTGCTCAATCTGTGTGGGACAGCCCCCAGTCCATCCACAGTAACTGTCTAGAGCTAGCAGAGGGCCATGCACAAAGGCTGCTTTATCTAGGCATCTCACCTTTACCCACTGGATGTTTCTGGGTGCCTTCAAGAGGCCACCAGGGGGCAGAGGCAGAATGCTGGATACAATTGGTTATTTATAGTGTGTATATATTTGTTCTGTTTTCTGTTTTTTAGAGGCTGGGGTGGGGTATTTGAGATAGGATCTCACAAGGCTCAGGTTAGCCCTGAACTCTCTATATAACTGAGGATGACTTTGAACTGATCCTCTTGCCTTCATATCTCAGTACTAGGATTGGAAACATGTACCACAGTGTCCTTTAAAGAATTGTATTATTGGGCTAGGCTTGATGGCACACACCTTTAACCCAGTGTTTGAAATGCAGAGTTTGAGGCCAGCCTGGTCTATGTGGTGAGTTCCAGGACAACCAGGACTCTTTGGAGACACTGTCTCAGGGAAAATTTGTATTTCTATCATTGTTATTATTATTTTTTTTAGAGATTTATTTTATTTATTATATGTAAGTACACTGTAGCTGTCTTCAGACACTCCAGAAGAGGGAGCCAGATCTCGTTCCGGATGGTTGTGAGCCACCATGTGGTTGCTGGGATTTGAACTTATCACCTTCGGAAGAGCAGTCGGGTACTCTTACCCGCTGAGCCATCTCACCAGCCCCCCATTATTATTTTTTATAAGGCTCTCATATTGTAGCCCAGGTTGGCCAGGAACTCAAGGCCATCTCTATTTAGCCTCCCAGGTGCTGGGATTACAGGTGTGTGCCAAAACACGTGGTTTGGATGGGTATGTGATTTAAAACACCCATGTAGGGTGCATATAAAGCAAGTGATTGAAAGGCTAGCATGGTGAAACTGAGCACAATTGTGTATGCTTGGAGATGAGAGAAGGGCCGCAGGGGACCTGGTATAGGACGGAGAATAGGCATTCTTCCCAGAAGAAGCATGTATAGAGGACAAAGCACACACACACACACACACACACACACACACACACACACACACATGCACTATGTACATGCCTAGTGCTTTAGGAGTCAGAAAAGAACATCGGATCTGAAGTTGGAGTTAGAGACAGCTGTGAGCTATAGTGTAGGTGTTAGGAATTGAACCCTGATCTTCCACAAAAGTAACATATGTTCTTAACCACTGAGCCAGCCTTTAGCTTATTTAAATATGCAAGTTATGCATGAGTGTAATCTCATAAAAACTGAAGCTTTATCACAGGCTGAGGCCCATCACCAAAGTCTCAAAGATGACTTTGGATCACTGGGGTATAAGCTCGGGTGCATTCCTTTATGTCCCAATCACAGCTAAGGAGTTGCAGCTTGGGGCTGGGGCACTGTGAGACCTTTACTCTAAATCCTCTGTGCCTTGCACCTGGGATCTCTCACTGAGAACATGAGAACACAGAGAACACTGAGAACACTCGGGAGGCAGGGGGTGGGGGTGGGGGCGGGGGCGGGGGCAGGGGCAGGGGCAGTTTTTTTCCTCCAAGACTGAGTTTGATAGAGTCCCAAGTGGTAAGAGGAGAGACTCGCCTCTCAAAGGTTGCCCCCCCCTCCACCTCCCTGCATGTGTGCTGATGTGTGTGGAACTGAATCTCTTTCCACCCTGCAGGTCCTTGAGGTTGAACTCCAGTTATCACAGGCTGGACAGCAGGCATGTTTGCTGAATCATCTGTCTTGCTCACCCTGTGTTTGTTTTGTTGTTTTGAAGCAGGATCTCATGTGGTCTTAGGTGGTCCCCAAAGTCATTCTGGCTGTCCTGGGACTCACTCTGTAGACCAGGCTGGCCTTGAACTCACAAAGGTCTGCCTGTTTGTCTCTTTCTAGTCTAGTGCTGGAATTATAGGTATGTATGTACCACCACTGCCCAGCTAGATTTATTTTGAAGTGTATGTTTGTGGTCTGTATGTTGTTTAGTACAAGTAAGTGTGGGTACCCATGGAAGCCAGAGGTTTGGGGACTGCCTGGAGCTGGAGTTGTAAGATGCCAGATGTGGGTGCTGAGAGTCACACTCTGGTCGCTTCTCTGACACTGAGCCTCAAGTAGATATTACTGCTCAGCCAAATCAGCTGCTTTTGGTTTTGTTACTGTTTGTTTGTTTTTAAAGAAATGATTTCATGTAGCCCAGGCTAACCATAAACTTCATATGTGACCAAAGATGACCCTGAACTTCTGCTCTTCCTGCCTCCACCTCCCCAGTGCTGATCTTACAAGCATTTACCATCAGTCCTGGTTTAGCTGATGGTTGTGAACAACTATTCTTTGAGTGAAGCAATCACTGTCGTGGGGAGTATAGCTGTGCCCTGTTTCAGAATGTTTAACCTAGCTGGACTTGTTGGTTGTTACTTATTTTTTTTTTTTCCTGTTTTTTGGTTTTTCAAGACAGGGTTTCTCTGTGTAGTCCTGGTTTTCCTGGAACTCACTCTGTAGACCAGGCTGGCCTAGAACTCAGAAATCTGCCTGCCTCTGCTTCCCTAGTGCTGGATTAAAGGCATGCGCCACCACTGCCCGGCTATTTTTGGGTTTTCGATACAGGTTTTCTCTGTGCAGACCTGGATATCCTGGAACTCTAAAGACTAGGATGGCCTTGAACTCAGAGATTTGCCTGCCTTTGCCTCCCAAAGGCTGGGATAAAAGTCTACAACACCACTACATCCAGGTTTATATATCCAGCTACAGAGAGGCCGGAAGGGTCAGAGACCCTCGCTTGAGCAGTCAGCTGCTCGCAGTTTATATAACTCTGCCTTTAATTGATACTTCAGGGAGAAGCTAGGGCAGCAGTTGTCAATTTGTGGGTCTCAACTGCTTTGGGAATCCATATCAGAGAGCCAGCATAGCAGATATTTACATCACGATTCATAACAGTAGTAAAATTACAGCTATGAGTAGCAAAGAAATAATTTAACGGCTGTCGCTCACCCACATGAGGAGCTGTGCTAAAGGGGAGCACTCAACATTAGGGAGCACTCAACATTAGGGATGTTGAGATCCACTGGGCCAGAGTGTATAGGCTGGGGAAGACTGCTCATAGAGAAGCCCTCATCCCTTATGGCCTTTCCCTGGAGCGCACACACCCCTGTAAGGAATTCCTGACCTGTGTTCAGTGGGGAAGCCCAATAAATTCTACAGAGGAACTTTGGTGGAATGAATGGTGCCGCCCTTTGTCCCTGGGACCTTAGGAGGGGAAGAGGGATGACTGTTGCTTATGTCTTCCATAGGAAGGAATTTCAGTACTTTATCAACTAAATTATGTCAGCCTCTAGTGTGGCTTTCTCAGACAGAGTCTATTGTTTGTTTTCTGAGACAGGGTTTCTCTGTGTAGCCTTGGCTGTCCTGGAACTCTCTCTGTAGACCAGGCTGGCCTTGCAGTCAAAGAGATCCTCCTGCCTTTGCCTACTGAGTGTTAGGCTTTAAAGGGGTGTGCTGTGGCCACCTGGCTTGAAACAGGGTCGTGCAGCCCAAGCTCCAACTCAGAATCCTCATGCTTCAGCCTTCTGAGTGCTGGGATTACAAGTACTGGGACTAAGGGGAACGTGCTCTGATGCTGGCTTTATTTTCAGTGTTTCTGATTTCAAGGACAGCGTCTAACAATGTAGTCCTGGCTGGCCTGGAACTTAATACATAGACCAGGCTGGCCTCCAACTCACAGAGATCTGCCTCCCTCTGCCCAGTGCCCATGTTTGTCATATATATATATATATATATATATATATATATATATATATATATATATATAATTTTTTTTTTCCTCTTGGCTGTTCTGCCTGGAACTCGCTCTGTGGACCAGGCTGGCTTTGAACTCAAGAGATCTATCTGCCTCTGGCTTCCTAGTGCTGGGACTAAGGGCATGGGGCACACCATCTAGTTCTATTTTTTTTTTTTAAGATTTATTTTATTTATTATATGTAAGTACACTGTAGCTGTCTTCAGACACTCCAGAAGAGGGCGCCAGATCTCGTTACGGATGGTTGTGAGCCACCATGTGGATGCTGGGATTTGAACTCATCACCCTCGGAAGAGCAGTCGGGTGCTCTTACCCGCTGAGCCATCTCACCAGCCCTCTATTTTTCATTAGATTATAGATTACGATATGAAGTCTGTTTTGGCTGGAGCTACCGTCGGCCCGTGTCCTGCTGTTTTGTGATATCTCTTGGAGCTTTTTGCTTGAAGGCTGAGCACTGGGCCTCTGTCCTTCCATGGGCATGGGCTTGGTTCTGCTATCTCTGATTACAAAGGGTTCTAGGTGGTCTCACAGATGCTGTGGAAATGGCTGACTCACTGGCCTCTGTATCTCATGGGTTTCCACCTGCTTTTTAACATCCACCTTGTAATAAGAGCTCTGCTGGGAAGCTAGGAAGTTCTAGAAGGATTCCTGTTAGTTCAGAAAGGTCAGGTGATCTGTATTTGCCAGGAGTGAGGAGATTCCCCAGGGAGTTGGACCAGTGGCCTCCAGGGTTTTTCAGGCTTTGGGACTGGTTTCTATGCTGCTCTGTAAACAGAGCCCAGTGGGAATGAACATACCCTGGTAACTAGTTCTCAAAGGGCAGAGTCCTATGTCTAAAGTGGAAACTGTGTCTGGTGCACATGCATACACACACACATACTCACTCATAGTTACTGTACTAGCACTCCGACGATCTTTTCCCACGAAGTCCCATGGTCCCAAGCAGCGGAAGGGCAGCCAGTCATGGGAATGAGCTGTGGCCCCTTCTCTGTGGAGGGAGGCCCACCCCACCCTGCTCCATGTACTCTTGGCCATAGGAGCCCTGCCCCCGCTACTTCTCCCCCCTCTTACTTTCAGAGGAGGAAATTGCTGAACAATGTGGCAGATCAGAGAGTGGGCACAGCGCCTGGAGCCCAAGGCCAGGCCAGGTCTTCAGCAGGCCGTGGACTCTGACCTCTGGCTGCCCGGCTGCTCCTGGGCGTTCTCACGGTTCAGGCCTCCTTCTTGCTGGGAGACCTCCCCTGGGGAACAAGTCCTCCTCTTCCTTCCGTTGGTCTTTTCCCCAGGGTGTGGTAGCCCACAGTGTCTTCCTTCCCTCTTTCTCACCATGTCAAGGTCGAATTCCCTTCTAGAACAGGCAGATACTCCCACCGGAATAGTGGAAGTGCTCCCAGACACTCAGAGGGACACATGGAAGTAACCTCGTCCTTTTCCAGCCTCTTTGTGCTGGGAGGATGGTGGGGACCACCTATTGGTCTAAAATAGCATTCTGCCTGGGACCAGAACCCTGCTCTCAGTTCAGTGACTCCTGATCAGTCCCAGGTTCAGTGTTTAGTTTCCTAAACTTGAAATGTCTGCGTTATAACTGCTGTGGTGGCACACACCTCTCATTGTGGTACTTGGTTGTGAAGTAGAAAGATTAATAGACCACAAGGGGTCCAGACCGGTCTGTATTACAGAGTAAGAACCCACTGTGAAATTAAATAGCCTTCATGGAGGTACACACCTATTATCTCACACTTGAGAGATAGAGGCAGGGTGGGTTTTTTTTTGTTTTTTGTTTTTTTGTTTTTTCGAGACAGGGTTTCTCTGTATAGCCCTGGCTGTCCTGGAACTCACTCTGTAGACCAGGCTGGCCTCGAACTCAGAAATCCGCCTGCCTCTGCCTCTTGAATGCTGGGATTAAAGGGGTGCGCCACCACGCCTGACAGAAGCAGGTTGATCAAGAGTATTGCTGGCAGCCGGGCGTGGTGGTGCATGCCTTTAATCCCAACACTTGGGAGGCAGAGGCAGGCGGATTTCTGAGTTCGAGGCCAGCCTGGTCTACAAAGTGAGTTCCAGGACAGCCAGGGCTAAACAGAGAAACCCTGTCTCAAAAAACAAAAAAAAAAAAAACCAAAAAAAACCCCAAAAACAAACAAACAAACAAAAAGCATTGCTGGCTGTTTAATAGGTTCAAAGCCCTGCTGTGTTGGCACATACCTTTTAACCCCAGCATTTAGGAGGCAGAGGCAGTTGGATCTAGGTGAGTTCAGCCTGGTGTACAAAGCAAGTCCAAGATAGCCAGGGCTATTACACAGAAAAACCCTATCTTGAAAACCCAAAACAAACAAATAAGTAAATATTAAAAGAAAATAAGCTGGGCAGTGGTGGCAGAGACAGGCAGAATTCAAGGCCAGCCTGGTCTACAGGGTGATTTCCAGGACAGCCAGGGCTATACAGAGAAACCCTGTCGTGAAAAAAAAGAAGATGGATTTTAGGGCTGGGTGTGTGTAACTATATTGCTAGAATGTTTGCCTAACATGTATGAAGCCCTGGGTTTAATCCCTGGTATGGCAGAAACCAGGTGCATTTCTGTAATCCCACACGAGCTGGAGGTCAAAGGATTGAATTACACAGTAATTCCTTTTTATTTTTCAGTCCTGGAGCTTTCATCCCCAAAGGCCTGAACAAAGAGCTGATTATTGGCGTGGAGCTGGGGCCTGGGCCTTGGTTGGGCAGCGGAGGTAGAGGGGATACAGATGCTAAAGTGAGCTGAAACTCAGAGTCTGGTTTCGTAAGAATGCATTCTAACAAACTTGAAGCACTTGCTGAGTGGTTAAGAATGTATTCTTCCTCTGACCCTTTCCTTCCTTACTCTGTGTCCCCGAGTATCTTGTCTCTCCTCTTTTCTAGAGAGCAGTAGGATTGGTTTATTTTTGTGAGGTATCTCCTAGACACTGAGTAACTTATATAGTCCAGCTAGTCCAGCTGAGGTGCGTTCTGGTGCCAGACTTGACTTTCACACAGGTCAGAAAGTGCTTCAGAAAACCTGACTAGTTCGTCACACTGCTGGCAAGTAGACTGGTTTACATTTGCCTTACCATGTTGCACCATAAGGTATTTTGGTTTGGGATGGATCCAACCCAGGGCCTCACACAAGCTAGGTCAGCATTTTACCACGGAGCTGCACCACAAACCCTATTTTATTTAAGTTAATGGAAATTTAAATAGCTAGGGGCAGTTGTGCAGGACAGTGGTGGTAGAGGCAGGCGGCTCTCATTTTTGTGATGTTCTCACTTGCTGGCCTAGTTGCAGGAAGATGGTCACTTCTTGTTTTTGTTTTTGTTTGGTTTGGTTTTGAGACAGGGTTTCTCTGTATAGCCTTGGCTGTCCTGGAACTCATTCTGTAGACCAGCTGGGATTAAAGGCATGCGCCTCCACGCCCGGCTAGATGGTCCTTTCTTTCTTTTTTTTTTTTTTAATAAAGATTTATTTTATTTATTATATGTAAGTACACTGTAGCTGTCTTCAGGCATTCCAGAAGAGGGCGCCAGATCTCATTAAGGATGGTTGTAAGCCACTATGTGGTTGCTGGGATTTGAACTTATCACCTTCGGAAGAGCAGTGGGGTGCTCTTACCCGCTGAGCCATCTCACCAGCCCCCTAGATGGTCCTTTCTTAAAGGGCAAGCTGTGGTACATGCTTCTGACTCCTTCAGTGCGAATCTAGCAATCCTGGTTACAAAATCTAACTTCATCTGATAGCCTTGAAATCGAGCAAGTAACTTTCTTACTGTAGAAGATGCGTCAGTGAACATTAACAGACTGTAATTCTTTTCACCATAAAATAAAAATTAAGGCCAGATGGTGGTGGTGCATGCCTTTGATCCCAGCACTTGAAGAATCCGAGGCAGGTGGATCTCTGAGTTTGAGGCCAGCCTGGGCTACAAAGAGAGTTCCAGGATAGCCAGGGCTACACAGAGGAACCCTGTCAAACAAACAAACAAACAAACAAACAAAGTGGATGTAAAAATTAGTGCTTTAGGAGCTGGGGAGGTTCCTTAGCTAATGCCATGACCTGAGTATGACCCTCCCCCAAAGAAATGAGTGCTGGTTTGTTCTAGCTCTAGGAAGATAGGGTTTCTAGGGGTTTTGTGGAGGAAGGTGGGGATCCTAGCCAGCATAGCTTACTTGGTGAATTCTAGGTCTCTGTTATTCACTCACTCCATCAACCAAGTAGCTGACACCTGAGGGATATGTCCTCAGGTTGCCCTCGGGACTCTACATGTATACACATACAGCCCAGATGCACTTGCACACACATGAATACATACACATACATCCCGTCCAACCTCACAGAAACCCACAGAAATGCTTAGTAAATGGTTGGTATCATTGTCATCATGTGCTTGTATTTGTCAACTGATTAATCAGAAAGTGTCCTTCAGACCACAGGGTAACTAACTTGCTCAGGATGGTCTGGCAAAGCCTGAGGCACTCTCTTCTGGGGCCAGGAGCATTGGCCAGGTGGGTGGAGCTAGGCTTAATAGTCCAATTCTGTTATGTACTAATGTAAGGACTAACCTGACTTGAACTTGGGTGACAAGGTAGAGGATTTTTTTTTTTCTTCTTCAAGACATGATTTCTCTGTGTAGCCCTGGCTATTCTGGAACTCACTCTGTAAACCAGGCTGGCCTCAAACTCACAGAGAGCTACCTGTCTCTGCCTCCGGAGTGCTAGAACTAAGGACACACGCCATTACTACCCTGCTGAGGTTTGGATGTTGTTGGGGGCTAGGGGGTAGTTTGAGACAGTTTTTCTCTGTGTTTGGCTGTCTTGGAACTATGTAGAGGCTGGCCTCAACTCAGAGACCTGTCTGCCTCTGCCTCCCCAGTGCTGGGACTAAAGGTTGCGCCACTGTGTCCAGCAAGGTGAGCCAGAGTTAGAGAGCAGTTCTGAACATCTAATGATAATCATGACAGTTCTTTTTTTTGTTGTTGTTTTTTGAGACAGGGTTTCTCTGTATAACCCTGGCTGTCCTGGAACTCACTTTGTAGACCAGGCTGGCCTCAAACTCAGAAATCGGTCTGCCTCTGCCTCCCAAGTGCTGGAATTAAAGGCATGTGCCACCACGCCTGGCCATGACAGTTCTTTTACCACTTCAATTTTTTTTTTTTTTTTTTGGTTTTTTGAGACAGGGTTTCTCTGTATAGCCCTAGCTGTCCTGGAACTCACTTTGTAGACCAGGTTGGCCTGGAACTCAGAAATCCACCTGCCTCTGCCTCCTGAGTGCTCCACTTCAATTTTTGTTGAAAGAAAAAGTAAAACGTAGTTTGAAAGCCCCGTCCTTCCTTTTGTACTATTTTGGTATCCCCATGATCTGAACACTAAAATCTTGTGTGTGGGACAGAATCCTTAGGTCTCAAGGGGTGCTGTAGCTTGGCAGTGGAGGTCATGTTGACCACTACATTTTGGAGTAATACCAAAGTGAAAAAGTACAGGCTTTTCGAGCTGTCTCTTCCACATGTTGTTTTATCTGCAGTGTCCTTCAGACTGAGTACTTACCTCATATTGTGATGGCCTTTCTCTCTGGACAGATTGTGACATCCAAGGTAGGTACATTGCCTGGCCCATTGTGGAATATTCCTGCCCATTCTAGAAGCACATAGTATGTAGCTATTTACTGAACTTTGACTAAATGAATCGATGATTTGAGGTGACCACTGTGGTCTGAGAGTGCATCCTCTCCCTTTCCCTCTACCCCACCTTTCTCTCTCTCTCTCTCTCTTTCTCTCTCTCTCTCTCTCTCTCTCTCTCTCTGACTCCCTCCCTCCCTCACCCCCCAAGATAGGGTCTCACCGTGCTACACTAGCCAGCCTGGAACTTGCTGCCTGCGTACCATAAGCTGGCCTTCAACTCACAGAGCCCCACCTGCCCCTGCCTCCTGGGTGCTAAGATAGATAAAGGCTTACACAGCCTCTACTGACTGCAGTCTAAGTTGACTGCACAGGTTTGACGCCTAGGGTTCTCCTAGGGTTCTCTTGTGAGTGTGACTGGGATTTGGGGGGTGGGGGGTGTACATTGCTGCCTGACCTCTGTGATTAGAGGACCAGGCAAGACAGTGGCAGTGCACTAGGTGCCTTGCGTGATCGATTGAAGTAGCCTGCACTGATTGACTGGAAGCATCTCTCATTGTATTATGAATTGAAGGAAAAGATCTGTGGGATTAGATTCACGCTGGAAATGGTGCTACTCTATGAGTTTGTTTAGTGACATGGGTTTACAAGCAGTATTCTCTGGTTTCGGTTTGGCCACACACCAAAAGCAGCAAGTGCCCAGTGTGGTGAGGCACCCCTGTATTTCCGGCATTTGGTAGAAACACAGGAAATAAAGGAAGGAGGATGGAGGATTCACAGTCATCTTTGAGTCTGAGGCTAGCCTGAGCTACAAAGACTTATATCAAAAAACAAAAAGCAGAAATGAATGAGTGGAGAGGGCTCAGCGGATAAGAGCACCGGTTGCTTTTCCAGAGGACTTGGGTTCAATTCCCAGTCTCTACATGGCAGGTCACACTGTCTGTAACTCCTGTTCCAGGGGATCTGACATCCTCATATAGAGATACATGCGGGCAAAACACCAATGTGTATAAAAAAAAATAAACATACATAAATGATTAAAAAGAACAAAAGTAGAAATGAAGACTGGCCTTGGCCAAGCAGAACCTGAGTTCCTGGCATCGAGAGAGACCTCCTTCCCCACTTCTCCCTGGCTACCGCCCCTCTTCCCAAGATGATAGCTTGCTCTTGGTACGCCTGCGCCTATGCGGGGCGGTGCTTCGCCCTTTGTTGTGGGCCCCAGTTTCCCAGGACACCAAGCGGCGCTGGGTGGGGCTATGCAGATGAGGTACTTGGGGGCGGGGCGGTTGCGCGGCGGCGGCCGGGGAGGGTCAGTTGGAGGCAGGCGCTCGCTGAGGCAAGAGGAGGGCACTCGGCCCGCGGCCTGACAGGGACTTAGCCCACAGAGATCGGCCCGCGCGCGCGACCCCACACCCACCCATTCGTCCACCTACCCACTCCCCGCGCCGCCTCCTCCCACCCTGAGCAGAGCCACCGAGGATGATAAACACCCAGGACAGGTAACGGCCCGGCGCAGGCTCCCCGCCCCCATCCTCCCTCCGCAGCTCCAGAGGCCTTCGCCCCCCCCCCCCAGCAGCCTGCCCCCAGCCCCCAGGGGGCTCCATCCGCTCCCACTGTTCCCCTTCGCCATCCCTGCCACCCGAGCCCTGAAATCGGGCCTCCTTCCGTCCTTTAGCCCCCTTCCTCCAGCCCGGCCCATCCCCCTCATCCGGGTTTCCTCCTCGCCCGGAGGCCCCCCCCCCAAAAAAAAAAAAACCTGGACATAGCCTTCCAGTCAGTCGCCCCGTTTTCTTAAGCCCAGCAGGACGGTGCCCAGTTCCCCATACTGTGGGCTTTCTCCCACAGATTCCCCGAATTGGTTCTTACCTTCCCTAAATCTTTCTTACTCCTCCACAAGTCACTTAATCGCTTTAAATCCATTCTCTAGTGAAAATTGCTTCTCAGGCAGACTCCTCTCTCTCAGCCCTGCCTGGCTGTCCCCAAAGACAAGCACTGTCCGGCAGTTCTCAACTCGACCCTTTACCCCTCTTCCCACCTCCTTTGGATGTGCAGTCCCACTTTCTTCCCCACCCTTCTCCAGGTAGGCCCCATTTTCCTGTATGGGAACCCCCACTCTCTTTATTTCTCTAACACTACGGAGTCCATTCCTGCCCTCCATTCTGTTTTTCCAATGATGTCGCCAACACTCTTCTACACACTCTTCCTTTAAACACTACAAAGTCTCAGTTGGAACTCATCTTACTCGCACCCCCAACCCCCTTCTTTAAAATCATTACATCGCCCAACTTAGTCTGTCCCCTTTCCTGGGGAGATCTTTAAGTGCTACCCCACTTTAAATTTCACTCCAGGGCCTCCAAAACCAGATCCTGGGCCTTTGGAAGTTATCTACCTCAAGACCCAATCCCTGTTTCCCGCAGGATTTGAAATGCACTATTCTTTTGAAATGGTGTGGGTTTCTTAACTTCCAACCAAAGTAGGCAGAAGTCATCCCTTTAGTTACCCTCTCTTTTAATACTTCCTCAGATATCCTGCATTTCTGCCCCAGACAGACGCTCTTCTCCAAAGCTATTCCAGAATTTTCCGACCCTTCAGGATTTGTAATGCCACTTGCTTATGTATTATCTTAGCAATTCAGATGTGATTCCTTTCCCTTCCCCTGTAGGGCTCGTTGCTAAACCCTCCAAAACTTTTTTGAAACCCATTCTGTCCCCATACTAGATCTTTTATCTTCACATTGGACTTTTATAGCCTCTGACCTTGAGCAAGCAGATCCATTCCTTAAACTGTCACAATCCCTCCAAAACCAGATGCCTTCCTCCTACAAGTCATCTTTCTTGTGGCTGTTTACATAGGGCTCTGCCACTCAAGGGTCCTCTGGAAGCTTGGGCTTCTTTTTCACTAAGTGATCTTGATACTCTCTCTTTCCTGCTTGATGCTTCTTCTGGTTCCATCTTTTCTCCAGCAGTGTGTTCCTCACATTTCAGTGTGTCTTAAACCTAGCTAGACATTAAAAACAAACACAAACCAAAAAACCAGTTATCTTTTCTTCCCTAGATTACTCCAAATGGCCTAGGGTAGAGACTGGTAAGTGGTGTGTATTTTAAAGCTCTCCAGTTCTCATGTGGAGCCTGGGTTGAAAAATATTCTCACCCCAAGGAGGCCCTAGCCTTTATTCCTGCAGTGTTAGCCCCTCTAGCTACAAGCGATTTCTTGGTCTCCCTCTGTTCAGAAAGAAACTCTTAGCCTGATAGTAATGATATGCACGACATTGATCCTAGCACTCAGGTGGCAGAGGCAGGTGGATCTCTGAGTTCAAGACCAGTCTGGTCTATAGATCATGTTCTATGACAGCTGACAGCCGGGGCTGCACAGAGAAACCCTGTTTTTTGTTTTTTTTTTAAAAAAAGAACTCTTCTTTAAGCCAGGCGTGGTGGCGCATGCCTTTAATCCCAGCACTTGGGAGGCAGAGGCAGTCAGATTTCTGAGTTCCAGGACAGCCAGGGCTATGCAGAGAAACCCTGTCTCGAACAAACAAACAAACAAACAAAAGAACTCTTCTTTACCTTAGATATATTTATTGTTCCATTTTTGGCCATTTCCTATTCCAACTTCATCTTTTCATATAAGAACCTCACTCACTCACTCACTCACTCCGGATTTCCTGGCTTGTTATGGTTGTGCTTGAGCCAATGTCACCAAACTAACAAATCTTTGCCTGTAGTCCCATCCTCCTTTTTCTTTTTCCGTTTCCGAGACGCTCCATGTAGGTAGGTCCCCAGAGCACTCCATTCTTTGAGCCTATCTTCTTTAACCCACTCCTTCAGAGCTCAGGAGGTGGAGGTGGGTGTATCCTTGGATGATGCAGGATGCAAAAGGTGCTGTTGTGGTCTGGAGGACTGTGTGTTGAGTATGGAGAGCAAGGTTGAAGAGTATGTGAGATGGGTCTTTTTCCCTGGGGTTGGAAGTGGGGCATTTCAGCGGTCATTCTTAGGAGTCCTTTGGACTGATTGGGTCTAGGTGCCAAGTCCTTTGCAGCTTGAGCCAGAGATTTGAGTATTTGAGACCAACACTTAAAGACTTTCATGACCTGAGTGTGAGCTTTCCTTGAGTTCTAATTGTGCCGCACTTAGCCAATGTGCTTACACGTAAAAGTAGGGGGTTGAGTTAGCATAACTTGGAAGGATTCTTCCAGCTGCCTAAGTGGCAAAACAGGCTCACTTGTCTCCAGGGCCCTTGCTTTAGTTGTTGGTAATTTGAGGGGCTTGGCTGTGTGAAGCAGGTGGAGGGAGGAGTCAGTTGGCCTGCCAGGGCCTGGGCAAAAGCTGGTCCTTGGATCAGGCTCATCTCCTTTGGCCTGGGGGTGGGGTGGGGTGGGGTGTACAGGGTGTCTGGTTTCTTTGCTTTCTGGCAGTCTTGTTTCCATAGTGTGCTTCCCAGCCTCCTGTGCTGGCCCTTAACTTTCTGAACGGAATCCTGTTGGAGTCTTAGCTGGGGTTCTGATAACAGCCGGATGTTCTTCCCAGGCACTGTTGGTATTTTTAATGTGCACTGTAGGGAGCTGGCTGAGAGTTTAGTTCCCATTGGGTGGGGGATGGGCTTTCCAGCTTCCCTTGCTCCAGTGAAAAATTCAGGAGAGGGAGGCCTACTTCCCTGGAAGAAATAGTTGTGGAGGAGCTGGCAGTGTTTTGAAAACAAGGCTCTTCCTTTCTAGCAGTCAGATTATATCTCCAAAATGTCAGAATTCCTGATGGTGGGGGAAGGAAGAAGAGCAAATACAGGACCCTTTTATTATGTGATTTCAACAATAGGTTTAAATTGAAGAGGATATCAAATTTTGTGACCTTACCTTTGCCTGGATTTGTAGGGGCTGGGGCACAGTATCTGTATAGGGCTTGCTTGGTAACCCTGTGACAGTCGAGTATGTAGAGTATAGTCAACACTGGCTTGGTTAGCCATATTATAGTCAATCTATATGATGGGCTCTAGAGAAAAACATTAGGCTCCACAGCTGTGTTTTTTGGGGTAGGGAGCTCCCAAGAACATTTTAGGGGCTACCTATAGTATTTCCACTGCATGGCTTCCTCTGTAATGGAATTTCTGTCTCTTTCCAAATAATTTGATATTGTTAATTCTCCTTTCTCATCAGTTTTGCTTGATGAGTGTGGGGCAGTAGGGAGACAGACAGCTAGTATAATCAGAAACACCCCTAAATTGGGTGTATGCTTTAGAAAGCAATGGGGACTATTAATAGCAATTCCCCATTCTGCCAGGAGACCCAAATTTAGCCCTAGAGCTGTGCTTATATATGAAGGAGACTGAGGAGTAGGGCAGAGGCCTGTTACAAATGAGCATTTATGGGAAAAGCCATTCATACCTTTCTGAACTGGAGTGCAGTGGTTAGATTTGCAAGGTTCATTGAAAGTGATAGGGGCTCGGACTGGAGACATGGCTTAGTGGTTAAGAGCACTGGCTTTTTTTCAAAGGACCTAGGTTCAATTCCCAGTGTCCAGCATCCCCATGGTAGTTCATAATCATATGTAATATCAACCCTAGGGAATCCAAAGCCGCCTTCTGACCTCCAGAGGTAAAATACCAACATAAATAAAATAAGCACAGCACGGTGGCACACACTTAACCCCAGCACTCAGGAGGCAGAGGCAGGTGGACTCTGAGTTTGAGGCCAGCCTGGTCTACAGAGCAAGTTTCAGGACAGCCAGGGCTACACAGAGAAGACTTGTCTTGAAAAAGCAAACCAACAAACAAAAGTGATAAGGCTGGGCATGTCAACACAAGCTTTTAATCCCAGGAGGCAGAGGTAGACAGATCTCTATCAAGTTTCAGGCCAGCCTGGTCTACATAGTGAATTCTCGACTAGCCAGGGCTATATGGTCAATAAGACTTTTGTGGCAAACTATAATAGAAGAAGAAGAAGAAAAAAAGGAAGTTATAGAGTAGATTCTAATGGCTCAGTAGATGAGCAAGATAGTTTCCTGCAAACAACAGCAGCAACAAATGTCTTGTGTAAGAGAAACTTTAAGAACATTTCTGGGGGGCTGGTGAGATGGCTGAGCGGGTAAGAGCACCCGACTGCTCTTCCGAAGGTGATAAATTCAAATCCCAGCAACCAAATGGTGGCTCACAACCATCCGGAATGAGATCTGGCTCCCTCTTCTGGAGTGTCTGAGGACAGCTACAGTGTACTTACATATAATAAAATAAAATAAATCTTTAAAACAAAAACAAAAACAAAAACATTTCCGTAGTGGTGCACGCCTTTAATCCCAGCACTTGGGAGACAGAGGCAGGCGGATTTCTGAGTTCCAGGCCAGCCTGGTCTACAGAGTGAGTTCCAGGACAGCCAGAGATATACAGAGAAACCCTTTCTCGAAAAACCAAAAAAAAAAAAAAAAAAAAAAAAAGAACATTTCCTGGGCCTTTGATAGTATATAAACAATGATGTAATCCTGTCCTCAGAGGGGAGGCTGGACTATGTGAAGAGCTAACAGTATAAACTAACTACACTGAAGACTAAAAAATATCTTACAGTGCAGTACTATTGTTAGCTATCCAGCAACCACAAGTGGCAATAGGGTTGTGCCTGTCATTGGCAGATGTGCCAGTGTGTGTTGTGTGATTAGCAAACATCTGGTACAGATATTAGGGCTGCGATCAGATGTATGTTTCTTGTAGAAAATCAACTAAAATCTATTTTTGCTTTCAGCCTATGAGTCAGTGGTGATGTCATTTTCTTATAATCATACTGATTGTATAGACTCCTTTTGGAGCATGTAACAGCTCTGATGAAGTGACTTAATTGACTAATGCATTGCACCATACATGGCTTCTCTCTCAGATGCAGGAGGAATTGTCAGTTGGAAATCATTCTCTGTGGTCACTGTAGATTGAAGGTGGCTGACACTTCCTACCTTTCTTCTTGCATCCTTATTGCTAAGTGTGCTTGTAGTTCTGGATTAGTCTTGCTTTACGTAAGGATTACTCATCGGAGATGTTCCTAGCCCTAGAGTACAAACCACCCATGTGAGGGAATTGAGGCTGCCTTGGGTATTGTGTGAAGCAGGATCCAAGAGAGACACGAGTGGGTCAGAAGAAGTGGAGGGAATGAATGTAGAATACTGGGAGTGTTATTTTTGTGACTTTTCATTTGATACTACCAAGGAGAGCTGATGATCCTCTGACAGGCGGTGGGGATGAAAGGGAGCAGACCTGAATGGGTTGAGACCGCTTCATTGGAGTGAAAAACCAAACTATCAGAGAATTTGAATTCCAAGTATTAGATTAGGTTGTGTTTGAGCAAAGTAAAATTAAAAAAAAGAGTGTGTGTCGGGGGCGGGGGGAGATGACAAAGTCAGTTGGAAGTTTTTTGGACTGTTTTGAGACAAGTTCTCACACCCTTAAATCACCATGTCGCTTTCAACTCAGAGCAGTCTCCTGCTTCAGCTTCCAGAGACCTGGGACTACAAATGAGCACTTGCTGAGTTTTTCCTTTTCCTTGTGGTATTGGGGCTCACTAAGACACACAGCCTTTACATTCTAGGCAGGTGCTCTACCACTGAGCTACATTTCCAGCCCTGGAAGCCCTTTGTTAAGATATTTGATAGCTTTGGTGTGGAGGTCTTAATCCCAGCACGTGGAAATTAGAGAGAAGCAGGAGGATCAGAAGTTCAAGGTCATCCTCATGTACATGGTGAGTTTAAGGCAAGAAAAAAGGTTAATTCTTGTAATTAGTAAACGCCATCAAGATCTAAAAATATGATTTCAATGATAAAAATTTGACTTGGCATCATTTCCCTTGTATACATCTGCTACATACAGTGTCTTTTGATAGTCATCATATGAAATTGTGGCTAGTTAGAGACATTTCAGATAGTAGGTTCACAGACACATTGGTTGTTGGAGAATTGAACCCAGGGCCCTGTCTGTACTAGGCAGACACTCCCATTTTGCTCTCTCCCAGTCCTCACCGATTCTGTGAAATAGCAGCAGTAAGTGAACTGTATATAGGCGATCTGAGGTGTGTTTCCAGGGGTAAGACCTTTAACAGCCGAGGAAACAAGAGGCTTTAACATCAGCTCTAAGCTCCAGTGTCTTGAGCTGCCTTGGATGTGGATACCAGACACCTTCATTTCCAGTATGGTCTATTTGCTCTTCTCAAAAGAAGGACTGGGTCAGCTGGATGTCTGGGTACAGTATATACAGTTGACTTCTCTTAACCTATCTTTTTTGAGCCTCTGGCCTTAAACTTAAAAAAAAAAAGTTTGTTACATTAATTTATTGTGTGTGAAAAAAAATTTTATTGTGTGTGTGCATAGTGTATGGAGGGCCAAAGGCTAGTTCATTTTTCCATGTGGGATCAAGGGATTGAACTGAGGTCCTCAGGCTTGGTGGCAAGTCTTTACCTGTTGAGCCTTCTCTTCCATCTCATGCTAGAATAAATTTAAATCTTTTTGGTGTAAGGGATTGAGTCATTTCTGCCCCCTAGTGGAGTGACTAAAATCTGTGGAAGGATTGGCAAAAGCTGAAATAAAACCAAATTGAATACAAAATCTTTTCTATCTTGTCTTAGAGACTTGTCTTTAAGAAGCCACATTCTCAAGCTGGCCATCGGTGGTAACACACCTTCAATCCCAGCACCCAGGTGGCAGGGGCAGGTGATCTCTTGAGTTCAAGGCCAGTCTGGCCTACCGATCCGGAGTTCCAAGATTGCCAGGGCTACACAGAGAAACCTGGGGTGGGGTGGGGGTGGGGGAAGAGGGGCAATTCTCTTGTTCTTTTGTTTTGTTTTGTTTTGAGACAGGGTTTCTCGGTATAGCCGAACTCAGAAATCCGCCTGCCTCTGCCTCCTGAGTGCTGGGATTAAAGGTGTGCACCACCACCACGCCTGGCTTGAAGTTACTTTTTAGTGATCTCATGTCATGTCTACTCAGTTGGGGAACTGGTCCTGGACACATGCCTACTTCTACAGGGTTTTTAGAGAGAACAGCAGAGCTTGTATGTGATGATCCTGTGTGTGTGTGAGAGAGAAAGAGACACAGACAAATGAGGGGAGGGAATAGGGGTTGATCTGTTATCAAGGTGTGGACTTGTTGCATTTATTGATAAGGAAACCAGAAATATCCCAGGTTTACAGATTAGTGTAGGAAAAGGAGGGTAGGCTCCAGGGATTATTTCTAGGAAAACCAAGAGGACTTTGTGCCCCTGCCCCTCCATCACTAAACTGTGGTCCTTTCTAGGGGTGGCCTATTGTTTCTGTCATTTCTGATCATGAATTAGATAAGAATAGGGATGCTGGTTGGAATGTAAGGTTAATGTCTAGTTAACTCAGAAGAAGTCTGGCAGCAGAATCCTAGAATTGCAAGGGCCTTGGTGATCTGGTTGTTTTGTAAATCCAAGCAGTTCTAGTATGCAAGATATCTTATTATCACAGACGGGACTTGTTTAGTCCTTGGGATAGTTCTGCCAGTGTAAGCTAGCCAGCCAGTCAGCTATTTTTCCCAGTAGCCCAGCCTTTCTGGTACCCCTACAGAACCTCAACAAAGGGTTAAGAGGGGTAGCTCAGATGGGGTTTGGGGAACTCCTGACCTGAAAAAAAATTTTTTTGTTTGCCTGGACATCAATATTGTTTCTTTCTTTCTTTTTTTGGTTTTTCGAGACAGGGTTTCTCTGTGTAGCCTTGGCTGTCCTGGAACTCACTCTGTAGACCAGGCTGGCCTCGAACTCAGAAATCCACCTGCCTCTGCCTCCCGAGTGCTGGGATTAAAGGCATGCGCCACCACGCCCGGCCTTCTGTTTCTTTTTATTAGGGAAAAATCACAATAACTTTGTCTAAAGTAGAAAATAGAGCCTGTCCTTGTCCAATAGCTGTTGTTAAAACTAAGAGTTGAGAAGTATTCCCTGAGGATTTCCCTGAGGAAGGCAAGAGGTGGGATGTGTAATGATGTGTAGATGTGGACACTACTGCAGGAGCTTAGTCTCTCAAATACTGAAGCATGTTTTAGAACCCCAGTTGGAATCCCAGGAGAGGACACCCTGAGAACTGAGCCAGGGTGGACTTGCATCCCTGCCTCAGCTACAACGTCGATGCAAGCCTGGTGGTGGTTAGCTATGTTCAGTTTTGTTGCGTTTCAGTTAAAAGAACTTTACACCAGCAAACCATGCACCATTTCAGTGAAGAAAAAAAGCCCCAATTTCCAGCAAATATTGATTTCAGTAGTGTAGATATACTTGTGTACACACACTTGGCTGGTTCAACACTGATAACAGTTGTATAGGGAGCTGGCTGTAGCACTCCTACTCACTGCTTCCAGTTCCCCATGTGGCTCTGTGTTGTGGCTATGGGACAGGTCTGCTGCTGAGTCATGATACACATCAGAGTTCCTCTTTCCCTGTCATTAAGGCAGAACCAAAGATGGCAGTAGTTTTGTGTTTCCCTGAAAATTAACGTGGCTTTCAGCCAGGCAGTGGTGGTGAACACCTTTAATCCCAGCACTCAGAAAGCAGAGGCAGGCATACCTCCTAGTTCAAGGCCAGCCTGGACTACATACTGAGTTCCAGGACAGCCAGGGCTACACAGAGAAACCCTGTCTTGAAAAAAAAAATGGCTGACACATGTGTTGGCAACAGATCCTCTAGAGCCTTTAAGCACTTGTAAGCTGGGGTCTCCTTATTTTATTCAGATCCTACATGCACTTTTCTTGTGCCTGTATCTGTTTTGACAGTGTCAGTATTACCCGCGTTCTCATGCTTCGTTCATGAGCCTAGAGCAATTTAGGGCCCCTTTCTCTCTCCTCTCCCCCTCTCTAATTGCAGTTTCTTTGCTGAGATGAAGGATGGGAAAGTGAGTAGCCTTGGTAGTTTCTCAGCCCATAGTACCCAGCCCATGTTGACACTTCATTTTAAGCTTAGTGATTGTGCTATATTGGTGGCTAAAGCACAGCCGGTTACGGAAAGAAACTGATTAGGGACATGATGCTGGAGACTTAGCAGCCTAAGATGGAGTAAATCTCATGTCAAGAGCTTACTGAAGTTTGATAGTAATCTTCCGGTCAGATACATCCAGCAGGACTCCCTTGGACTTCTGGGACTGTATGCCTCTTGATAAAGTAGCATTTGTAGTAGTTAGAATTTAGCCGGGCAGTGGTGGTGAACATCTTTAATCCCAGCACTTGGGAGGCAGAGGCAGGTGGATTTTAGAGTTTGAGGCCAGCCTGGTTTACAGAGTTCCAGGACAGCCATTGCTGCACAGAGAAACCCTGTCTCAAAAAAAAAAAAAAAAAAGAAGAAGAAGAAGAAAGAACTTGAGCAGTGGGGAAGCCTTAGAATACTTGGGTAGGCAGAGAGAGGGTGGCGGCTGGAGGGGAATGGGCTAAATGTCTTGGTGTTTACTGTCTGACTTTCTGTCTCTTTGCAGTAGTATTTTGCCTTTGAGTAACTGTCCCCAGCTCCAGTGCTGCAGGCACATTGTTCCAGGGCCTCTGTGGTGCTCCTGATGCCCCTCACCCACTGTCGAAGATCCCCGGTGGGCGAGGGGGCGGCAGGGATCCTTCTCTCTCAGCTCTAATATATAAGGTAAGGATGACCTTGGTATAGAAGCTTGGGTGGAGTCTCCCAGATCCCACAGAGCAGCTGCTCAAATGCTTAATTTTTCCTTAGTGTTCTCTTAGGCAGAAGTAGTAGGGTGGCTGAGGGAAAATGGGAACTGATAACTTTTTAAAATTGAAGCTGTGTATGTATGCCTTATTGGAATCCTAGAGGGAGAATCATTAGTACTGTTTGTTGCCTTTTAATCTAATGTTGATTGAGGCCCAGGACCCAGTTCAGCTTCTTTCTTAGGTTAGGAATGGAAAGTTAGCAGGGCATCAGAATTCTGTGCATAAGGACTTCAGTGCTGGGATCACAGGTGTATATTCCATGCCCAGCTATCTTTTACTTAAAGGCAAGATCTCAGGCCACACATGGTAGCTTAAGCCTTTAAGTTCAACACTTTGGAGCAAAGGCAGGTGGATCTCTAGGAGGTCCAGGCCAGCCAGGGCTATATAGTGAGATACTGTCTCAAAAATAAAATAACAACAAAATGCCTTATGTAGTCCAGGCTGGCCTTTAACTCATAATCCTCCTGCTCCAGTCTCCAATGTAGCAATGCTAGAACTTCATATTTTTATTATTTTTCTCTTAGAGAAGGTACAGCTCTGACAAACTGTCAGGTTAGGAATACCTAGGTTTTAATTTCAACTTTGCATTTATTACTGCAGCAACCTTGGGCCAGTTGCTAAATTGTTCTTGCCTAGTTAGTTCATATTTAAAGTAGAGATATTAGTACATGAATATTACTTTGCATAGTACTCAGCACTTGGTTTGTTCTTAGTAAGGATTTCCTTTTCCATCTCATTCTGGCCTTTATCAACAGCTGCTCTTAGAAATGGTTGTAATTGGCTGACCTAGAGTTCTGTATTTCTGAAAAGACTCTGATTCATGCTGCCCTGAGAATGGCCCAAGGGATGCAGCAGCCTTGGTTTAGGGAACATAGGATGTGGCCAGTAGTAGAGATCTTGTCCTCTGCCCTAACTTTCCCTCCCAGGACGAGAAGCTCACTGTAACCCAGGACCTCCCCGTGAATGATGGAAAACCTCACATCGTCCACTTCCAGTATGAGGTCACCGAGGTGAAGGTCTCTTCCTGGGATGCAGTCCTGTCCAGCCAGAGCCTGTTTGTAGAAATCCCAGATGGATTATTAGCTGATGGGAGCAAAGAAGGGTAAGGAAACAATGAAGAGAATGTCTATTGGGGTAGCAGCTTTATAGGAGAGTCTGTACCTTCTCCCTTTGAGCTAGCAGATGTTTTGTTGTAAGTTATTTCTAGCTAGGAAATCAGGCCTGCCCTAGGTTATAATTAAAGCAAATTGTTAGCATATTAGCCAGTCACCCACCAGTTTGTCAGATTCCCAGAAGATGTCAAGTTCCCTTTGATCCTCCATACAAAGAAAGGTGCAATTCCAAAGACCAGGGAATATGGGTAGAATGGTGAAATTTTATTGGATTGCTGTTCTTTTTTTTTTTTTTTTAAAGATTTATTTTATTTATTATATGTAAGTACACTGTAGCTGTCTTCAGACAATCCAGAAGAGGGCGCCAGATCTCGTTACGGATGGTTGTGAGCCACCATGTGGATGCTGGGATTTGAACTTATCACCTTCGGAAGAGCAGTCGGGTGCTCTTTCCCGCTGAGCCATCTCACCAGCCCCTGGATTGCTGTTCTTGAAGTAACCAATGTAAAAAACAGTCCCAGGACATTCTCTTGACTGACCCGAGTTTCTATTTTTCTTTTGAGACAGGCTTTTACTTTATGGTCTTGTCTTGGAACTGTGTAGACCAGACTAGCCTTGAACTCAGAGAGATCCACTGCCTCTGTCTCCAGAGTGCTGAGATTAAAGGTGTGAGCCACCAAACCTGGTCTCAAGTTTATTGAGGAAACTGGGCTCAGAGTATTCCTGTCAGTGTAATGACCACAATAAACTAGGCTCTATTAAAAGCCCCACATTCTCTTGTGATTTACATTACTTTAAGTCAGTATTGCTGATGAAGAACTCAAGTTATAGGGAGAGAAGCCCCTCACCCCTCCTCCCAGGGTCTGTGACTTACTTTTCTCTTCACGTAGGGCTCTAGGTTGAGATCTTCAAACGGGAAACTTTCTTTGGAGATTTTATATTAATTTTGTGGTCTTTAGGCTCAGATGGTCCTTTTAAGGGTGGGTTGGGGAGGAAGTTTGAGGTGGTAGTGGACCTGAGCAGTGCTGTTTCTGCAGATTATTAGCACTGCTAGAGTTTGCTGAGGAGAAGATGAAAGTGAACTACGTCTTCATCTGCTTCAGGAAGGGCCGGGAAGACAGAGGTGAGCAGTCAGAACAGCCTGACACCTATGCAGAGGGCTGTACACGGTGTACATTTGCCTAACAAGCTGGAGAGTTGTGGCTAAGGGGGAGTTCCTGAGGACCTAGGATTTGTTGTTTGATCTTTGGAGTTTTCCCTGGATTTGAGCCTCATCAGAGTCCCTCCTATGCTTCATTTTCTGCAGCTCCACTCCTGAAGACGTTCAGCTTCTTGGGCTTTGAGATTGTGCGTCCAGGTCATCCCTGTGTTCCCTCTCGGCCAGATGTGATGTTTATGGTTTACCCCCTGGACCAGAACTTGTCTGATGAGGACTAATGGTCACAGAGGATGCTTTGCCTAAGAGCCACAGTGGGGGAAGAGGGGAAGTTAGGCAGCCTTGGGACTGAGGAGAGGATCTCTGGCTGTCTAGGGAAGGACATTGAGGGGCTCAGGTTGAGGGTTGCCCATTGTGTTCTCGGAGTTGACTCGTTGAAATTGTTTTCCATAAAGAACAGTATAAGCATATTATTCACATGTAATCACCAATAGTAAATGAAGATGTTTATGAACTGGCATTAGAAGCTTTTTAAACTGCGCTGTGATGTGCTCCATCTACCCTAGGGGAGGACATTGCCTGGAGGGGCGGGACTGCCGGGCCCAGGACAGGCCTGGAGGGCTGGTGGGCAGGACTGTCAGGCTCAGGTCTCCTTGGAGTTGAGCTTTCTTCTTTTGGTTTTGAAGACTTAGGTATTTTCTTTCTTTGCTTCTTGTCATCCAGGGGCTCCTGAGTATAGGCTTTAGCTCCTGGGCAGTGTCCTTTGGTTGTCTTCAACACTCCACCTTGAGCTTCTGGCATTTTGTGTCTGGCCTGGTGTAAGCAGGTCTGACCTTGCTTTCTTTACAGCTTAGTGTTATTCTGGCATTTGGTTAAGCTGGCTTAAATCTGTTTAATGTTACCAATGCATTTTAAATAGGGGCATTGAAACTCACTCCCCCACACCAGGGCTTTTTTGGGGGTGCCTGGGCCTTAAGAAACTAGCCAAACTACATCTCAAGTTACCACCAGAGCTCTAGGCCCAGGATCTCTTTCCTTGCAAGAGCAGAGAGGAAGAATACCAAACTCAGGGCCTGGGGTTTGTGGGGGAGCCTGTTCTTAGCGCCTGGATGCCTCTGGCTGCCAAGCACAGTACTGACTGCCTCCTTAACAGGTTCAGAACAGTGCCTGTGCTGCAGAGCTGAGAGGTAGGGCTGGACTGCAGAAATGGCCTGCCTTTTACTGCTTTCACCAAACAGCTTGTTCTAAAGAGAAAAGGGAGAGAGGTCTACATTGGGTGTGGGGGTGTCAGGGAGGCAAGTGTGTTGTGTTACTGTGTCAATAAACTGATTTAAAGTTGTGGTTTGTCTGTCTTTTTATTCCTGTACCAGGACCAACTTTCCTATCATGACCAGAGCTTAACATAATACCAGTATGTTACCTACTTCTCAGGGACAAGGCTGCTGCTGGTCTCTGGGGCCATGTTATACTGTGAAATTCAGGGTTGCTAGGAGTGGGACACACTAAGTGCCCATGGAGAGAGAGAGGTGTATATGTAACAATTTCCTGTGTGGTATTGACTAACTCAGTATTCCAGTTGTTACACACACAGTGGTTGGGTTTAAAACTTTACTTTTTATGGTACTGCCTAACTTTATCCCTGAAGTCTTTTTTTCCTTTTTGATACAAGGTTACTATAGCTCTGGCCTAAGCTTGTGTCAACCTTCCTGCCTTAGCCTCTGGAGTACCATCCTGTGTGGCTCTAAGGCTCTAGGCAGCACATTCTGTTCCAGTTTAGTTTTGTCTTCTTGGAGCCCAGTTCTATGGCATGTCTTCTGGTCCCTTTGTATCATCACCAGCATGAGGAATCAGTGATCTCTCAGTGGTCCTGGAGAGGGATCTAAGCACATCCCCTGCCTCACTTCTCAAGAGTTCTCACAGACACTCCTTCCCCTCAAGGCAGTGTTATTCTACCTATAGATTTGCAATTGCCTTATAGTCAACCTTTAGTTTTTTTACAGGCTTTGCCAGCTTGTTTTACATGGAGCTTACCTGTACTGTATTTAGCCATTTAGTCATGTCACTAAACTTAGGTTCTACCTGCACATGGCATTTCTTCAAAGTGATTCACTTGAAAATACCCTCCATCAAACAGATGACTCCTAGAGGCAAGAGTCAAATGTAAAACCTGAGATACTCATTCACAGATAAATAGGGCTAACAGTCCTTTACTGTCAGCCAAAGGTCACAAAGCAGAGGGAACACGCTGTGTTTCTTCTGCTGCTGTATGCACATTCTTCCTGTTAACAGCCAGTGAAATGGGCTGACTTGGAAACCATATACCTACCCAAAGAGTTCTCTGGCAAAAAAATAAAAATTAAAAAAAAGAGGACTATTGAAGCCCACCACTGACAACATAATCATAATAAAACAGGCAACAGCACTTTTTTGTTTTTTTCAAGACAGGGTTTCTCTGTACAGCCCTGGCTGTCCTGGAACTCACTTTGTAGACCAGGCTGGCCTGGAACTCAGAAATCTGTCTGCCTCTGCCTCCCGAGTGCTGGGATTAAAGGCGTGCACCACCACGCCTGGCTAGCACTTCATTTTTTAAAAAAGAAGCAACTTAGAAAGTAGAAAATTTGGGGGTGGTGAAGAGAGGGATAGGGGAGATACGTGAAAGGCAAACTTTAAATGTAAGAACAGGGACATTAAAAACTTTATTCAATAAATACAACAAATAATTTAAAAATATACTTCAATTCCAAAGCCAATTAAGAAAAGGAAGTAGAAACAAAAGGGAAGAGAAGGTAAGGGAAGAAGAAAGGCTGAACATGGTTTGGCTGGGCTGTTTCAGACAGTATCACTATTTGAGTCTCAAAAGCTCTTACTAATAGATCCTTAGCCCTTGATATCCTAGGGTAACCACGGGAGTCCAGGAGCAATCCTGGGACCAGCAGACTTCTGAGGCTAGGATGGGTACAGGTAGTGTGGGGTGGAATGCTGGGCAGAGGGTGGGGGAGGGGGCAGGGAGAAGGGGACAGGGTGGGAGATTTCCCACTTGTTCCAAAAAACCTTTCATTCTAACGCCCAGGCAAGTTTAAGTAGTGCAAAATCTCAGGCAGAGAGCTCCCAGGTGCATAGTTTCATAGATGAATGAATGTCCAAAGCCAAGGGCCTCTGGGAGGCAGGTCCCAGAGCACCCAGGGGTCCAAAGCCACTTTGGTGAATGAGATCTAAAGGTTTAAAAAAGAGGTCAGGATATAGGATCAGCCAGTGGCCAAGCTGGAAAACAATGCTGGACAGGAAGAAGCTACAGGGAAGGTAGTGGGCAAACAGGGTTCAACAACTTGCTGTCAGCCAGGAAAGGCAAAGCTGAGGGTGGGTATGGAGCAGGGCTAGAGAAAAGACAGGGATGATGAGGGGGGACAGAACAGCTAGGGGAGGAGGCAGCAGCTCAGCAGCAAACTCCAGGAGAAATAACCAGCAGCCCTCACAGATTTGTGATTGTCTCTTAAAAAG
Organism: Mus minutoides; assembly: GCA_902729485.2. Lineage (NCBI taxonomy): Eukaryota > Metazoa > Chordata > Mammalia > Rodentia > Muridae > Mus > Mus minutoides. Next base: position 230,701 of record LR750044.1, read on the forward strand.
ATTTATTTTCTCTTCTTGCCTGAATGTACAAAGGCAAAAAGAGTACAGTTTGTATATATATATATTTATATATATATATATTTATATAAAAAAACAAGGAACTTGGTAATGTACACTTTACAGAAGGGAAGAATCAGGAAGACTGAAATTAAATTCAACAGAGCAACGCCAATGGAACAAAAGCCATGAACAGCAACACTGTCCCTCTAGCCCGAGCCTCCAGCTTGCCCCAACCTGCTCCCAATGGGAGGGCTGAGCACCAAGGCAAGCGGGTGGGCTGGGGCAGGAGGGGCTAGGGATAAGGCCTGGGAGGGGCCTGTGGCAGGGAATCACTGGAAAGTTTCCTTGGATGCCCTAGTAATAAATGACAAAGGCCCAGAATTATGGGCCAGCTAGCTGCCCAGAATCTTGGGGGCCATCAGAGTACACAGATAAGGTATATGGGGTAGGTGATGAGGCCTCAAATCTATGTCCAATTCTCTAGCCCTTCTGCAGTCTTAACTAACTCCCTTAAACTAAGTCCCCCCCCCCACCCTGGAGCCTGGAGAGGAGGTGCATGAAATAATCATTTCACAGGGTACCCTCTTACCCTTCTATGTTTCTTTGACCTTGAGATGTGTGGAGAGAGTAGGCTCAGTGGAGACTACATGTACAAGATGGAGAAGTGAGGAAGTAGATGTGAATCTGAAGCATCAACTGGCAAGCGGTAGCTGCCCTTCCTCAGGGTGAGGCCCTACTTCCTATAGCTTCTCTTCCACATGAGTTCCTTGAGATCATTAACAGCAAGAGCATGGGCAGGGTGGCTTAGTGAGAGGCTTGGCTTGGTGGTCTGCACCAGATCTTGTCTTTCTGACTAGGTGCCACAAGTAGTTCTCTATTGTGGAGGTGGACAGACAGTTCTGAAGCACTAGTCAGGAATTTCCACAGCTGTAGCTGTGTATGTAATCCTACTCCAGAGCGGGAAGACTGGACTAAGACTAAGGACCAGGAGGATGGAGCTGAGAACATAGGGTCATTTTTCTACTGCTAATCTCGTTTCAGAGCAGCACCTGTTTTTCAAGGGGCACTTGGGTAGAGGGAACAAAAAGCTGACTTGTTTCTAACGGAAAGAAGGGAGAGAGACAGTCGGAGGGAGGGGAAGGGGAGAGGGGAGAGAGAGAAAGCTGTTCCTTCTGCAGAATCTAAGGCTGTCTTGCAAATACAGACACACCTCTGTTATAAAATGAAGTGGAAAGGGCAGGAATGTGGGCCATGCCTACCCAATGAAAAACAAAATTGCTTCAATGGTTTGTTTTTTTTTTTTACAATATGTACAAAGCACACTGCAAACCAGTGCTACAGATACATACAAAACACAAAATTTAAAAAAACAGGAACAGATGGGAGCATGGCTCTACTCACTAGTCTTGTGGGGAGAAGCATAATTAGGAGACAGTCACTTTCTTTAGATAAGATGGTATCTCCAACATCTACCTCCACGAATGAAAGGGGGTCCCTGCCCGGACTCCCGAGGGGGCAGCATGTGGCAGAGGGGACAATGGTGTTGAGGAGGCTGTTTAGACAAAACAATAAGCATCTATCTGTGCTCACATCAGTGCCCAGAACCCAACTCAAACAAAAACAAGGACTTGGAAACAGGAAAGCTTTGGAGGTCAGAGGTGCTAACTACCAAAGCCTGATTATATACAGGGAGGGTTCACGGGTTCTTGGGAGCTAGCTTCTCTTGGGCTTTGTGCTTAATGTCTCCCACCACCCCACTTTCCTGCTCTCAAACTGTCACTTTTGACAAGCTCCCGATTAGCCTAAGCTGGTATCTGTGCATCTTTCTCTCTCTCTTGCAGTCCAAAGGGCAAAGACAGGAGGAAAAGGTTACAAAGGGATGATACCCTGCAATAGCAAAGAACTAAAAAGACATCCCACATGCTGGGTAGAAGTGACTCCAACGAAGCTACATCATCACTTCCCTAACATGACTTTATAGCTCAGGAGAACAGAGAAATGCCTGCTACCTCAAAGCCTTATCCACTGTGTCCACTCCGTCTGACTTGGGCATATAATGCTTGGATATATGGTTTTAGGGTCTAAGGAGCAAATCATCTCCCTTGGCCAGTGGCCCCTAAAACATAAATGTGTGTTACAAAGACACTCCTCATATTGGCACATATGGAGTTACAGAGTGAACTGTATAAAATCATGTACCTGTAGACAGAGGAACTGGGATGTATACATTTGTGACCCTAAATGAGAAGGATACTCAGATAACTGAATGTATCCAAGAACAGCCTGCCTTCTGGTTGCTGCTCTAAAGTGATGTGGCAGGCTCCAAGGTTACCCATGCCGGGAGGAAGCCTATTAATACTGCCTGAGTTGTAGGAGCCAAGCAGTAGAAGAGGTGAGGTCAGTATGGGGAATCCCCCCTGGGAAAGGCACCAAGGGGTTAAAAAAGAAAGGACAAGGAGTTGGGAGATGGAAAGCAGCAGGAATTTTGGTGAGGAAGCAGATTCAGTTTCACAGACTCCACATATGCTCCAGTTCCTCCCAGCATCCCCAGGGAGACTGTGCTGGTGCTAGAACCCCTGTCTTCCACCTGACAGGAGCACAAGACTCTGGTGGGGCAAGTGCCTTACTCTCCCCTTTATAGGTTAGGCTCTGAGCATTTATCTGTGCTCACATCAGAGGGGGATGTCTCCACACTTGAAGACCTTGTCTTCGAAATTACAGAGGAAACAGCTCCCTACTTCTTTCCTGAGATTCTAATTTCTCCACGTGCTGCTAGTTCCCAGGGCCCAAACCACTGAGGAGATGTGGAATCTGGTTTATGGTGGGAATGACAGTGAGGGGTATGGCTGCTGTGCTGTCTTTAGACTTTATCCCGTGCTTGGGGTCCCTCCCAGGTGTGTGGTGCTGCTCTGGCAGTAGACCAGGGCTAAGGTAACAGAACAGTCATTTCTCTGAGATGAGGCTGTGTTCTCTCAGTTGCTCCTATGCCTTCATCTCCATAGATGGCCACAACAAAACTGTGGCTGAGAGAATAAATATTTTTGCAAAGTACCAGTTCTCCAGCTCCTGAGGAAGAGGGAGGGTCGGGGGTCGAAGGCTCTAGTGGAGGTGAGGCAGCCAAGGGTCTGCCTTCAGTCACGGTCGGAATGGCAAACAGGATGATCAACACCGTAACTGATGGTAAAATGGCACCTCCAGCATCACCTCGAATGAGCCAGTCTGGCCCATGAAGCTGACTTCATCTGGGCACTTGGTGTTCTGTGAAGGAAACACAGATAAAACAGCTAATTGTGGTCTGCTGGTATCACAACCACAAGATGGCACTCTAAGAAAATGAACTGGGGCTGGCAAGATGGTTTAGTGAGTAAGGGTGCTTGCTGTCAAGCATGAGATGAAGGAAGAGGGAACTCCCTGTAAGCTGTTCTTTGAGCTCTGCTCACAAGCACTACCCCTCACAACAAAGTTAAAAGCAAACAAATAAACAAACAAACAAACAAACAAACAAACCCTGCAGCACCATCTGATGCTGGTCCTCCACAGGCCTTCAAATGCACATAGCTTCACAAGAGGCTGCTGTCACAGGCCTGGCCAACGGTCTCCCTTTTCCAGATTACTGACATCACATAGTTAACCCTCACTTGCAGGGATTCTGTGGATCCAAGTAGCAGCTACCCCTGTTAATCTGTCACTGCAAATTAACAAAATCTACTTACCATTCTCACCTCCGGGGGGGTGGGTAGAGTGAGGGAGTTGAGCCTTGTTGGCTGGCAACAATGGCTGTAGAAGAAAGCCCTGGGCAAGCAGAGAAAATATTAATATAGCACTCAGGAAGTCACCCTTCACAAATTGAGGAGCTTCCCCTTACATTTCCCTACATTTCCCATTTTTGGGGTGCCAACAGCTTGTTTCTCTCTAGTGGTCCCTTACTCTGATGAATAATGAGAGCTCCCAAGCAAGGTACTTTAGTACTCAGCAGAATGTTTAAGACAGGATCTCTGTATGTGTGTGTGTTGTACATGTGTGGAGGTCATAGGACAATTGAGTGCCATTCTTTTTTTTTTTTTTTGGTTTTTTTGAGACAGGGTTTCTCTGTACAGCCCTAGCTGTCCTGGAACTCACTTTGTAGACCAGGCTGGCCTCGAACTCAGAAATCCGCCTGCCTCTGCCTCCCAAGTGCTGAGATTAAAGGCGTGCGCCACCATGCCCGGCTTTGAGTGTCATTCTTAAAGTGCCCCTTCTGTCTTTTGTTTGAGACAAGGCCTTTCACTGGCTTGGAACTTTGCCAAGTAGGCCAGGCTGGCCAGCCAGTGAGAGCTCCAGGGATCTGCCTGTTTTCCTCCCACCTGATCACTGTAGTTACAAACAAGCACACACCACAACATCTGTTTTGTTACATGAATTTTGAGGACTGAATTCAGGTCCTCTGCTTATAAGACCAGTGCTTTACTAAGTCTTCTTCCCATCCCGCCTTGAATTTATTTTTATATTACTGCTTCAACCTCCTGAGTGGTGGGAATCTCAGATTACAAATCTGGGGGTGAAAAAGATTCTTTGAGGGCAGGGGCCTTGTTACAGGCACTACTACTGAAATGTAAACAAAGCTGGAGAAGAGCCTTACCTGCGGCATAGGGTAGGTTGTACTGTGCTGGGAGCAAGGAATAGCCCAAGTGGTGGTGGTGGTGGTGTGTGGACATCAGGCGCTGGGAAGGGGATGTGCGGGGCCGGTCAGCACTCCTGTCAGCACCTCCTGCTCCCCCAACACTGCCACAGCTGCCACCACCCCCAACCACCCCACAGCCTCCCCGATCTCTCTCCTGAGAATTTTTATCACTTATCTGGAAAGGAAAGGAGACATATCAAGACACTATAATGAGATATTTATGCACTAGTGATCTAACCAGTGTCCTATATATTATGACTCTAAAACTGCAGGTATCTACAAATAAAGGGGGTGCCCTTATGAGGCCGGTATCAAGTCACCCAAGTGGCATCTTGTCAGGGACTGCATTTGCCCACTCCTCCCATGCTGTGGCTTCTACTTCATGGTCTTTGGACAAGGACCTGGGCTGCCCTCCACTTACCGTGGGAGACTTGCTCTTGTAGTGACTGGCATGTTGCTGCAAGATGTCCAGGGCTTTGGACTCTGAGCTGGCTTTACAGCTCACACTGGGGCTGGCACGGGCCTTGTCAGCATCCTCTCCACCTGAAACCTTGCTGCCATATGGGGAGAAAGAATAGCTGGAAGGCAAATAGGAACCTAGGAAAGGAAAAATCAAGCAGTCAAAGAAATGAAGGCAGAAGAAACTGCTCTAGTAAATGGTCAGGTGGCTGCCAGGCGTGGTGGCGCACGCCTTTAATCCCAGCACTCGGGAGGCAGAGGCAGGCGGATTTCTGAGTTCGAGGCCAGCCTGGTTTACAAAGTGAGTTCCAGGACAGCCAGGGCTATACAGAGAAACCCTGTCTCGAAAAACTAAGAAAAACCAAAACCAAAAAAAAAAAAAAAAAAGGTCAGGTGGCATCAGCTCTCCTAAGTCTGAGATACTTTTTACCATAGCTCATGACTTCCTCCTCTTTTAACAAGCTAAGAACAAGTGAAGGGGTAGTTTCCCAAAGCTGACTTCTCAGATCTCCTGAGTTATCTCAGAGTCCTATGATAAAGTGGAAAGATCCAAGGATTTAAAGTCAGACAGCCTTGGGCTGCATAACTGTAAATGAAGTGACAGCCTTTTTGAGTTTCAGTTTATCAGTGAGGCATGAAGGCCCACTCATAATCCCAACACTGGTGGTTGGGACAGAATTCTGCATTCAATGTCAGCCTAGACTACTGAGATCCTATTCCCCAAAACAAGGGCTGGTGAGATGGCTCACTGGGTAAAAGAACTTGTTACCAGGCCTGATGACCTGAGTTTGATCCCAGCACTCAGGCCAGAAGCAGGCAGACCTATGTGAAGTTGAAGCCAGTTTCATCTATTCTGGGCCAGCCAGGATTACATAATGAAACCATGTTTTTATTGGGAAAAAAAAGAGGGGCGGGGGAGTGGTAGGCCAGGTGTGGGAGTACACACCTTTAATTCCAGTACTGGAGAGACAGAGGCAGGCAGATTACTGAGTCCAAGACCAGCCTGGTCTACATGATGAGTTCTGAGTCAGCCAGGACTGTTTCAAAAACGGGTGGTGGTCCTGGAGAGATGGCTCAGTATCTGGTGAGCACTTATTGTTCTTCCAAAGAACCTGCATTCAATTCTCAGCACCAATATCAGGTGGCTGTCTGTAACCCCAGCTCTAGGGGAGCTGATGTTCTCTGTAAAAACTGTGATTACATGCATGCCCCCCTCCCTGCCCCTCACACACACATTTATAAACAAATCTAAAAAATAAGCAAAGATACTAGTACAAAAAGAACAGGAGCATACATAATGCTCTAATCCAGGACTAGAGAGGTAACAGTAAGGATTGTTTCAAGGAAGGTAGCCTGAATACAGTAAATTCTAGTACAGACTTTACAGAATCTAGTTCCAGCAAAGTCTTTTCACAAACAAGCAACAGGAAGCTAGGTGTACACACACCTGTAGTTTTAGCTAAGGCAGGAAGACGAGATCAAGGTCAGCCTGGGCTAGATAACCAGACTTTGTCTCAAAAACTGAAGCTGGGCTGGAGAGACAGATCAGTGGTTAAGAACACTTGCTTCGCTGGGTGTGATGGCGCACTCTTTTAATACCAGCCCTTGGGAGGCAGAGGCAGGCGGATTTCTGAGTTGAGGCCAGCCTGGTCTACAGAGTGAGTTCCAGGACAGCCAGGGCTATACAGAGAAACCCTGTTTCGAAAAACCAAACCAACCAACCAACCAACCAACCAACCAACCAACCAACCAATCAATCAAACCACTTGCTTCAATTGCAAAGGACCCAGATTTCATTTCTAGCATCTACATGGTGGCTCACAACTATTTATAACTCTAGCTCTATGGTATCTAACACCTTTTCCTGACTTTCTTGGGTATCAAACATGCACATGATACACAGATATACATTCAGGTAAACATTCACACACAAAAAAACACAATCATGCTTGCATATAAGCATGTGGATCAAAGTTCAGATCACCAGGGCCTACATAAAAGGCCAGGTGCAAGTAATTCTCACAATTCTAGAACTGTGAGGGTACAGACAGAAAAACCCCTGAGGCTCATTGGCAAGTCAGTCTAGAATAATTGAGTTCTAGGTTCAGTGAGAGACCCTGTTTGAAAAAATAAATCATCGAAGAAGATAAATGACATTGACCTCTGACCTAAACACACATGCAAGTGCATAGAAACACAAGCTGGGTGTGGTGGCATATGCTTATAATTTCAGCACTTCGGAGCAGAGGCAAGAAAAAGGAGGAAAGCTGGTTAATTATAGGCTAAAAAACAAGGGCTACATAATAAGACCCTGTCTCAACAATGAAAACAGAACAACAGGAAAAAATGCATAAATCATTCAAGACAGTGCATGGACCAGAGAAAACCTCAACAGATGGAACTTTTATTTGTATATAGATAGTAAGGCACACTGTGAGGATGAGATGATCTCCTTATCTGTTTGAAAAGCTTACTTGTATTTAGAATTTATCCCATAATAATGCCAGCAGAATGTCAAGACTAGTTCTAGGAGGCCAAGAGCTGTAAGGAGGGAATGCTTAGGCTGATCTAAATGGAAAACAGGGATTACCAGAAGCTGAGGATGGCAGGGTAGGGCAGGGCAGGGTAGATAACAGATGCCCAAACACAGACAGAGGTATGAGCTCTAGTGTACTGCCGCACAGTGGAGTGGCTACAATTTATGAAAGCCTATTACATATTTCATGAAGTGCTATTAGAGAAAAACAGGGAGGATGGCATTTACCTTGAGTGGATCAGTGGACACTGAGTGTGTGGTGAACGGCCATATCATGGCCAGGCATGGTGATGCATGGTTTTAATCCCAGCACTCAGGAGAGAGGCAGGTGGATCTCTACAAGTTAAGAGCCCAGCTTGTTCTACACAACAAGTTCCCAGGCCAGCCAGGGCTACAAAGTGAAATTCTGTCTCAGGAAAACAAAAATAACTAGCCTTCTCCCAACCCTCAAACCAACCAACCAACCAACCAAATGGAAGCTCTGGATCTTACATAGCTCTTCAGGCAATAGAAATTAGTGTGGAGAGTGGAATATGAACATTTTTTTTCCTAACAAGTTAAAAAAAACATTTAAACCTTGACCCACTGAGAACCCATTGTCAGCGGTGTAAGAACTAATTTTTCTCATGCAGAACCTACTAGACATCCCTCCAACTGATTTCAAAATGATCTCTGCATCCCCGGCAGCTTTCTGATCTCACAGCTGAGCACAGCCTCAAAGCTGAATGCCTGCGTTGTTCTGGTTTGAATCTTATTTGTCACATGTACTGCTCCCGCTGTATTAAGCTGTGAAGTCCTGGATGGAGGGAACTGGTCTCCCCTGTTTCTTTAGTATTCCCCACAGTGCCTTGCATGCAGCAGAAATCAGAGTGCATGTCTAAAGAAATTCCAGTGGAGAGAAGGTGGCTGTGGTACACATGAGTTTTACCGCTGATCATCAAGAAAAACTGACTATAGAAGCAACCTTAGCTAAAGTACGGGAGAGGTGTTTTTTTCTGATTATAATTTGGGTCATTTAAGGTTAGAGTGGCAACTTCACGTCATGGACACCTTATCTATAAAAAAGTCTGTCATCCAAGTCAGTCTCCCAAAGCCACAAAGCAAAGAGCTCTAGACTGAAAAGGTGCTCCACCTCCCTTGCCCATGAGCAGCATAGCCAGCAGGTACAGTACCTGGGTAGTTCTGCATCATCACAGCAGGCATCCCCCGGTAGCTGGGGTGGTTGGGGTCATATGACTGGCTGTAAGAGTAGCCATGCATGTAGGGGATGTAGGACTGGTGCTGGGTGAGCGGGGAGGACACAGGCACGTGGACACTTGGTCGGGGCTCCTTGCTCCCGAGGCGGGACTCCTCAGATGGGGGAAGCTTGCAGTCACTGCTCGTGGTTTCCTTCCCGTCCTCCTTGGGAACAGAGTCCTTACTCCGGCTCCTATCCTCCTTTAATTTTCGGTCCCGTTCCTCTTTCCACCGATCATCCTCTGACTTGATGTCTGAGTATTTGGCAGGATAAACATATGTCCACATTCGAGGCTCCGTCTCCTGTAAAAAACACAGAATGAGTGCCGAGTAGTAGTACACATAAAAGAGCCTTTCCAAACCCAAGGTCTGAGTAGAAACATATTAACAGAACACTACAGCACCCAAGGCAAAGTGCGATTCTGACTTGTACAGAATTTGTTTACAAAAACACTGTTAATTTCCACACTCAGGAGGCAGAGGCAAATAGAACTCTACAGGTTCAGGGTCAGCCAGGAATACATAGTGAGATCCTGTCATGACAAAACACCTTCTCAAACCTAAGGAAACAAGATCCTAGGAGAGAAACGGTGAAGCCATCAGTGACTCTTCTCTGTATGAGACTCCTGGGGCAGCGACTCTGGGAATACAAGTTGCCTCCTGCCAAGATATTTATGTTGCTTTGCAGTTATCAGTGCCCCAGGAGGAGAGGAAGACTGTGTGAATGTTTGCAACAGGTGTGGGTGTCTGCAGAGACGAGAAGAGAGAACCAGCCCCCTGGAGCTGGAGGTACAGGAGGTTGTGAGCCATCCGATGTGGGTATTAGGAATAAACTTCAGTCTTCTGGAAAAACAGAAAGTACTTTTAACCACTGACAAGTTAGCCCCATTAGTTTTAATTTCTAAATAATATTTATTTTAAGAGAATAGGGTTTGAGGCCAGCCTGGTCTACAGAGTGAGTTCCAGGACAGCCAGGGTTATACAGAAAAACCCTGTCTCGAAAAACCAAAAAAAAAAAAAAAAAAAAAAAAAAAATCAAAGAGACCTGTTAGGTGAATGCTATATGCTTCTATCCTGAAACATTCTGAACACTGGGCTAGAAGTCAAAATACCCAGGTTCTTGTCTTGCTTTGCTAATGAAGTCTCAACTAACTGTAGACAAAATAAGTTGTCTTATTAGTCCTTCTTCCCTATTTAAGGAAAAAATACCTTTTAAGGAGGTAAAGGTGCTTTATAAAAAGAATAAAATGGGGGGCTGGTGAGATGGCTCAGCGGGTAAGAGCACCCGACTGCTCTTCCGAAGGTGATAAGTTCAAATCCCAGCATCCACATGGTGGCTCACAACCATCCGTAACGAGATCTGGCGCCCTCTTCTGGAGTGTCTGAAGACAGCTACAGTGTACTTACATATAATAAATAAAATAAATCTTTAAAAAAAAAACATAAAATGTACATGTTTACTAAAATTATACAACTCTCCTGCTAATTTCAATTCTATGAAACCCCTAAACAAGACAATGCTGGTCTGTGGGGGCCATAAAGTTTATTAGACAGCATCTCCACTTCCTTACATACAACAGTTACCTGTCGGTACCAGAGTATTGGATCCACCTCTGCCTGTCGGCCACACTCAGTGCCCGTCTTAGCCTCAGACGCCTCCTTGCCTAGGTGGCTGGCCTCACCCAGCTTCCCTTTAAGGCCTTCAGGGGGCTGGCTGGGGAGTTTTGATGAGTCATCTAGCTTGGGAATGATGACAGACTTGGCGGGATCCGTCCCAGGCTCCTTGGCCTTGCCGGGCCCTGACTTTACCAGGTCTGTCAGGCTGGGAGCCTTGGTGAGGGTTGGTGGAATTGAGGGCTTTTGCTTCCACTCTTCCTTGAGCGATGCCTCCCGCTCTTTCAGGCCCATCTCTGTCTTCTTGTCTAGTCCCCGCTGTTGCTGCTGCTCCAGGCTCTGCCGCTTCTGCTGTTCTTCATACTGCTGCCGATAAGTGGTGTTGGTACTCAGGAGGTGGCTGTAACTCTGGTCACTGTAGCCGTAAGGAGGCACGTAGGCATACTGGTTGTAGTACAGGGACTGCATGTACATGTTGGGCCGCTGCTGGATGACGGAGGGCTGCTGACTGGAATTGCTCAGCTCCGGCTTCTTTTCCTCACAGACGTCATTCTTTATTTTCCCTTCTATGCTCTCAGGCTCCTCATCCTTTTTTGTCTTTAGGGGCTGGCCCTCCATTCCTGCCTGGCTGCTTGAGGTGAGAGCACCTGGACTGGACTGAGCATAACCTGGAGAGTAGTAACTTTCAAAGCCTTGATAATATGGGGAGTCTTTGCTCTGTGGCTGAGTGGGGAACAGTGTTTTCTTAGCCCCTTCTTTAACCAGCTGCTCAGGGTCCTTCGACTTGGCGCTGTCCACCTTACCCTCCCCATCCTCCCCAGCATCAGAGATGTCAGAGTAGGCAGGGCTATTGGTTTTGACTGAGCTGGCTTCAGCTCCATTCTGGGTCACTACATGGAGGGGAGTTAGGGGTTGGGTCGGGGTAGTACTATCTAGGCGGCTGCTGCCTCCAATTGAAGGGCTGGGGGCATTGTCAGTGAAACTGTAAATCTTATCAGCCTCAGCCTTGATACTAGCTAACCGGCTTTGGTGGGACTCTGAGGAGCCATTCAGAAGGCTCTCCACTTTGATTCCATCTCCTGTTGTGTCTCTGAATGGGCTCTTACCTTCTTCTGCTCGGCATACCTTCCCAGGGGTCAGAGGACTTTCAAGTTCCTTTGATGAGTCCTTCTTTTTTTTGTCTTTCTTTTTCTTATCCTTGGCAGGGGTCAGGGCAGGATTGACTGTGAAAGGTTCTCCCATAACAGTGGGCTTGGGCTGAATGGGCTTGAGTTGGGGACTGTTGGGCATTGCTTGGACTACGGTGGTGGTCAAGCCTGAGGAGGACCCTGGGCTTGCTGCCGTGAAAGTGGCTGTCTGGAAAGTGTAGATTTGTTGTGGGGGGATGGCAGGGGCAATGGGGCGGGCTGATTTTAAGCTCTTGGATGGAATCTTTTCAGATTTCAGACTGGAGGGCTTTTTACACTTTTCCTTTTCCATACACTTCCTTTCCAAAGAGTCAAAGGCATCGTTGCTTGTTTCATCCATTACTGAGGGCCCGTCATCAGAGCCATCATTGGATAAGGCTCCAGGGTCTGTGTCTCCCTCCCCACTCAGTTTTTTCTTACAGAGGCCTTTTGTGCTGAATTTGCTTGAAGGGGAAGGGCTGTGAGGTTCAACAAGCCGAACTTTGGGGGTAGCTGAGCGGGCAGGGGACAAGGATCCTTTCTGTGGGACAGATGCACCGTTGCAGCTGAGGTCTGCATGGAGGGCAGGCTCTTCTCCATACTCACTGTCTCCATCAGCTTCCGGCTTGCTGTCGTCATCCGTGTGGGCGTGAGCTTGGTGGTACTTAAGCCCATTGATGTGCTTGTACTTTTTGTTGCAGTTTGGGTGGGGACAGTCAATCAGGACCGGGGAGGGACAATTTCTGTCCACAAGAGCGGGTTCTACCTTGGTCCCAGGGAGGGGCCCGGTGGCTGAGCCCATGGAATTTGTACGGACACGCTTGCTCCCTTTGGAGTCCTCTGAGCTAGAATTCAGCTCCATGTCTGAAAGAGGTTTGCTTTTCCGCTTATTGGCTGAGGAAGGGCTGGCTTTGACATCCTCAGAAGTGCTGCTGGCAGGAGGGCGATGCTCTGAGGAGTTCTGGCTACCCCGACGGCCTTTGCTATTGGCTCCTGCTCGGGTCTTACTGCTGCTGCTGCTGGTCCCTTTGCTATCAGAGGCTGTGGCTGTCTCACTGACAGGCGTGTTACTGTTGGGACGCATGCGCTTGCCTCTTCCTCGACCATTACGCATTTCCAAGTCACTGGTGGGGGAGTCACAGAACCTTGGAAAAGGACAAATAGGACAGGATATATTACCTTTGTTTTTGTGAGGCAGGGCCTACTAGTATGAACTACCCCCAGCTTTCTTTTTTCTTGAAGCCTAGGCTGGTAAGGAGCTCACTAAGTAGTCAAAGCTAGCCTCTAGCTTGCAGCAATTATTCTGCCAGCTTCCGTTTTAATAACTTTAGGAACCTGCATGGGAACTGTATTGAGAGGTAACCTCCTAGCATGTCATTTGCATACTAGTTCTGGAACACCCCACCATATTTTAGGCTTCTCAAGCCCTAGCACACTGGGTACTAACATTAGGAATAAGGTATAAGAAGACATTGAAATATTAGTGGGTTTTTTTTGTTGTTTTTTCGAGACAGGGGTTCTCTGTGTAGCCCTGGCTGTCCTAGAACTCACTTTGTAGACCAGGCTGGCCTCGAACTCAGAAATCTGACAGCCTCTGCCTCCTGAGTGCTGGGATTAAAGGCGTGCGCTACCACGCCCAGCTATATTAGTGGTTTTTATTGCATTTTTATCTTTGTGGTGCTGTTAGCTAATCCATAAGCCTCACACAATATTCCAGACCCAAAATGTTAATATTATCACAGATTTTGGAGACAAGGTATGTACTCAGGGTTAGCCTCAACTTCCTGTGTTGCTTAAGGTGGCTTTGAACTTCTTCTTTTTTTTTTTTTTTTTTTTAAAATGTTATTTTATTATATGTAAGTACACTGTAGCTGTCCTCAGACACTCCAGAAGAGGGAGCCAGATCTCGTTACGGATGGTTGTGAGCCACCATGTGGTTGCTGGGATTTGAACTTACCACGGAAGAGCAGTCGGGTGCTCTTACCCACTGAGCCATCTCACCAGCCCCGGCTTTGAACTTCTAACCCTTCCGTATCCACCAGGGATAGGATTATAGAACTATGGCTGCTTGAGATATTTACTTAAAGATCAAATTTGCAACTTGAAAGTAAGGCCAGGCCCAGTGACTCACACAAACACCTGTAATCCCAGCACTTAGGAAGCTAAGGTAAGATGACCCATCACCTTGGGTTTGAGGCAGCCTGCCTTATTCAGTGAGTTCCAAGACAGCCTGGGCTATGGGATGAACCCTTGTCCCAAAGAAAGGAGGAAGGGAGGGAGGGAAGAAGGGGGAGGCTGGAAGGAAGGAAGGAAGGAAGGAAGGAAGGAAGGAAGGAAGGAAGGAAGGAAGGAAGGAAAGTGGATATAACTTGGGATGGTGGCTCAAGCTACTGATACCAGCACTCAGGAGGCTTCAGTTTGAGGTCAACTGGGCCAACTGTAGTAAGATAAAGGTCTAACAATTCACTGATTATGTAGGGGTTCAGACTGATAGAAACTGTACATGCTCACCTTGGGGGTGCCCAATCATGCCTTGTGCAGTCAAGAAGTGTACCTACATATGTCTTGTTTCTCCATGTCACATTTACCACCAACATCCCTGAAAACAAGAAGAAAGAAGCATGGGTGATACAAACCTTTTGGCCACTGCAAAGAGTATTCTTATCTGAGAAGTACTCTGGTACCCATGGGTGAGAACAGTTCCATGGGAAGGAATTGCTTATAGTACTGGATCCTTACCGATGAGCAACAGTTCAGACTTCATAGCTTGATCAAGACAGTTTTTATTTTTCTGAAACAGGGCCTCATGGGTCCCAGGCTGTCCCTGAGCATTCTGAACCTCACTCCACTACCACCAAGTGTCAGGATGACAGGCAGGCCCAACACACCCAGATTTATGCAGTCCTTGGGACTGAACAGTGGGCTTTGCGTATGCTACACAAGCACTTTACTGAGCTATATTCTCAGCCCTCCCTAGTTTTTGTAAAGACAGTGTCTTGCTATATAGCTCAAGCTAGCCTCAAACTATCTAGTCAAGGATGGCTTTGAACTCATGATCGTTCTTCCCCATCCTGTTGAGTGCTCGACTTATATGTGTGTGCCACCATGCCTGGCTTACTGCATTCATTTTAACTGAGTTAAACTATTTCAGTGCATGACTTAACAGCAGCTCATATGTTCTTTGTTGCTGTTGTGCAGCTTAGGTTGTTTGATATATATATATTTGTTTTGTTTTTTGAGACAGGGTTTCTCTGTATAGCCCTGGCTGTCCTCGAACTCAGAAATCCGCCTGCCTCTGCCTCCCGAGTGCTGGGATTAAAGGCGTGTGCCACCACGCCCGGCTGCAAGTGCTCTTAATAGCTGAGCCCCAACCATTTTCTTTAGTTATAACTTTTCATGCCCTGGAATAAAGTTTCTGTAACATAATCAGATATTTCCATCAGTTTATTTACTGATGGCAATTAATGATATGTAGAAGTTATTTACTTTTGTGTTATGTTTATTAACTTTTTTTTGGCTTCTTAGTTAATAGTTTTATTTTTTTTTTGAGTCAGGATTGTAAAACTCAAGCCCACTCATTATATACTCAAGTTGGTGACAGGTAACCTTTAATTTATCCTCCTGCCTCCCCACCTCCAAATGTAGAAACTACAGGCATGCGCCACTATAAACCTGTGTTGGAGATCAGAATAAATAAAAATGTAATGAAGAAGAAGAAAAGGAGGAGGAGAAGGAAAGGAAAGCTGGGTGTGATAGTGCATGCTTTTAAATCTCAGCACTTGAGAGGCTCTGAGTTCTAGAGCTATGTAGAGAGATCGTCGCTCCACCCTCCCAAAAAACGTAATAGTAGTTCAGGCTGGTGAGATTGTTAAGTGAGTAAAGACACTTGCTGCCAAGACTAATAATCTGAGGTCAATCCCTGGGACCCACATGGTGGACGGAGAAAAACCAGCTCCTTCAAAGGGTCCTCTGACTTCTCTAAGTGTGCTGTGAAGCGCGCGCGCGCGCGCACACACACACACACACACAAATAGATAAACATGTAGTAAAGAGATCAAGGTTACTCTTCACTAGAAGAGACCATGCCTAAAACAAAACAAAACAAGAATTGAAATCAGAAACTAAAGTTCAATAAGGGTAAATATTTTATTGAAAGACTAACAGAAGCCAGATCCTTCTGATTCTAGGATGAGCTAGCTATCTATTGGATTCATTCTTTTCATACTACTTTCTTAGACTACTTGTTTACCTCTCCCTGTACCTGTGCTGAGTGACATGTAAGTCTGCAAGTGGACAGGTATTCAAAGGGAAGAAAGGATAGATTCCTATCCCCTTTCAAGACCCTGGCTTCTTAAGGGAATGGACTATCTTCTAAGAAAGTAATTGAACTAGATTTTACAGAGACTCTGTTCAAACAAACAAACAAATCCCAAACCCAACAGTGCTGTTTCTAGACAAGGTAAGTCTCAGTCAGACAGGTACCAATTCAAAGAGGTGAACAAGCACAGCTTCACAGAGAAAACAGACACACAGGTGGATGGATGCTATTTCTATTCTTGAAACATCTGGGGATCACATGTTTCTAAGTATGACTTCTTTCTCCGTCATACTCTGCAAACTTAACAGTATTGAATGAGCTTTAGATCTGGTGGCAAGTCAAGAGAGCTGGCAACAGGGAGGGGAGGAGGAACACTTCTAACATGGAAAGACAAAATGAGGCTTGTTGAAATGTCACAGGAAACACATTTGCTGAAGTATAACGCTCTTCCTACGAGGTTCTAGAGAATAAGAGAGGAAGGAAAAAAAACCACTTTACAGACCTACTTTCTTCAACACTTTACAGACTTACAAGCTTTAGGGCAATAAAAAGTAAGAAAACAGGTCTCCATTTTTGAAGGGTTCTTATTTTTCAGTGTTCACAAAACAAGAAAAGCCTTGGCACAATCCCAGAGGGCAAGTCTGTTACAAGCATCTCTCTATGCAGTCATTGTCACCTTTATTGACACAGACACACCCCTGCGTTCCAGCAGGACCACCGCAACTGGACCTCCCTCTTTTTTTTTTTCTGATTTATTTTCAAAGGTTTTATGTGTTTTGTTTGCATCTATGTGTGTTACATACATGCCTGGTACTCACAGAAGCCAGAAGAGAGCACTGGAACAGACAGTGGCGAGTCACCTGTACATCTGGAACAAGGGCAAGCAGAGCTCTTCATCACTGGGCCATTTCTGCAGATCCTGCTCATCTGTCTTTTTTTTTTTTTTTTGAGACAGGCTCACTGTGTCGCCCTGCTGGCATTACAGAGATCTGCCTGCCTTTGCCTCCTATGTGCTGAGATTAAAGGTGTGTGCCTCTGTGCCTGGTGGTGGCTGCTACTGAGTCATATTTTACTTTATAAAAATGGTGTGTTAGTGTGCATCTGTAACCACTTGCAGAAGCCCCCCAGAGGGTGTCAGGTGTCCTCTTCTGTCATATTACATGTCATTCCTTTGAGGGAGGGTCACTCCCTGAACTTGGAGTTGATGTTTTTTTTTTTTCTTTCAGAAATCTAGTTGTACAGTTTCTCTCTCTCTCTCTCTCTCTCTCTCTCTCTCTCTCTCTCTCTCTCTCTCTCTCCTCTTTTTTTCTTTTTTTTTTTTTTTTTTTTTTTTTTTTTGGTTTTTCGAGACAGGGTTTCTCTGTATAGCCCTAGCTGTCCTGGAACTCACTTTGTAAACGAGGCTGGGAACTCAGAAATCCGCCTGCCTCTGCCTCCCGAGTGCAGGGATTAAAGGCGTGCACCACCACGTCCGGCGAAAAAATTAATTCTTGAAACAGAAAAACTAGCCAGGCGGTGGTGGCGCACACCTTTAATCCCTGCACTCAGGAGGCAGAGGCAGGCGGATTTCTGAGTTCGAGGCCAGCCTGGTTTACAAAGTGAGTTCCAGGACAGCTAGGGCTATACAGAGAAACCCTGTCTCGAAAAACCAAAAAACAAACAAAACAAACAAAACAAACAAAAAAAAAGAATTATTTTTTTCATTCCTTTCTTCACTGTGCTCCTACTACCCCCATCTCCCCCTCACTTCTGAGTGGTGTGTGTATAATAGGCACCAAATTCAGATTTATCCCTATTGGGCAAGCCCTCCACCTCTACTCCCCAGACCTGACAGGGTTTCTCTATATAACAGATTTGGTTGTCCTAGAACTCAGAGATCCTCCTGCCTCTGCCTCCTGAGTGCTGGGATTAAAGGTCTGTGCTACCACCCTTAACTGACCCGTACAAGAAGTCTAACCCCTTAAGAGGAACAGTTGATGATTGTGTAAGCTAGAACTCAGGGGACTTGGGCATGGCACAGGGAAAATGTGGGCTGAAAAAAGGAAATAGAACTGTATTTCTGTGGTACTTGGTTGGGTAAGAGCCAGCCACCCTGGCCTGTTTCTCTGCTCCTGAAATCTCTCAATAATTTCTTCCATTCTATCTCTACCATAACCACTTGGGGGTCAAGCCCTCATTAACTCATCCTAAAGACAATTTTAACACCTTTGAATTAGATGGCCTATACTGAAGACTGTAGGTTTCAGTTCTATCCGCCCAGTTAGTAAGCTATTGTCCAACTCATCTACTTCAAACACTGCTTTCAAGTAGTTAACCAACAGATAAGTGATTATTTACATTCCATCATGTGCCAAGTATGACTTAGAGATTTAAAACAGAACAGAAGCCGGGCGGTGGTGGTGCACACATTTAATCCCAGCACTTGGGAAGTAGAAGCAGGCAGATTTCTGAGTTCGAGGCTAGCCTGGTCTACAGAGTGAGTTCCAGGACAGCCAGGGCTACACAGAGAAACCCTGTCTGGAAAAACCAAAAAAAGAAAAAAAACAACAAAAAAAAAACCAGAACAGAGATACATGGTTACTGAACTGAAAGCTTCATTCTATTTTCAGGGTACAGTATGAATAAACATAAAATCATTGTTAAGACTGACCAACTGGACTGGAGAGATGGCTCAGAGGTTAAGAACACTCTGCTTTTCCAGAGGTCCTGAGTTCAATTCCCAGCAACCACATGGTGGCTCATAGCCATCTATAATGAGATCTGGTGCCCTATTCTGGCCTGAAGACATACATGTAAGCAGAATACTGTGTACATAATAAATAAACATTAAAAAAAAAAAAGACTGACCAACCAACCATAAAACCAACTGGCTAGATGTGTTGGAATATATTAGTCCCAGCTGCTTGGAAGGCTGACGTAAAAGGATCATGTGAACCCAGGAGTTCAAGGTCAGCCTATACAACAATATAAAGAAGCCTTAATCTTAAAACAAAACTAAAATTAAAACAGTCCCTCAAAACAACAAGATGTCCCCACCCCAAATATATGCAAAGGGGTTTGGGTCACAGCTCATAGTACAGGCTTAGCACAGCACATACGAGGTCCTGGGTTTTATTCCTAATACCAAACCCCAAACCCCTTGTGTTGTGGTAGCCATGGTCTGTGGCAGACCAGGGAAAGAGGGGAGTGGGAGACAAAACATAAGAGACCACGCTGTGGTGGGCTGGGGCTATGGCAACACAGAGAAGAGGCTCAAGGCTTCCTCAAGCACCCATTCTAAACAAACTCTTCTAAGTTGCTACTGATTTGGGGTTATTGCATTCAAGTAAGTCATAGAAAATAAGAAACTTGTCTTGTTTGAGACAGGGTCCTACTATGTAGCCCTGACTGGCCTTGAACTCAGAGATTCACTGGTCTCCCAGTGCTGGGATTAAAGGCATACACCACCACACCAGATGATCTGTTTTTATTTTATGTGTGTTTTGCCTACATGCACGAATATATGCACATGCGTTTGTTTGTGTGTGTGTGTGTGTGTGTGTGTGATTGGTGACCATAGAGGACAGAAGATCTTCCCAGATCCCTGGAATTGGAGTTGCAGATAGTTTAAGTTACCTTGTAGATGAAGGGAATGAACCCTTGTCCTCAGCAAGCTCTCTGAGCCATCTCCTTAGTCTCCACGACAAACAGTTTGACCTTTGTGTGATGCTCACAAATAGCTCCTGACAGATGATCCTCAGCTGTTTCTTTATTTTTATTAATGTTTAATGTTAACATATAAAGTATATATTTTCCAAATCTGGTAAGAATATAGGCTATTTTCAGCTTCCATATCACATACTTAGCCCATGCTCTATAGCCTTAGACCTTTTCATATGTAATATATATTTTTTGTTGTTATATATTCTTATAAAGTGTATATTATTTTTAGTTCATGTCTTTCCTCACTGAGCCATCTCGTCAGCTCCTTAATCTCATTATTTTTTTCATTTTTCTTTTTTTCTAGTTTTTTGAGATATAGGGAATAGGGGAAAGTCTCAAGGATAGCTGCAGTGGCTATTCCTGGTTGTCAACTTGACTATATCTGGAATGAACTACAATCCAGAATTGGAAGGCTCACCAGTGATCCTAATCTAGATGCTGGGAGATACACATTTCTGACCTTGATCTTGAGGCATAAGTGGCTATGAATCCCAGAAGATTAAGACGGGAAGATCTTTGAGTTCAAGGTCATCTGGGACAAAGCAGGTCCCAGATCCAGGCATGGTGGCACACACCTATAATCTGGGCCACATCTTCTGCTGGAGACCTACATAAGGACATTGGAAGAAGGAAGATCCCCCAACCCCTTCTTCAACTGCTTGCCTTGTGGGACTGAGCAACTGCTAGATCCTTTAACTTCCATTCATAGCTGCTGCTGACCTCTGTTGGGAGTTGGACTGTCATCAACAAATTCCCTTACTATATAGAGACTACCCATAAGTTCTGTTACTCTAGAGAACCCTGACTAATATAATAGCCCAGGCTAGCCTTGAACTTGCTAGTAGCTTTGAGATTCTGATCCCCTGCTTTTATCTCCCAAATGCTGGGATTATAGGTTTGTACCATCATGTCTGATCTGTCTTTTTTTTTTTTTTTTGGTTTTTAGAGACAGGGTTTCTCTGTATAGCCCTGGCTGTCCTGGAACTCACTTTAGACCAGGCTGGCCTCGAACTCAGAAATCCGCCTGCCTCTACCCCCACCCCCCCAGTGCTGGGATTAAAGGCGTGCACCACCACGCCCGGCTTGATCTGTCTTGTATGTGCATGTGTGTTATGTATGTGTGTGTGTGTGTGTGTGCACCACAGCACAGATGGAAGTCAGTTCTCTCTACCCTGTGGGTCCTGGGGATTGACCAATCTATATTGCTATATTCTACCTAGTTTGTAATATCTATATCCATCATTTAATAATCAACAATTCATTAATTATCATTGATCATAACTGTTGGTGGCTATGAAAAAAATATAGAAACAAAAGTCATGGTTTGCGAGCTGGATGAGCGAGCAGGAGTGCTTGCTGCTCCAAGCACGAAGACATAAATTTGGATTCCAACACACACATACAAAGCCAAGCAAGGCTACAACACATGCCTGTAACTTCAGCATGATGAGGGAATACTGAGGCTTGCTGGCTGCCAGCATAACTCCAGGTTCAGCAAGGTACCTCTGTCAAGGTGATAATGTGACAGTGATACAGCTGGACACCAGATGTCCTCCTGGGCCTCAGACATGTGTGTAGAGATACCTGAACCTGTACATGCAAACATACTCATGTCTGTGTATGATAGTGAAGCTATCAAATAGCATTTGAAATGTTTTTAGACTTTCCTCTATTGTGGTGGAGCAACCATACTGTCATCTCTATCTCAAGTTTCAATACTTAAGAAAATAAGAGGAAAGGGTTGTTGAGAAGGTTCACGGGGTAAAAGTACTTGCTGCTAAGCCTGATGACCTGGATTTGAACCCCAGTACCAACACTGTAAAAGTAAAGAACTTGCTCTTGTAGCCTGTCCTATGACCTTTATAGTCACATGTTCCCCTCGCCACAACAAAGCAAGTAAATACAGGTATAAAAAAGAAAAGGAGGGTAATTGTACAATCCATTAACCCCTTGACAGCTCTGCTAGCAATGTCATAGCCCTTTACTTCCCAGTCTAGAAGAAATTGTGGGCATCATTAAGAAGTTAAAATCAGAGATAATATAGACTGTAGTAGCTTACCAATATATTAAGTTAAAGCAACATTCTATGTGTGGTTTTTAAACCGTTTTGATTCTTTTTTTTTTGGGTTTTCGAGACAGGGTTTCTCTGTGTAGCCCTGGCTGTCCTGGAACTCACTTTGTAAACCAGGCTGGCCTCGAACTGAGAAATCCGCCTGCCCCTGCCTCCCAAGTGCGCCACCACGCCCGCTAACCGTCTTTATTCTTACTGTATGTGGGCACACACGTCATTGTATGCGGAGGTCAGAGGACAATCTTGTACAGTCAGTTCTTTGCACCTCGTGGATTCTAGGGGTCAAGCTCAGCTCAGCAGGTGTGCATGGCAAGTGCTTTTTTTGTGTGTTTCTGAGGCTGGCAAAGGAGGACTGAATGATTTTCTCTCTGATTTCACAGGGTTCATAATACAGAATGAAAGAATGGAGAAAAAAAAATAAGCAGATGACATTACCACAGGCAGTGTTTCCTGACCAGGTCAGGAGATAAAGAGGGTGCAGTGGGCAGCTGATGAATATTCTAATCTGTCCAGGTAACAAGGTGCTTTAAAGAGTTGTAAGATGAGTTTTTATTTTTGACAGTTTATCCCAGATAGGTCTCGACCTTATAATTTTCCTGTCAGACCTCAGACTCCCAAACAGTTGGGATTATGGTCTGCACCACCATTTGCTTTTTAAACACAAGGTCTTTTTTTTTTTTTTAAATTAAAGACAAAGCTACTTTATGCAACCTTGGCTGTCTTAGAACTGGTATTATGTAGATAGATTAGGCTGGCCTCCAACTTTCAGAGATCTACCTTCTTCTGTGTTCCAAGTAATGTGATTAAGGCGTGCCTCACCATACCCGGCAAGACTAGTAATAATCTTCATTTTCAAAAAATTTCAAATATTTGTTGTATGTACGTGACTGTATCTGCCCTTATCCTGATTATTTTGGAAATCTGGAGAAAGATTGAGGCCCAAGTTTCCAAGTAGTATATGGATGGGTACCCAGTCAAGGAGACACTGTAGATACTGTGTACATTTGGTACTAACTACAAATACTATAGGTAATATGGAATAATGACAGAAAACCGTAAACTGATTGTGCCTTATATTAAAACAAAACAAAAACAAACAAAACAAACCCCCAAAAACAAAACCAAATCTGAGCCAAGCATGCAGTAAATGGTTCTAACTCCAGTACTTAGGAGAGACAAAGGAGGAAGGGTTAAGGGCTAGAGATCACTCTGACCCATATAGTGAGCTTGAAGGCAGTCTGGGCTACAAAGAACCCAGTGGCACATGCCTTTAATTCCAGTACTTTGGAGTCAGAGGCAGGTGGATTTCTGTGAGTTCAAGGCCATCCTGGTCTACAAAGTTCCAGGACAGCCAGGGCTGCACAGAGAAACTCTGTCTCAAAAAAACCAAAAAAACCCAACAAACCAACCAACAACTACTACAACAACATCATCACCTCACAAATCTTAAAGGAAGCAAGGCTATTTAGTACAATGTGACAGGGGACAGTTTGTGTCATTCCGCCCATTTTATGGTAAACATGGCTTTACATGGTTGAACATGTCTGTAACCCTAGCAATCAGGAGGCAGATGAAAAAGTTCCAGGCCAGGCTGTGCTTATATAGTGAGACTGTCTCAGAACACCACCACCACCACCAACCCCACCACCGAAAACAAAACAAAACCAGAGGTCAGCAAGATGGCTGAGCAGGAAGAGGCAAGCATGATGGCCTGAGTTTGGAATCTGAGATCTGCATGGTAGGAGAGAATTAACTAAGGAAAGTTGTCTTCTGACATCTGTGTGTGCACACACCTATGATTTCCCTGTCTCTGCTCTAGTGTGCTTGGTTGATAGTACTATGCCACAACATCTGGATTCAAATATTCAAAAAAAAAGGGGGGGGGCAAGCATAGTGTTGTACACCTTTAACCCCAGCACTGAGGAGGCAGAGGCAGGTAGATCTCTGTGAGTTCAAGGCCAGCCTGGTTTACAAAAGAAATTCCAGGAGAGTCAGGGTTGTTACACAGGGAAACTTGGATTGTGTGGGTGTGTGTAGGTGCCCAAGGAGTTTAGGAGTTGGCATCAGATTGCCTGGAACTGTAGCTTCAGGAAGTTGGGAAATGCTTCACATGGGTGCTATGGACCAGAGTCAGGTCCTGTGCAATAGGAGTATGCACTTTTAACTGCTGAGCCATTTCTCCAGCCTCACTGGCTTCAAGGTCTTGATTTTTATTTATGTCTGCTGCCAGACAAAATTTGTTATATAATTTGGAATAATAATAATAATTATTATTATTATTGGTTTTTTTGAGACAGAGTTTCTCTTTGTAGCCCTGGCTGTCCTAGAACTCACTCTGTAGATCAGGCTGGCCTCAAACTCAGAAATCCACCTGCCTCCGCCTCCCAAGTGCTGGGATTAAAGGCACACACTACCACTGCCTGGCTTGGGATAATTATTCATCTTCCTCTTCCACCATGATAGCAGTTTACAACCTGTGTCATGACTCCTGGTGTAGAAGTAGGGATCGAATGATGCTTTCATCTTACATATCAGATAGTTATATTCCAAACCATAACAGTAGCAAAATTACAGTTATGAAGTAGTAATGAAAATAATTTTACTGTTGGGGTTCATCACAACATGAGGAACTACATTAAACGGTCACAGCATTAGGAAGGTCAAGAACCACTGCACTATGAAATGATACATTACAAGATTTTAGAACTTAACTGTTCTCACATGCTAAGTATGTCTATTCAAAATTCAGATCCCAACTGGGCAATGGTGGCACACGCCTTTAATCCCAACACTTGGTAGGCAGAGGCAGGTGGATTTCTGAGTTTAAGGCCAGCCTGGTCTACAGAGTGAGTTCCAAGACAGCTAGGACTACATATATAGAGAAACCCTGTCCCGATAAAACAAAACAAAACAAAACAAACAAACAAACAACAACAACAACAACAACAACAAAAAGATCCAGATCCCAGTATAATACAACTGAAGTTATTAGAGGGGTTCTCCAGGCCCGGTGATACACAAAGTACTTATGTGGAGTTCCAGACAGGACACTATTAATTGTACATAAGCATCTTCTCTGTTACCTCACATTTAATCTTAATAACCCCATAGTACTATTATTCCTACTTTACAGGTGAGAAAAATAGAAGCTCAGAGCAATCTCACATAACAAATTATTGAGGCCAACCTGGTCTATATAAGACTCTGTCTCAAACAAAACAGAATGAGACCCAATTTAAAACTGGGTAGCCTAATCAATCAGATCAGACCCGAAGCAGTATGCTCTAAACTACTGCAGCTGCCTCACAAGGTAGAACAGACTTTCTCAGCTCTCAAGTGTTCATTATTTCCTGTTGTAAAACACTATACATTCTATGGACTACAGTTGTGGACTTGTGTGAAAGACATCAATACCCATGGGCTTATTTTTGGCTGAGAAGCAGTTATTGATTTTATGTTTGACTGGTCTCTACCAGAAAAGAAAACAGCAGTAACAAGACTGCACACAGGTGGCAAAGGCACAGGTGAAGACACAGGAATAAAGAAGAAATATTCACCTAAGAGAAAGCAACATAGGGCAGAAAGAGGAAAAGAAAAGCAGGGAACAGAAACTCTGAAGGTCAGAGCTGCAAAGTTATCCCTATAAACTACGTGTGTGTCTCTTTTGTCTGTGGGGTGTCTGTGGATACCATAAGAACAAAATGGAGGGCAAGCAAGGGGTGGAGCTCAGTGGGGAAGATGCTTTCTTAGCAGGCATGCAGACTTGGGTTTAACATTCAACATCAGATCATCTTTTTTTTTTTTTTTTTTTTTTTAAAGATTTATTTTATTTATTATAAGTAAGTAAGTACACTGTAGCTGTCTTCAGACACTCCAGAAGAGGGAGCCAGATAGGATGGTTGTGAGCCACCATGTGGTTGCTGGGATTTGAACTTATCACCTTCGGAAGAGCAGTCGGGTGCTCTTACCCGCTGAGCCATCTCACCAGCCCCCACATCAGATCATCTTTATCCTAGTCCAGGAGGTCAGCCACCATTACATAATGACAACCTGGAATACTTGAGACCCTATCTTTAAAAAAAAAAAAAAGGAAAAAAAAAGTCCAAGATTTAATAAAGTGCTAGAAAATTGTAGAGGTTATCTTTTAAAAAATTATATATGCAGGAAATAATGTCATAACCAAGCCAATCACGAGAGATCCTTAACATGAAATGTCATGCAGTTACTTAAAATGTTATCAGAGGCTATTTAACCTTTAGAGAACGTTCATGATGTATTCCTCTAAGTAAACAAAGACCTCAAAACATAGATAGAGAGCTGGTGAGATGGCTCAGTGGGTAAGAGCACCCAATTGCTCTTCCGAAGGTGCAGAGTTCAAATCCCAGCAACCACATGGTGGCTTACAACCACCTGTAATGAGATCTGACGCCCTCCTCTGGTGTGTCTGAAGTCAGCTATAGTGTTCTTATGAATAATAATAAAAATGAATCCTTGGACCGGAGAGAGCAGGGACTGAGCAAGTAGGACTGACCAGAGCAAACGGGGCCAGCCGGAGCGAGCAGGGCCAAGCAGGAGCGGCCAACCGGACAGAGGGAAAAAAAAAACAAAAACAAAACATAGATAGAGGAAAGGATCCCCAATCTGTTAAAAAGAAAATATATGTGTATGGAGTCTCTGGGTGATTGTATTTATTTAGTTTTTTTTCTAGACAGGTCTCACTTTGTAGCATGGGATGGTTTTGAACTCATGGCAGTCTTCCTGCCTCAGGCTTATGAAAGATAGGAGAACAGGTGAGAGCCACCACATGTAGCTTTTATTTATTTATTTATTTTTAAATACCACCACTCCTCACAAAGCAAAACAAAATACAGTCAAAACTTTTCACATAAAAATAAAAAAGGTACCCTAAAAAGCTATTTGCTTAGCTGGCCAGAGAGATAGAAACAGTAAGCAGAGCTAGCATCAGTGGCTGGAGAGATGGCAGCGCCGATGCCTATTGCTGAGTGAGACACACACACACACACACACACACACACACACACACACACACACGTACGTCAGTGGGCATTTAGTGCACGTTTGTCTCATGAGGTCATAAATGCTGTCAGTTTTGATTTCCTAATAAAATATGCTCTCCTCGCTTTTACTTCTTATAATACAGATCCGTCTAGTCACAACACAATCAAAATCCCATTTATGATATCTGTGGTTCCAATTTTTTGATGTTTTCATTTTACTTTTTCATGCATATAGATGATTTACTTACGTCTGTTGTACCACACGTGCACATGTGTGCTTGGTACCCTTGGCAGCCAGAAGAGGGAGTCAGATTCCCAGGGTCTAGAGGTCTAGCTGGTTGTGAATTGCCTAGGCAGTTGCTGGGAAGTGAACCCAGGCCAACTGCAGAAGCTGCCTCCTCTCCAGCCTCTCTAATTTCTTTCTAAAGAAGAAAGGCTGCATATCTGTTTGCCAGTGTCAAGAGATGAGATGAGATGAGATGAAGACAGCCTAACAAAAACCTTTCCTCCCAGTCAATACCAGTGACAAGTTTTCTGGTTCTCTTGAGACATAGACAGGAAGAGGAAGAGGAAGAGATAACCCACAGTTTTGGGGGACCCAGGACTCAGGAGTTGGCTATGAGACGAGACTTTAGGTACCACTACTGCAAAAGCCCCAATAGGGAAATAGAGGAACTGCTTTATTTTTCAAAACTATCTCTGGTATTTTTTTTAAAGATTTATTTTATTTATTATATGTAAGTACACTGTAGCTGTCTTCAGACACTCCAGAAGAGGGAGCCAGATCTTGTTACGGATGGTTGTGAGCCACCATGTGGTTGCTGGGATTTGAACTTATCACCTTCGGAAGAGCAGTCGGGTGCTCTTACCTGCTGAGCCATCTCACCAGCTCCCATTTTTTTTTTTTTTTTTAAAAGCAGGAACCCACCAGGCAGTGGTGGTGCACACCTTTAATCCCAGCACTTGGGAGGCAGAGGCAGGTGGATTTCTGAGTTCGAGGCCAGCCTGGTCTAGAAAGTGAGTTCCAGGACAGCCAGAGCTACACAGAGAAACCCTGTCTCTTTTTTTGGTTTTTTGAGACAGGGTTTCTCTGTGTAGCCCTGGCTGTCCTGGAACTCACTTTGTAGACCAGGCTGGCCTCGAACTCAGAAATCCGCCTGCCTCTGCCTCCCAAGTGCTGGGATTAAAGGTGTGCGCCACCACGCCAGGCACCCTGTCTCGAAAAACCAAAAAAAAAAAAAAAAAAAAAAAAAGCAGGTACCCACAGGGTTATAATGCAGCAACCACCAGAAACTGCCATGATTCAGGGAAAACTCTAGTTTTAAATTTGTCTACCGCACTTAAATTATTAGAGATAATGTTATCATGCTATAAGTTCTTTATGTGTAAACACAGCAAGATTTATTAATTTTTTTTGCATGTATGTTCATGTGTGTGTACACGTGTGGATGGAAGCCAGAGGACAACCTTGGGTGTTGCTCCTCAGGAGTCATCCATCTCGTTTTTTCTTTCCTTCCTTTTTTATTTTTATTTTTCAAGACAGTGTTTCTCTGTGTAGTCTTGGCTGTCCTTTTAGTCACTGGGATTTGCCTGCTTCTGCCTCCCAGTGCTGGGATCAAAAGCATGTGCCACCATCACCCTACCTACCAAGCTTACTTTATATGAATTCATGGGATAGAACTTGGGTTCTCATGCCTGCATGATGGTAAAGAAGACCCCAAAATATCAAGCGGCTATTACTATCTTCACTCGCACATTCCAGGCTGAAGAAGTTTAGAAGCAGGAAAAGGGCTGTTACAGGAAGGTCAGAGCACAGCAGCCTAGATGTAACCTCTCCCCGCTGTGGGACAGGTCTCCCTGCTGTGGGATGGGTAGGCAGTCTCTGGAAAAAAGCTGGAGATCTGAGAGGTTTCTTCCTTTCATCTCTTAAGTTTTCACACTGGGAAATCTGGCAGAAGAGCATCACGGAGCAGATCACACACCCTTCCTTACACTGTATGTCCTCTCTCCTCTCTTGCTGAGACATAAATATACTGTAGCCATGGCTGGAGGCCATCCTATCAGCTGAAATTTTTCTAGAGTAAGAAAGGTCAGAGCTCAGTACAACTGCGTTGAGGAAATTGTTGCCTGGGGTGACAGGGACTCGCATTGTACTCAGCTTTGCTACTTGATGACCTAGCAGGAGGGCTCAAGGTGACAGCACGGCTAGGGCTGGCTTACACACAGGTCCCTTTTTCTTCTTTCAGCCAAAGTCTGAGAAGAACAGCAAACTTTGGAAACCTATTTCTCTTTCTGTAACCTCTGTGTGGCAGTCTCAGGGGTTGTTAAGAGAGCAGCATTCAGTAGAAGCAGCAATGTGCAAAGAGAAAGGCAGTCAACTGGCTGGGGTCTACGGGCAGATGATCCACCCTAGAGCCTTGGGAAGCCATGGCTCTCCATATCACACACAGAAGGACCATGCCAAATTTCCATGGTAGGAAGAGGAACTGTTTCTAGACATCCTTCCTTTCTCCAAACTGTGACAACACTTACAGCTTCTGTTATGGACTAAATTGTGCTTCCTCTCAAATATATATTCCAACCCAAGGTACCTCAAAATAGCATCTTTGTTGTTTTAAGACAGCTCATACAGCCCTCATTGGCTCTGAATTCACTTTAGCTGAGGCGGACTTTAAACATCTACACATCCTGCTTCCAACAGCCAGTGCTAGAATTTCAGCAGGACAGCACCATTGGCTATTATTTGTAGACTTATAAAAAGGAGACTCTGGACACAGACACAGAAGAAAGATGGCATGCAAATGAGTGATACCCCTAAAGGCCAAGGAATGCCATGAATGGCCAGAAACAAGGAGGGTTTCTTCGAACAACTGGGAGAGAGAGGAGGCCCTAAAAATATTTTTAGAGTTCTAACCCCAGAATGGAGAGCGTAGCTCATTGTTGTTCTAAGCCAGCCAGTTCGTACTAGTTAGTTTCAGGAGTACTAGGGAACTAATATAGACTCACGGGCAGATCAAGTGTCAATGAGATCAGTCACATTTTATCTTAATTCAGCCTTATTAAATTGTGGTTGCTAAATGGAAGTCTAGGACACAGTAGGTGGAGAATAGTGGTGATGGCAGTGACCCACCACTGTGGAAGGTATCTGCACAGTAAACATAGCCATCACCTTACCTTGCAGGTCCAGAATACTAGGGTGGCAGGGAGATCTCTAACACACACTCTAATCAAGCTGCCCAAATGCTACCAGAGACTTGCTCTAATCCTCAGCCCAGCTCTCAGTAACTAACACTAGCGTCAGCAGAAGGATAAAACTTTGAATCTTCTCCAAACGAATCTGTGGATCCAATGTAATCTCAATCAAAATTCACAGCAGGCTTTTTTCATTAAAAAGTCACAAGCTGATCCTGACATTTATGTGGAAATGCATACTGCTGAGAATAGCCGAGGTGATCTTAGGAAGTACAACCCAGCTAGAGAGAGGACTTACACTACTAGGTGTCCCGACTTACAAAGGGGTAGTAAAGCCCTGAGTTTTCATGGGAGAATGAATAAGACAATGAATAAAAGGAGAGAGCCCACCAGTAAGGCAGATGTGCCTCCTCTGTGCAGCGCGGGGAAATGGTGTTTTCTATGAGGTGCTGAACCAGTTATGGACCCACAAGATTAAAAAACAACCTTGACTCTCAATTCAAACCTTTAAATAAAAAATCAGTTCCAAAAACCAAGGTTCTCAGTGGAAATTTAGATTATCTAAGACTGTTAAACAGGACACAAAAAATTCCACTAATAACAAAAGGAAAAATAAAGACAAACCAGGCTTAATAAAAATGAAGCTTATATGCATGAAAAGATTAATTAACATTACAAAAAGGCAAGACACTCGGGAGGCAGAGGCAGGTGGATTTCTGAGTTCGAGGCCAGCCTGATCTACAAAGTAAGTTCCAGGACACCCAGGGCTATACAGAGAAACCCTGTCTCGGAAAGAAAAAAAAAAAAAGCTAAAGGCAAGACAGAAGATTTCTATAACACATCTGATGTGTATCCATGACCAGAATACACAAACTATAACTCAATAAAGATATACAACCTAACCCAACAACTGACAAAAGACCTTAAGAAAACATCACAGAAGACTTACATAGGGCAGTAAATACAAGACCAGGTGCTAGATTTTACCATTCTTCAGGGAGGTACAAACTAACAACTCAGTGAGAAGCCACTGTCCACCAACCAGAAGGACTCAGATAGCAAGTGGTAAAAGGAAAGACAAAGGCAAGTGCTGGCTAGGGTGCAGACCACTGCCATTCTAGCAGTTATAGCACTGCGGAGGAGGCAGAGGCAGGCACAGTTCAAGGCCAGCCTGGGCTACACTGAGAAACCCTGTCTGGAATACCCCCTTCTGCCCCCCAAATGTAAACAAAATTACAATTTTGGAAACCTGGAAATACACATACATACATACATATATACATACATACATACATACATATCTGACCCAGTATAGCTAGGAATAGGCACATATATGTCCTTAAAGATATGTCCAAGAATTTTCATAGCAACCTAAAAAAAAAAGATCCAAACCAAAAACAAATATAAATGCTCATAAACAAAAGAATGAGTTTATTCACATCGTGGAACACTCAAATAAAGAAAAGAGTTAATTATAGGTCAGGTGTGGTAGAGCATACCTTTAAACCCAGACCCCAATAGACAGAAGCAGGAATCTGTGAATTCTGGGCCAGCTAGGGCTACATAGTGAGACCCTGTCTTAAAAGTTAACTAACTACCTGCAACCTGGCTGAGTCTCACGGGCATAATGCTGAGCAGCTCAGCATCACAAAGTGCATACTATAACGATTTATGCATGCAAGCTTCAACTGGGTAACACTAACCCATGACAGTCACAGTCAGACTGACGAGAGGGAACCAGGAGGTGTTCTGACGATACTGCTTTTCTTCATCTTAGGTCCCAGGAACACAGGGTATATTCATCTTGCAAGTTCAATGATCTGTATGCATGTGGTTCATGTACATACTTATCACTGTTCAATGAGACCTACTGATAAAAACCCAAATATCTGGGTTTACAACTCCTATGCACCAGTGAGGAGTGTAACAAAGCAGGCAGTGGCAGATCTGCTGAGACACAGGCCAGCCGCCAAGCAGCCTAGCATCTGATGTGAGAGCGCATGGGGGCGGAGAGGGAAGGCTTCTTCTTGTCTTTTTTTTTTAATCCATTCTTTATCCATGCTGATATTGATTCAAGAGATTTTAAAATGTAATTCTAAGGAGAGAGCTAACCACTGGAAAACAGAGGGAAACGTGGTAAAGCATAAAATGCACTGTTTCACGAACTTTAATGTTAAAGGACCTGTGAATTCCTGAGAGGTGTGGCTGTCTGGCCAAGCTAGTCCCCCAGGTACTTTAGGGTTAAACAGTACGTTTGACTATGAGTCACTAGTAGTAGAAAATTATTCCACAGTCCTTTAGGCTTTTTAAGAATATAAAAAACAAACAACCCCCCCCCCAAACAAAACATAGAAGAACTAGGTGAGGATGGGGTGGGAGTCTACTCAAGTCTTACTATCAGCCTTTGTCTTGTAGCTTGTTGCTTTGGAGAAGGCCATGAAGGCACAACAGAAAAGAATAAAGGACCTGGCAGGAGTAAGAACTGGGGCAGGGGATTAAACGAAAATTCCTTAAGCAATTAGCAAGACCTAAAAATGACACACTTTCCATGTTTTCTTAATCCAGCCCCCCCATGAAAGTACATGGGTCTGGTTTCTCACTATAATTTAACTCAGAAACAGAGAGGCCTGAATGGCCCTAACAAAGCCTAAGCCTTGGCAGACATATCGTAAGGCCATTTAGCAATGCTGTCTCATGCCAGGAGGAATAAGCTACCTACCCACTCGATCCTGGGGAAATGATCTCCAGCTGCCTAAATTATAAAGTTGATGCCCTGTGATTTCTTTGTTCCGTAAAGCCTAAGGGAGGAGGGATAATGAGGAGTCAGAAGGGGAGGAGCACGACCTCTAGTTTCAGATGAGAAAAAGGGAAGAGAGGAGAGGGGAGAGGGAAAGCAGGAGGCCAGGAGAGGAGGGGAGCGGGGAGAAGGGCGAATCAAAAATCAACCCCACCCCCCATTAAGAAACAGTAACATTTAGCAGCAGTGTGGGGAGCAAAGCTCTGCCTGAACTGGTTTAAAACTGCTGCCTGCTGCCCTGGGAGCAAGGGCTAGTTGCCAAGATTGTTGATAGCTTCTGCTCACCATTGCCACAGCAGCTTTATAAGTGGTGCAGGCCCAAGACTTGTTTTTAGCAGTGTGAGCACTAAGACCAATGAGTGACATCTAGATCTCATCACAAAAACAAACAAACAAAAAAAATCTGACAAGGACTATGTTGTCTTCTGTCCCACGCAAATGCTCACAGAGCATAAATCCCGAGCTCTAGAAGGAGCACACAGATGGTGTAGTTCAACCACTGTTCTTAGGAAGGGGAAAACAGCGCACAGACTAGCTAAATGAGCTTATCAACAGCAAGAGAACACTGAAGCTCTGAAGTGAAGCCAAGGCTAGGCTAGTGCTCAGATCCACATCATTATCAGAACTGCATTTACGGTCCAGGATTCACTTATCTGAACACTTAAGCTTTAGCCACTAATGACTGGTAAAGGATGACATTGGTACAAAATGGGCCTGTGTTACACATGATCTGAGGGGAATTTATTTTATGTATATGAGTACACTGTAGCTGTTCTGATGGTTGTGAGCCACCATGTCATTGGTGGGATCTTCAGAACTCAGGACCTTTGGAAGAGCAGTCAGTGCTCTTTTTTTTTTTTTTTTTTGGTTTTTCGAGACAGGGTTTCTCTGTGTAGCCCTGGCTGTCCTGGAACTCACTTTGTAGACCAGGCTGGCCTCAAACTCAGAAATCCGCCTGCCTCTGCCTCCCGAGTGCTGGGATTAAAGGCGTGCGCCACCACGCCCGGCGCAGTTAGTGCTCTTAACCTCTCTCCAGCACCCATGAGGGGAATTTTCAAAACAACTTTATCTGTTTGCAAGCCTACAGCCCAAACACATACAAAGTCTCCCTGTACTCTGCCCGCATATGTCTGTGGCATGGGGGTGAGAAGAGGTGGGTTACACTAAAGGAATATGTCTCTTTCCCTTGAAGATAAGTACTCTATTTTGTAATTTGTAAAATAAAACTCAAATTATGAATCAGTTAGGGCTTCTGGATTAACTATATGATAGTGGAGTGATAACACAATCTACTTGGGCATATAAACACACCATGCCCTGAAGCACCCTGGGAGGAAGCTGTTAGATGGGAAGAATGTGTTGACTGTCTTTTTTTTTTTTTTTTTTTTGGTATGGGAAGGGTGGGAGAAAGTAGGTATTGAGGTATTGATTTGCCTAATGTTTCCTTTGTGTTGCTGCTGGTGCCATGTAGTATCTGTTGCTATGAAGATTTGTGGTACCAGACAATAGCTACTAGGCTTTCATGAGTCAGGCTACTATGCCGTAGGCTAAGTAGTGGGGAAGCATGGCCACTCCATACCACCTTTCTCCAGGTGAGTGTGGCCAAAAAGCAAGACTGAGGAGAAAGGCAATTCATGTAAGAAAAGCCAGTAGCTAAGTACAAACATTGAAAATTCAGCATTTCACAGTTTATACACAAATGTTCCCACACCGGAATCACAAAGGTTAACTACCATTTTAAAAAAGAGTCACTGTAAAGAGGCTCTGTAAAAAGGACTCACAGCGGGTCAGTGAGAGTGAGCACTAAGAAGCACTGGGCAGTTTCTTAGGAATTACACAAGCAAGCTAACCTTCCCAGTAAACTGCTGCCCAGTGGAGAAAAGGCCAACTCATAGATAAAAGAGCAAGGCTCAACAGAGAGTCTGAAACAGGGCCAGAAGTTTGCCTAACAGAAGCTGGAGCACAGAAGCCACCCTCATCTGTATAGGTGTCAGCTACTTACTAGCCCTCACTGTTTCCCTCACAAAAGCATTGTTCATTCTTTAACAAACAAACAAACAAAATAAATAAATAAATAACTATAATCTGATTTATTTTTACTGTAGGAGGATGTGGGAGGGTGTGTGCAAGCCTCCCAGTGCATGTGGAGCCACCACCACCCAGCTAATATTCAACTGTTAAAATTAAATTTTATTTAGCAGCTTAAGTTGGCCTTGTATTTGCAATTCTTTTTTCCTTAGCCTCCCCAGTGCTGGACCACAGCATATGTACATGTCTGGGTTTCATGAGAAAATTTTAATACATTTTTATTCATTTTAAAAGAATTCATTCTCTCCGAACCCCCACCCCCTCTTCAGACACACCAGAAGAGGGCATCAGATCCCATTACAGATGGTTGTAAACCGCCATGTGGTTGCTAGGAGTTGAACTCAAGCAGTCAGTGCTCTTAACTGTTGAGCCATCTTTCTAGCCCCCACAGTTTTGTTTTTAATAGCAGAATTTTAAAATACAAATGTCAAAGGAACACAGCACATAAATCATCCACAAGCAGAAATGTTCTGAGAGGCAGCAGAGCCAGGGAGGGGCTGCCTACTCAACGCCCTTCCTTCCTTTTCTGCCTCTGAGGTTTCTCCATACTCACATTTCTGAGAGTACAACAGCCCTCAAGTTTGATAGTCCTAACAGACATGGCTGAAATGTTAAGAGCACTTGTTGCTCTTGAAGAAAACTCAGGTTCCAGGTCCCAGTACCACATGGAACTTAAAATCTCCCACAACAGGAGATCCAACACCCTCTTCTGACTTCAAATATGCACATGGCCCATATACATACACGCAAGCAAAACACTTATTTTTACAGAATAGCAGCAGGTTATCTCTAGAATTACCAAACTGGTTTTTCAGACAGAAGTGAACAGTGGATTGACACTTCGAATAACAATCTGGGTAAATATAACAAACTATTCTAGAGCTCTTTCTGAAGATACAGCTAACAACTGGAAGACAAAAATTTTTAAAATGTGTGATATGGATGAACATTAAGGCTAGGAATTGACAACCTTTTCAAAGGAGAGCCTGCTGGGGTCTGAGGGTGAAATGTCACCCACTGGCTCATGCATCTTAACACTTAGTTCCTAGCTGGTGGTGCTGTTTTGGAAGGTTGGGGAATTTTCAGGAGATTTGGCCTTGCTACAGGATGGGTGAGCATTGGCTTTTCAAAGCTTCAACATCCTACTTCCTGTCCACTCTCTGCCTCTTGATACAGATACAACGTGACCAACTGCTTCATGTTCTTGCCACCACAGCTTCCAGGCCATGACTGTATCCCTTTTTAAAATGTAAATCCCCAACCCCACAACAATCCCTGTCTCCCTTAGGGCTGCTGCTGCTTTCTTCTTCTTTCTTCTTCTTCTTTTTTTTTTTTTTTTGGTTTTTCGAGACAGGGTTTCTCTGTGTAGCCCTGGCTGTCCTGGAACTCACTTTGTAGACCAGGCTGGCCTCGAACTCAGAAATCCGCCTGCCTCTGCCTCCAAAGTGCTGGGATTAAAGGCGTGCAACACTACCGCCCGGCTGGTTGCTTCTTCTTATCTGGTTACAGCTATGGGAAAGTAACCAGCTCAGGATCAAGGGTCACAACAGTAATGGCAGATGCTC
The DNA here is from genome assembly GCA_902729485.2 of Mus minutoides. Taxonomy (NCBI): domain Eukaryota; kingdom Metazoa; phylum Chordata; class Mammalia; order Rodentia; family Muridae; genus Mus; species Mus minutoides. The sequence continues at coordinate 267,123 of LR750044.1, forward strand.
CTTTTACCACAATACCAATTCCTGTGTAAAGCATGTATGGCAGAGACCAACAACTCTGGTTTAGTATTGATGTCTAAAAGGACAAACTATAGCACCTTCTGGAATTCTTATCTAAAGTCAGCCTTGCTATCTTGGAAGTACCACAGGTACAAAGCAATCATTCTAGATTGCCAGGCATGGAGATACATGCCCAGCCCAACACCTGGGAGGCAGAGGCGGAGGATTAAGAGTGCCACACCAGAGCTAGGCACCACCATTGCCCAGCACAATAAATAAATCTTAAAAAATGTTTGTGTGGGGCTGCTGAGATGGCTCAGCCGGTAAGAGCACCCGACTACTCTTCCGAAGGTGATTAGTTCAAATCCCAGCAACCACCAGTAACAAGATCTGACGCCCTCCTCTGGTGCGTCTCAAGTCAGCTACAGCGTACTTATGAAAAATAATAAGAAATGAATCTTTGGACCGGAGAGACCAACAGGAGCGAGCGAGGCTGTCCTGAGCGAGGCTGTCCTGAGCGAGTGGAGCTGAACAGGGACGGCCGGAACGAGCAGGGCCCCCGCATACAGGGTTGGCCGGGAGCAAGTAGGGCTGGCCGGAGCGAGCAGAGCCGGCGGGAGGGGTGTGTGTGTGTGGGGAGGGGTTGTGGGGGGGGGTGTCGAGTGGAGCGAGCGGTGTTGACCGGAACAAGGGGAAAAAAATGTTTGTGTGTGTGTATAGTGCAGCATGCCACATGTATGCAGGAGGCCAGAGAGGGTATCAGAGCCCTGGAGCTGGAGTTATAGATAGCTAACTGGTGGTGTGAACCAAACTTGTGTTCTCTAAAAGAGCATCCAGTTTTCTCTCTCTCTCTCTCTCTCTCTCTCTCTCTCTTTCTTTCTTGTTTTTCGAGACAGGGTTTCTCTGTATAGCCCTGGCTGTCCTGGAGCTCACTTTGTAGACCAGGCTGGCCTTGAACTGAGAAATCCGCCTGCCCCTGCCTCCCGAGTACTGGGATTAAAGGCGTGTGTCACCACGCCCGGTGCATCCAGTTTTCTTAACTACTAAGAAACTACCATCTCTGCTAGGCGTAGTGGTGCATGCCTTTAATCCTAGCAGAGGCAGAGGCAGGTGATTTCTGAGTTCGAGGCCAGCCTGGTCTACAGAGTGAGTTCCAGGACAGCCAGGGCTATACAGAGAAATCCTGTCTCGAAAAATCAAAACCCAAACCCAAACCAAACCAAACAAACAAAAAAACCATCTCTCTAGCCCCTCAGGTTCATATTTTGTTCTTAGAGAAAAACCAACCACCATGAAGAAAGTAGAACACATAAGCAGGAAATTATATATTTTACAATATATTGAGGCACAGATCTCTCCTGAAGATTGCATAGTGGATCAAAGACACTGTCCATGGGACTGGAAAGAGAGCTTCAGTGGTTAAGAGCACTGGCTGCTCTTACAAAGGATTTGGATTCAACTTTTAGTACCTACATAGTGAGTAACAACCTTTTCCAAACTCTCTCTGGCCTCTATGGGCACTGCCTATGATGCAGGCAAAATACCCATATACCTAAAATACATTTAAATAAAATACATACATACATACATACATACATACATACATACATACGATTAAGTTCCTGCTGTCTATATACATTTGTCATTCTAACACAATTAGTGTGCTCAGATATTTGGCCACAGGCAGGTATATTTGAACTATGCATGTGCCTGGTGCGCAAGGAAGCCAAAAGCAGGGATTTCCTGGGACTGGAATTTTAGATGGTTATATGCTGCCTCAGGGATGTTAGAAATCAAACTTGGATCCCCTAGAAGAGCAACCAGTGCTCTTAACTTGAGCCATTTCTCAGCCTCACATTTAAAAATTAGACATCTAATTTGTTAGTTCTAGATTGCACACTATAAATACACATCTAGATTTTTGCATCAGTTTTTATAACCTTTTTACTTGAAATACATTAGCATCTACTGCATGGAGAGCTTTCAGTAACGCCAAATGACAATAAAAATACTTATGAGAACAGCCTACTGGTAGACTGACCAGAATGAAATGTAGACTAACAAGTTAGTGCTGCTGTATCAGAGATAGTTAGATGTGTTCCTCTGGGTACCACCACAGAGTCACAACAGGATTCGTGCCTGTGCTCTCCAACCACAGACACTTTGACGAGAAGTTCACTTAAAAAAAAAGAAAAAAGATTCACTTTTTATGTATATGAGTACACTGTCTTTGGACACACCAGAAGAGGGCATTGGATCTCATTACAGATGTTGTAAGCCACCATGTGGTTGGTGGGATTTGAACTCAGGACCTTTAGAAGATCAGTCAGTGCTCTTAACTGTTGAGCCATCTCTCCAGCCTGTCCCCCACTTCCCTCCGCTTTAAGACAGTCTCTTTGGCTGTCCTGGAACTCAGAGATCTATCCGCCTCTACCTCCACAGTGCTATGATTAAAGATGTGTTCCACCAGCTGGGCGGTGGTGGTGCACACCTTTAATCCCAGCACTCGGGAGGCAGAGGCAGGCGGATTTCTGTGTTCGAGGCCAGACTGGTCTTCAAAGTGAGTTCCAGGATACCCAGGGCTATACAGAGAAACCCTGTCAAAAACAAACAAACAAACAAACAAACAATGTGTGCAACCTCCCATCCCCCATGATGAGAACTTGTTTTTTTATTAAGAATCCTTTGCACTCAATGTAACTAAATGTTACCAAGGGCTCTGACTTAAATGGTTAAGTGCCTTTGTACCTCCATTCTTTTCTGTTCAGGTTTCTGTTCAGAAATTCCAACAGAAGAGTTTCTGTTCTCCAGGGCAAATGGAACATATGAAAAGTCTGCATGGCAGCTAATAGCAAGCCAGGTGAAAGCCCCAAATTTCCCTACTGACAAGGCCCATAAAGACTGTATGTACTCAGGGACAGACACATCAAATGTGTAGGTAGTTGGACAATGAGGTGACCAGTGGGAGGAAGGAGTTGCCTATATACTTGGAAATACTTAAAATTCACCGTGCCAACATTAAGTCAATTTAAGAGTGGCAGGTGTGGTAGTATACTTCTGCAATCCCAATAATTGAGAGGTAGAAGCAGCAGGAACCAGAATTTAAAGCCATCATTAGCTACATAGTAACTTTGAGGCTACACGAGACCATAGTTTTTTTGTTTTGTTTTGTTTTGTTTTTTTAAATTAAGACCAACGCCTCCCACCCCCATGTTCCCATGTCTGCATAGCAGTTTCCCTGGCCCTGTTCTCCAAGGCTGGTGAAAAAGCCCAGCCAAAAGCTGCCCCCAATCAATCTGCCTTTGTAACATACACAGAGGCTGGAGAGATGGCTCAAACAGCAGCAAGTACTAGCTGAGTTACAAGAAGATCCTTAGAGAGCACACTAGTTTCTGTTAAGAGCAATGGCTGCTCTTCCAGAGGATCCTGGTTCAATTCTCTCTCTATACGCACTTGGCAGCTCACAACTGTTTGTAACTTCAGTTCCAGTATGTCCCTCAAACATACATTCTGATAAATCATCAACACATTAAAAAACAAAAATAAAAAAACCCTCAAATAAACACGTTACTGGTCTCTATTTCCTTGATTCCCTCAAACGCCTTTTTATTAGTTCCTCTTAAAGTCTAATTGAAAATTCCACCTGTCATCTAAATCCCTGATATAAAGGAAGGTTTAGAGAATACAGATATAGTTTAAACGGACACAGCAAGCACTTAGTAAATGACTGTGTACCAGCTAAAAAAAGGGAAATAATTTTAAAAGTTGGCACTAAACTAAGGATACAAATGCCAACTTGCAATCTCCAGAACTACAACAAACAAACAGATCGTCTCTAGGAATGGTAAGAACACCAAAGAATATGTCACCATTCTTTCCAGCCTTTGTGTGGCCAAGAGGAGGGGGACAATGAACACTCTTATGGGTGCTTGGCAGTGTTCCCATTTTTTGGTGGCAATATTTATACCATTAAGCCTCTAGGGACTCTTCTGCAGAGGCAATTGCAGGGATGGACTTACCATCTTCTGTTTCCTGCCACACGATGCCTTCAAGGTTGACGCTGGTTCCAGGCTCACAGGGGCCTAAGCACTCAGGCTCTGTGGCTAAAGCCACATCACATGTGTTGACGCCAACTGATCGGGTACGAACCATGATCTGCTCACAGGGAGATGAGATGTCATTATTGACCACTGGCACTAACAGGTGCAGTGGCAGCACCGCTGGGGTGGAGACTGGGGACTCCATCTGTAAGAGAAGAGAAAGTATAGCTGAGCTATAAGAAGACCATTAGAGGACATACTGCTTTCTGTACTTAACATAGTTCTATTTGTCTTTCCCTCTCAAGTTCTACCTCATGATACCACTACAAACATGTGGTTTAGATGACAACATCTCAGACTAGAAGCTATCTATTTGTCTGTCTGTCTACCTATTTATATATTTCTGTCTGTCTGTCTGTCTATCTATCTATCGATTTATTTTTGTTTACTTAGAAGAGGGTGACTCAGGTTGGCCTCAGATTCCCTATGTAGCTAGCAGAGGATGCCCTTAACCTTCCAATCTTAGCAAATACTGATATTAAACATATGTTATCATGACTGGCCTTATTTTCTTTTATTTGAGGGAAGTCTCACTTTGTAGCCCAGGCTGGCTTTGCATTCACACCAATCCTTCTGCCTGCATCTGCCTCACTACTCCCCACTCAAGGTCACACCTGGGTAGTCTTGGTTGGCCTGGAACTCTCTATATAAACCAGGCATCCTTAAAACTCACAAAGATCTGCTTTGCTTCCACCGCTGAGGCAGACAGAACCTGAATTCCAGTTTGCACGACACAAACAAAACCAAAACCAAACCAAACCAAACCAAATGGCAAGCTCCCAGCTTTTGAGTTATATATTACTCACCATTGTACTTCCTACCAGCACTCAATCTATCAGATTAAAATCAATGAATACAGGCTAGGGATAGAGAACCCAGATTCAGGAATGCCATCATTGCTAATTATCCTGGAAACTTTAATCCATCTTTAGTTAGGAGAAAGCTTACAAATTGGAGGAGAGCTGGGAGCAGTGTGATGGGAATTTCTGAAACTCAGAGTAGCAGTGGTTGGTCAATGATATAGCATCTTTGAATAGCACAGTAACATCAAATGTGTCTATAAGACACAGGAGATGATACTATTATGCACAAGTCAATCCATACCAGCGTGATGATACAATTGATTATGCACACGCTAAATAGTTGAACACTAGTAATCTACTTTGAAAGTTAGAACTTCACAGAACATAAAATTATTCAAGTTCCAGAATAAAACATACTTGGAAGTAACAAGGTGGATGGTGGCCATTTATTACTTAAGTTAAAGATTTATCTATCTATCTATTTATTTATTTATTTAAAGAATTTATTTATTTTATGTATGTGAGTATACTGTAGCTGTCTTCAGACACAACAGAAAAGGGCATCAGATCCCATTACAGATGGTTGTGAGCCACCATGTGGTTGCTGGAATTTGAACTAAGGACCTCTGGAAGAGCAGCCAGTGCTCTTAACCGTTGAGCCATCTCTCCAGCCCAAGATTTATTTATTTTTATTTTTATTATTATTTTTTTTATTTTTTGGTTTTTCGAGACAGGGTTTCTCTGTATAGCCCTGGCTGTCCTGGAACTCACTTTGTAGACCAGGCTGGCCTTGAACTCAGAAATCCGCCTGCCTCTGCCTCCCGAGTGCTGAGATTAAAGGTGTGCACCACCATGCCTGGCCCAAGATTTATTTTTTTAAAAAAAGATTTAAAACTTTTCATTGTATGGGTATGAATATTTTGCCTACATACACGAAAATACACCATGTCTGTGTTGCTAGGAAAACACTGCCGTTATGGAGGGTTATGAGCTCCTATGTGACTGCTGGGAACCAGGCTGGAGGCCTGTGTAAGAGCGAGTGCGTTTGACTGGTGAGCTCTCTCCAGCTCCTGAGCTGCCGACTAAACCCAGGCCCTGGGCTTGCTCAGCAGGAGCTTGATCACTGAGCTAAACCCCAAGCCCTCCCCTTGCTTTATTTTTAATTATGTGTGTGAGTTTTTGTGTGGTGTCCTTGGAGGGCAGAAGAGGATGTCAGACTCTCCTGGACCTGGAGTTATAGATGGTTGGGAGCCACTCAACCTGTTCTGTAAACCTAACTCTAGCCCGCTGCAAGGAAAGTCGCACTCTTAACTACGAGCCACCTCTCCAAGCCCTTGTTACTTTCTAAATACTAGCATATATCAAGTTGACAAATTACCAATGGTGAATCTATAATGCCCGGATCCTAACTAAGAATCTTCCACACATACAAAGTCAATACACACATGAACTGATTTCCTCTGAACACATGACATGAATCAGCAAGCTTAGAAAATGAGTTATAGATTTGGTTCCCCTCCCCTATGAAAGACTCTTCAGCTGGCTTAAATCCAGTTCTTCAGAGTGGCTAATCCTAATCAAAAGACGAGATTGACAAGGATGCTAAATATGGTCTTTGACTAGAGAGACTTTTGGATATAGAAACACACAGCCACTATCCAAACTCCTGGTCAGGTCTGCAGTGAACTCTGACCTGGGGTCAAGTTAGTGCATGGCCAACATTCTGCCTATAAACTACTCTCCCCCACATGTACCTTTCTACACTTGAAAAAAAGTGTATAGTCTCAAAGCTGTTTAGATACTGCCTCCATTTTTTTTTTTATAGCTGGCTCTGATTTCTTAGTTTAGAAAGTTACCACTACTGCAGAACAACCAACACTTTCAGAGTTCATAGAATGTTCACACACTGATTCTTTGACTAATTCTGGTCCCCAAAGAGCTGCCCATAAAAGCTATCCACATCTTTCTATTCACACCCAGCCCCAACAGCACCTTTTTCATAAAATGAAACGAAGTGCAGTTGTATGATGAACATTCTGCTCTGCTCTCTTGAAAAATCACAAATTTGTAATTTCTTCTTGTGATGTGGTAGGTCCTTGAAAAGCCCTTTAAACTTTCCACACGAGCTAGGCATGATGGTGCATGTGCATCCCTTAAATTAATTCCAGTACTCTGGAGGTGGAGGCAGGCAGGTGTCTGTGAGTTCCAGGCCAGTCAATGCTGCACAGAGAGTCAATGCTGCACAATGCACCTGTCTCTATTAAACCAACCAACCAACCAACTAACCAACCAACCAACCAACCATTCTCTACACAGGGTGTGGGGAGATGGCTCAGTGAGTATAGTACAAACATGAGAGAGAACCTGAGTTCAGATCCCCAGCACACATAGAAAAGTTGGGTGTGGTGGTGTGTATCTTTAACTCCAGCAATGGAATCTGGAGTGGAGACGGATGGTTCATTCCTGGGGGCTTGTTGATCAGCTGTGCTAGTCAAAATGGCAAACTGTGGGTTCAGTTAGAGACCCCATCCAAAACAAAATAAAACAAAATGGGAGCAATAGAGGAAGGTATCAGACACTCACACCTGGCCTATATACTATACATGTGTGTGCATGCAAATACACACACACACCACTCCATAGGTTTGAAGGTAAACTGGAATGTTCCTACTACTACTTTATAGTGCTAGAATACAGCTTTGAGAGGTATTGCTAGAAAAGTCAGAAACAGAATATACATCTACACTCTAGCTACTTCTGTATCTCTGTTCTTTTTATAAGAAAGAACTAAGACTGAGCACTATTGGTATATACAGTCTTTTTTCTGGTACCAAAATAAGTCCTTTCAAGGTACTCTTTCTTGGATACAAAGACTGACCTAATTTAGGACACAGCTGGGTGTGGTGGCTTATACCTGCGATCTCAGTGTCCAGAAGGTTGTGACTAGTACATCACTGTGAGCAAGAAGCCAGTCTGGGCTACAAAGGAGTTTGTGTTAAACCCCGTATCAACACTTTCCGGATCCCAAAGAAAGTCAAACCAACCAATTAACAAACTTCCCAAAACAAACAGCAAAAAATCCTTCTGTGAGCTTGAATAGTGCCTTGCTTGCCCATGCTCTGTTAACAATCCATCCCACACCAGAGGCAGCACTATCAGGCACAGAAGTCACCAGAAAGACATCTACTCTTGCTCTCTCTGATCCCAGAACGGCATAGGCATACTAGTATGCTGTAGATAAGAGGCAGATCCCAATTCTGCCCTGAGAAAGACAGAAAAGATCCGAAGTAAGATGGAAATGCCACTGCTGCTTTTGAGCAGTCTATTGTACTAAACACTGCTACTGAACACCTCAACAAAAATGTTAGTGGGAATGCTATACCCAGGGGTTCTGTTATCATTGTTTTTCCATACAGGGTTTCTCTGTGCATCACTGGCTGTCCTGGAACTCTCTCTGTAGACCAGATTGGCCAGAAACTCAGAGATTCCCCGGCCTCTGCCTCCGGAGTGCTGGGATTAAAGATGTGTGCCACTATAATTGGCTAATAATTAACTGTTTTTGTTGGGCTGGCAAGATGGCTCAGAGGGTAAGAGCACTGACTGCTCTTCTGAAGGTCCTGAGTGGCCCACACCACTCCTAATGAGATCTGATGCCCTTTTCTGAAGACACCTACAGTGTATGTATGTATAATAATAAATAAATCTTTGGGCCAGAGTGAGCAGGGACTGAAGGGCTAACCGGAGCAAGCAGAGGTCCTAAATTCAATTCCCAACAACGGCATGAAGACTCACAACCATCTGTACAGCTATAGTGTACTCATATACATAAAATAAATAAAAAAAATAAATCTTAAAAAAAAAAAAAAAAAAAAAAAAAAAAAAAAAAAAAAAAAAAAAAAGGCGGGCACGGTGGCACACGCCTTTAATCCCAGCACTCGGGAGGCAGAGGCAGATGGATTTCTGAGTTCGAGACCAGCCTGGTCTTCAAAGTGAGTTCCAGGACATCTGGGCCTACACAGAAAAACCCTGTCTTGAAAAACCAAAAACAAAACAAAAACAAAAACAAAAAACCTGTTTTTGTTGCTGTTGTTTTTAAAATTCTTTTGGTGGTAGAAGGTAAGCCACTCTAGTGGTAGGACAGCCACTCTAGTCTAGGTGGCTGTCACAGTTCTTGCTATGTAGTCCAGTCTGGACTTGAATTTACCACAATCCATCTGCCTAATATTCCATCCTCCATAGTGCTGAAATTACATGTATAAGCCACTACACCTGCTTCCAAAAAATTTTCCCCCCTTTGGAGAATCCTAGTACAGCCTTAAAATTAAGGTGTGGCTGAGGATGGCCTTGAATTTCTGATCTTCCTGCCTCTACTATCTATGTGTTGGGATTACAGACAGGTGCCACCAAGCCCTGTTTTATGTTGCACTGGGAATCAAACCCAGGGCCTCTGTGTGCCAGATAAGTACTCACTTTACTGACTGAGCTACAGCTCCAGCTTTCATAACTCAGGGTTTCATTAACACATACACATCAAAACTACCTCACAGGTCAGAGCCACTAAGCAGAGCTGTGTCTCTGTATGAAGTTAGCTTTACTTTATTATGCATTGAATTAGAAGTATGAGAAAACAAAGAAATCTTCCTTTCCAACAGAAATTTAAAGAATGATCACAGAGAATCAGTGTTTAATTATAATACCAGCTCTACTAATTATTAATTGGGTGCAATTAGAATCTACACAAAGCCATAATGCATTATAAGTAGCACTGTGATACACCTAATAGTCTAGATGGCGCCAGGTGGTGGTGGTGGTATGTGTACATCTTTAATCCCAGCACTTGGGAGGCAGAGGCAGATGGCCAACCTGGTGTACAGAGGGAGTTCAAGGACAGCCAGGGCTACACAGAGAAACCCTATTTGGTCAAACAAAAACAAACATAAAAATTCTAGATTGCTTGATAGTATATTATATTCAGTTACTTTCTGGAACAAGCATTGCTTCATTCATTGCTCTGCAAGAAAATTAAAATCAGAAAATTACTCACTTGCTATCTTTTTCATACGTAAGGCCCCCAAACAGAGATAGTCAATTGATTGGCACCAAGAGGGAAAATAAAGCGTAGGGATGTGAAAAATTAAGGTCATCAAATGTCCCCATGGCTACAACAGAAGTTGGACCAATTCTTTTTCTTCTTCTTCTTTTTTTTTTGAGACAGGGTTTCTCTGTATAGCCCTGGCTGTCCTGGAACTCACTCAGAAATCTGCCTGCCTCTGCCTCCTGAGTGCTGGGATTAAAGGTATGCACCACCACACCTGGCTGGACCAATTCTTAAATCTCTGATTGGGACATTTTTTTACTGGGCCTCCCTGGGCTCAGTTAAAGGTAAAAACAAAACAAGCAGTAGCCTATAAAGAAACCAAGAATTTAGAACAAATCTGAAGTTCCATAAAATCCATTTCCTGTATCTTTTGGTGACATTTCTTTTCAGTTCACCTTTCCATATTAGTTTAATAGCACCCATTAAGGTTCTCAATAGCATCTATTAAGGTTCTGGGGTGCTGACAGGCAGGCAGCCCAGAGATAGGGACAGAGAGAATAATATAGAAAAGCCAAAGTCATTATTCTCCCTACAAGAAGTAATTATCCACTGACTTCCACAGGAGAGGCACTGATGGACAAATTGTTCGAGGCTGCAGTATAGTTTTGGGATAAAAAATGTTCTAAAGAAGAAATATTTGGGACAAACTTCCTTTTCCCTTCACAATGTGAATCTCATACCTTCATGTTCCCAGTCAAAAGGCAGAAAGGAGGTCAGTGGTTAAGAGTGTGTCCTTCTCTTACAGAGGACCTGTTCAGCTCCCAGTATCCACATCAGTGGTTCACAATGGCTTTAGCTCTAGCTACAAGGAATATGATGTCTTGTCTGTGCAGACTCTTGCACTCTAGCCCAGGCATTCACACATACACATAACTAAAAATTAAACATTTAAAAAAGGCAGAAAGTTAGTTATACTGGCAATGGCAGTAGCTCTAAGAAGATTTGTTCAAAATAATCACACAAGACAGTATAGAAAGTAGAATGCTAAGGCTGTGTACAATGGTGCAGACTTGTAATGTCAATACTTGGGAGGCAGAGGCAAGAGGATTTGAGCTCAAAGTTATAAGTTATCCTTTGCAAACTCTAGTCCCTACACTCTACTAAGTGACTACTGAGACCTATTCTTGACAAACCCACCCACCCAACCGACAAACCCACCCACCCACCCACCCACCCACCCAAATCACTGACAGAACTGATGTCTGCCCTTGACAGAGGGAAGGAGTCAGCAGTCTTCTTTTTTTATTGTGTTTTCAAGAAGATGAATCAAAGGCATGGATACCAATTAGAAGCAAGCCCACCACAACACTCCAAGGAAGAAAAGACTTGGCCTGAGGCAGATTAGTGAAAAGTTACAGATTAGAGGCAGAATAAATAGGACTTGGTAAATAACTCGATATTCAGGAGGTAAGAAACATCTGGGCTGTTTTCTAGTGTCATTATCACAAACAGGATGTACAATGAGACAAAGTACAGTAGCACTGATGACAAATATGTTACTGGGGCAGAATCAAACAAGTGTAGTGAGCTGGATGTATAAGTCAGGAATTTAAGAGACAAGTCAGATAGTAGATAATAAAGCTCCACACTTGCTTGGGTGAGACAGTCACAGATTTTTTTTTAAAGATTTATTATTATATCTAAGTACACTGTAGCTGTCTTCAGATGCACTAGAAGAGGTCATCAGATCTCAATACGGATGGTTGTGAGCCACCATGTGGTTGCTGGGATTTGAACTCAGGGCCTTTGGAAGAACAGTCAGTGCTCTTAACCACTGAGCCATCTCTCCAACTCAATAGTCACAGATATTAATTACACACAGAACAGAACTCAGAGAAGAGAACAGCAATATTCAAAGGAATAAATCCAGAAGGAAAGACCACAAGGAACTCTGAAGGTGACAGTAATCACGGCAACTTTCTGCTTATTGTTTGTGTGTGCCAAGCCCTTGGGAAAGCATTTGACAAACATTTCATTTACTCCTTAAAACCCACAGTGGTTACTTTTAGTAGCTGCCTCTTCTTTTCTTTAAAGGCAGTATGGCCTCGAATTCACGATGTAGCTAAAGATAACATCTAACTTCTAATCCTTGTGCCTTCACTTTATCTATTTATTTATTTATTTATTTATTTATTTATTTAATAAGTACATTAAGCAGTCAGTGCACATTTTTCTTTCTTTTCCTTCCTTTCTCTTTCTCTTTCTTTCTTTCTTTCTTTCTTTCTTTCTTTCTTTCTTTCTTTCTTTCTTTCTTTCTTTCTTTCTTTCTTTCTTTCTTTCTTTTTGATACAGGGTTTCTCTGTATAGCCCTGGCTGTCCTGGAACTCACTCTGTAGACCAGGCTAGCCTAGAACTCAGAAATCTGTCTGCTTCTGCCTCCCAAGTGCTGGGATTAAAGGCGTACGCCACCACTGTCTGGCTAGGAGTCTACTTCTGATCAATGTTAGCTTTATGGCCTACACATTTGAAAGTGTGGGCAGCTGCCTGTCTGTAGTTTCTGGCACACTTTCATTGACAGATCACTGATTTTGAGTACAAATTCTATATTCTCTACTATGATTACTTTGGACTTAAAAGACTTCAGTTCAATCAAAACTTTAAGTATTCTGTCAAAGAGGGTACTTGCTATTCAGTACTCCAGTAAAGCAAATTAAGTTTGTTTTTTAAAAAAATTAAGACAAGTATGTCGGTCCATGATTGTAATCCCAGCACTCTTGAAGCCAAAGGGCTATCATTCTCCACTACATAGTGAGTTTCAGGTCACACTCAACTGTTACATGAAACCTAGTATCAAAACACAGATGAAACTAAAATGGATAAATAAATCACCAACATCACCCCCCCCCCAACAAAATCAGGCATAATGGTGCATGCATGTAAATTTAGTTCTTAAGAGGGCTCTGGGTTCAAGGCAAATGAGCTATGCAACGATCTTGTCAGAAAACCCTTACATCAGTGAGATCACACGACAAGTACACAGATTTATGATAGACAGATCAGTTCAATGTTTTTCATTAACTTATTTGGTGGTCACATGTAGCCCAAGCTGGCCTAGAACTCTCTATGTAGACAAGGATGACTCTGAAGTCCTGATTCGCCTGCCTCCACCTTCTAGGTGAGCAATTACAGGAATGTGCCACCATGCCTGTCTTGATTTGTCTTTTCTTTTCTTTTCTTTTTTTTTCTTTTTTTTTTTTTTGAGACAGGGTTTCTCTGTGTAGCTCTGGCTGTCCTGGAACTCACTTTGTAGACCAGGCTGGCCTCGAACTCAGAAATCCGCCTGCCTCTGCCCCCTGAGTGCTGGGATTAAAGGCTTGCGCCACCACCACCCGGCAATGCCCGTCTTTTCAATGCTGTTGTTTTATAGCTAGAGAGAAACAGATTCAGAAACAACCTGAGTGTTCATCAAAGAAGAATCTCTACTGTTGAGGACAAGTAGCCACAACCTATTTTTTAGTGACTAAAAAGATAAAAGACACAGGGTGGGACAGCCCAGCGATGCTGAAGTGAGACCTATGAGAGCCATAAATGGTTCCTAAACAGTCACCAACAGGGGAGGTCTGGAAGGACATTCCAGCTCATTTTGAGTAAGGAGATCCGAGATGACTTTACACTGAACATTTATTATCCTTGTTTAAAATTTATGTTTTGAGAGAAAAGGGAGGTTTATGTATGCATTTATTACAACAAAAGGTACTGAGTTAATAAGAAATGTGCAAGAAGGAAAAGTAAAAAGACTGGCCAGGTAAGGTGGACATGCCTCTGACCCTAGCACGCAGTAGACAGAGGCAGGACACCCTAGTCTACATAGAGAGATCCACACTCGCCAGGATTACATAGTGAGACCTCAGGGAGGGTGGGGCAGAGGTACACAGAAGGATAAGGCTGAGAGGTCAAAAATAAAATAACTACTGCATGTTTGCTGGGTAGCAGGAGTATCTCAGTGGTCTTTATGTTTGTTGGTTGAGACAGGGTCTCTTCTTCCTTGCCCTTAGAGTAACTAACCCACCATGTAGACCAGGCTGGCCTCAAATTCAGAGTTCTGCATGCCTCTGCCTCCCAAATGCTGGGATTAAAGGTGAGTGCCACTATGCCTGGCTTCAGTAGTCTTCAATAGGCAAATATGTATATATAATGTTATTGCTATTATTATATATTACTATTATTGCTATTATCCTCATATATATGCATATATGTGGATATGTATATGTATATGGGGATTAAAAAAAAAACTACCATGGGAGTTACATTAAGACAGCCACAGATGGTATCTCTGAAGAGGTGTATTTAAACTGAGACCCAGGACGGGAAGGTGCCAGTCATGTGAAGAACTTAAGAGTAAACAACAGTCAGAGAGAACTAAGGCATATACAAACCTATAAGGCAGGACAAAACTTAGCATATCTCCCAAGGATAACTTGCATTAAGTCTAGTTCTAACTTTCTTGAACCAATAGGCATGTCTCACAAGCACACAGATATACAAGGTCTTTATTGAGAAATAAACACCAATCCCAAACTCCTCTCTGTGGCAACCAGAATTCTGCCTGGAACAAAGCCAGGAAAAGCCATGTTTCTAGCACTTCTGAGAAAACTGTGGCTTCTGTTTATCAAATTAAAATGCAAAGCAGCTCATCTCTGTGTCACTAGAAACTGTCAGAAAGGGATTATGGTTCCCACCCCAAGGATGCAGGTCAGCTACACAATACCCATCTTCCAGTACTGAGAAGGAGGAGAAAGATTAGGCCTGCTTCCAAATAGCAGGCCTGCCTGCTTGTTACCGTGGTAACCTCCTTTCCCTGAGCTGCTCTCATTTGTCTCTCTCTGCCTGACCTTCATGTTGCTCTGACAGTACTGAGGAGGAAAAGGTGCCTGCCTGCCAGCTAAGCACTCAGACTGAGGGCACTGAGCAAGAACAAGAGGCACTCAAATTCCCTCTTATTCTAGACTCCAAACTGTGACCTCAGAGAGAGAGATTTCTAGTGGCTCTTATCATTCCACCCTTCCTCCCTACTCTCAGGAACACCTCATTTCTCTGATATATCCTTTTAGTGTGAAGACTCTGAGTCAGAGTCAAGCAGGAGGGTGGCAAGCCACAGAGAAGAGGAAAAATGAGGCATGACAAGCTGGACTACAGATAATAAAATATCACCTCAAAGCCACCTGACATACAGCAGCATCATAGGCGTGGCTGCTGCTTTCCTTGCTGCAAGACTCGTGCTATGTGCACTGTCAGAAGAGAGATGGAGCCCCAAAGCTTAGTGCTTCCTACTGGTTTTCAAGACGCGGATATACAGAGTTTGACCACTGATCAAACAATTACTGAGTTCTTTCCCTGGAAAGCTTTTATATTATGCACTGAACATAGACTGGTAAATGGAAAAGACCACTAAATACATGGAAATTAGACATTACTAGAGCTAGGCATTTATCTCACCTCTGTGATTCCAGGACTCAAGAGGCTGATGTAGAACTGAGTTTCAAGCTAGCTAGGACTATATATTAAATCATACAACCCCCAAGGAAGGAATTGGGGGTGGGGCACACTTGAGCCTGTAGGGTATGTGGATAACAGAAACAACTACCATGGAGGTTACATTAAGACAGTCACAGATGGTATCTCTGAAGAGGTGTAGTTAAACTGAGACCCAGGACGGGAAGGTGCCAGTCACGTGAAGAACCTAAGCATAAACAACAGGCAGAGAGAACAGCATATACAAACCTCTAAGGCATGATAATGATATATTCATATTAGATATACCGCTGATTCTTAGGAGGCACGGAGAATGGGCAACATTAAATAATTAAACAGAGTGGTTATGGTAGCTTGCCTCTGTAATCCTAGTATTGGGGAGACTAAGGAAGGAGAACTACAAGTTCCAAGCTAGTTTGAATTATCATGTGTGTCTTAAAAAACAGGAACAGCAAGATGGCTCGGCGGGTAAAACTGCATGACACAGAGCCTGGGTTGAAATCCAGGACCCATATGTGGGAAGGAGAGAACCAGTTCCTTTGAGTTGTAATCAGATCTCTACACATGCACCACAGCACATGTGCACCCACATACATATTCACAAGCAAGCAAGCAAACAATGCAGCTAGTCACTGAATTCAAGTGATTGTTATTTTTCAATCATAAAAACCTGTGATGTATGGACAGCTTGCTTATCCAAATTCTTGATGGTGCCTCATGGTACAAGCTTGTTATCCTAGCTATTCTGGAAGCCGAGTAGGAATGTCACAAGTTCAAGGTCAGCCTGAGCAACTTTGTAGGACCTAAATATTGAATATACAATACTAGGGTCAAATTTCTACTAACTGTCATTCCAAAAGACACTGTTAATAAGAGTAGGGCTGGGCTGGGGAGACAGCTCAGTGGTAAGGTGCTAGCTGCAGAAGCCTGATGACCTTAGTTTAGATCTCTAGAAGCCATGATAAAGTGGGATAGGGTCGGGTAAACAGCTGTAAAAACAGCATGTTTCTCTAAATCCTTGAAGGCTGAAATAGGACCACTGATGGAAGCTTGGGGGGGTCAGCTATCCTCGTGTGCACAGTGAAAAACTGCAAAGAGGCCTACTCTCAAAATGGAAGACGCGGACTGACACCGGAAGTTGTCCTCTGCTCTCCAGATGTGTGTACACTCCGCCACCAAGTGAGTGAGCGCAAGAGAACAGGCTAATTATTATTTCTCTTCCATTCTAGGGCTTCCCCTTTTCTCTTCCATTCTAGGGCTTCCCCTTTACCCACCATGTTTTTCTCCAAATCTATGTAGGCTGGAGCTATGAGGCTATAAGGAAAGTGGCTGGCTACCACATGGAAACTGCTATGGACAGTTATGGTTTATCTTCACTCAAGCAGATCTACACTGGTTCTGGATTCGTTTCCAAGGTAACAGGATACAAAACAGACAGACAGACAGACAGACAGACAGACACACACACACACACACACACACACACACACATACACAGGCTGGTTTGCCTGACATGGTTCCTCATCTCATTTGCATGACCTTGTGTCATTTCAGATAATATTCAGATAAGGCCCTAAAACGTGAATACTGAGCAGTCAGACCAATTAAAGTCTAGAACTCTTTGCACACATGTAGATTGATCCTTTCTCCCAACTTCCTTTTTTGAGGTAGGGTCACACTGAGCAGCCCTGACTGGCCTGCCATTCCTTCTGAGTGTTGAGGCAACATGCCTTGCAGAACTTTTTTTTTTAAAAGATTTATTTATTCGGGGCTGGTGAGATGGCTCAGCGGGTAAGAGCACCCGACTGCTCTTCCGAAGGTGGTAAGATCAAATCCCAGCATCCACATGGTGGCTCACAACCATCCATCAGGAGATCTGGCGCCCTCTTCTGGAGTGTCTGAAGACAGCTACAGTGTACTTACATATAATAAATAAAATAAATCTTTAAAAAAAAAAAAAAGATTTATTTATTCATTCTATGTAAGTACACTGTAGCTGTCTATCTTCAGACACTCCAGAAGAGGGCATCAGATCTTGTTATGGGTGGTTGTAAGCCACCGTGTGGTTTCTGGGATTTGAACTCAGGACCTTCAGAAGAGCAGTTGGTGCTCTTAACCACTAAGTCATCTCACCAGCCCGCAGACTTTGGTATTTTTAATCAGTATTTGACAGCTAGGAAGGATTTGAGTTTGAGTTAAACAGGGCCATATGCAGCCTTTTCTCTCCCCCTCCAGCTTCTTCGAGATCAGCCCAAACTTAGCTCTTCTGCTTTCTAGCAAACTAGAAGCGTGCCCCAGCTCACCATTTGTTTCTCTTAAAAAAAAAAAAAAATTAAAAATTTCACACAGAGTCCTATTAAGTTGCTCAGGCTGGCCTTGAACTTGTGACATTCCTACCTGGCTTCCAGAATAGCTAGGATAACAGTCTTGCACCATGAGGCTTGGCAGACCACACCTAATTTTACACTAGCACCCATTAGGCTCAGTTTTCGCTGTCACTTGTCTGTGCCACTTCACTGTGAATATATATGAGCTTTCTGAAAGGATAGCTTTTCATGCCAAATCAACAATGTATGAATCTATTCCAATATGAATTAAAAAACATTTTATTTATAAACTTAACCCTGTAGAAAGGAAAATCTCACATAAAGCCTTGTTCCTGAAATGTAATATTTTAGAAAAGAGTAGAGGGAATGACCTGATTGATACTAAAAGACACTTTAGATGAAATGATAATCATGGGGGAAAAAAACCTAACTTTGAAGGCTGTGTTCAGATATTTTGCTGTCTTCTTTAAGAAAGTCATTTTTTTATGCCTAGTGTCTTCACTAAGATGAAAACCATACTGATACATGTTATAAGAATTAAATGAAATATATAAAAAACATTTAGCACTGCTGTTTGGCACATAAGTCAGATACCAGCACTAATTCAGGATACAGTTTAGGTATTCGGATTGATTAATTTTTATGTTTTGAGACAGAGTCTTGCTACATACCCCTAGCTGGTCTGGACTCCTTAGGAGAGTCCAGGAGACTGGCTTGGAGTCCTCAGCAATCCTCCTGCCCACGTGCTGGGATTACAAGCATGTGCTACCATGCTGGGGAAGAGCGGGCTATCCAGAAGCAGTGAGTTGGCTCGGTGGTCAAGGCCTTTGCTGCCAAGCCTGGTAACTGGAGTTTGCTCCCCAGAGCCCAGGTTAGGGAAGGAAAGAACCGACTCCCGCTTTCTGCCTTAGTTTCTTGTCCAGCATTTAATGCCTAGCCTTTAATAATGGCTGAGCCATCTCTCTATCCCTGCCTTCATTTTTTGAGATTAATAAAATAGCACTGTATAAATTTTATTGATTGATTTTATTGACTGACTGACTATGATACTAGGGAGTAAACCTCAGACCCTCTGCATGCCAGGCAAGCATTCTTCCATGGACTTACATCCCTAGTACTCTGTATAGCCCTGGCTGTCCTGGAACTCACTTTGTAGACCAGGCTGGCCTTGAACTCAGAAATCTGCCTGCCTCTGCCTCCTGAGTGCTGGGATTAAAGGCGTGTACCACCAGGCCTGGCCTTAGTACTCTTTTTTTTTTTTCTTCCTCCCTTGTTCCGGTCAACCCTGCTCGCTCCGGCCAGCCCAACTTGCACCCAGCCACCCCCGTACAGGCCCCCCCCCCGTCCCCCGCTTGTTCCAGCCAGCCCCACTCGCTCTGGACAGCCTTGCTCGCTCCGGTTGGTCTCTCCGTTCCAAGGATTCATTTATTATTCTTCATAAGTTTGCTGTAGCTGACTTCAGACGCACCAGAGGAGGGCATCTGATCTTGTTATGGGTGGTTGTAAGCCACCATGTGGTTGCTGGGATTTGAACTCATCACCTTCGGAAGAGCAGTCGGGTGCTCTAACCCGCTGAGCCATCTCACCAGCCCCTTAGTACTCTTTTTAGCTTTTATTTTGAGATTAGGTCTTGTAAATTATCTAGGAGAGTATAGAGCTCAATCTGTAACCCTTGAATACCTTGAATTCTCATCCTCCTGTCTCAGTCTCTTTAGTGGCTGGGATTTCAATTTAATTTGAACTGGCTTAATATTGTAATAAATCCTAACTTGTCTAATTCAAACTAAGTGTCGGACACAGCTATTATCCCCAACAGCAGTTCTAATAACTTGGGCTTTATTACAAATGTATCCATCAAAACAAGAGTGTCTACATTCAGACAAGCATTTGTAGTACAAAACCAAAACACTCAGAATAAGGAGCCTTTCTGAAATTCTATAACTAAGATAAAGGCAATATGTAATCAATGACTTTGGACTATATCAGGCTTAAGAGTCAAAACATGATAGCTGCTGAAAGAACACATACTTTGAGTTCCAGAGAGAGATTTTAAGGTTTTGAATGATAAATGTTCACATAGTTTAGGTGCATTTATTCAGATTAAGAGATAACATCTGTCAGTCATGGTCTTAGTTTTAAATGATGTTCACATCGAAAGCATCCACAGCCTAGTTAGTTCTGAAGATCTCCTCCTCCTTTTTTATTTTCATTTATAGGTCTTGTTCAGGTCTCAAATGGGATTCTATGGTCTTTAGCCACCAAGCATTCTTCCATGGACTTACATCCCTAGTACTCTTTTTTTTTTTTTCCTTCCGAGACACGGTTTCTCTGTATAGCCCTGGCTGTCCTGGAACTCACTTTGTAAACCAGGCTCCTTCATTGGTTTGTTTGAATAAAAATAAAGGTAAGAAAGCATGTACACACACACACACACACACACACACACACGCACGGAGGGAGGGAGGGAGGGAGGGAGAGGAGAGGAGAAAGACATACAGAGAGAGAGAGAACACAAAGGGATGAGGGACACAGGGACACAGGGGCTGAGAGAATAAAGACACTTGCTGTGTAAGTGTGGTGACCTGAGTTTAGCCTCAGACTTTGGGTAAAGGGAGGCAGAGAACAAACTCTATGAAGGTGTCCCGTGGCCTGCACACTTGCTGTGGGGCGCAGGACTGCACAATGCACCCCTCAGAAATAATACATAAAAGAAAAGTAAAAGTATTAAAATAGCAAGCATATACATGCAAGAAACTACATACATAAAGATATAAATGCAAGAACAAAGAAAGCAGTCCACAAGAGGAAAAGTCTTTACACATGTCTAGTAAGTCAACGGAACAGAAATCCATGCCTTTACATATCAATTACTTTAATTCTACCAGTCTGTTTCATTATAACAGACCCTATGTAGCTATCTGCTTTCTCATTCAAATGAACATATTGGTATTACTGTAAATCACAAATTTTCTTTTCTAATCTCCTGTAAAAAAAAAAAAAAGAAGAAGAAGAAAAAGAAAAAGAAAAAGAAAAAAGCCATGTGGTGGCACTGGCCTTTAATTCCAGCAATAAGGGGGCAGAGACAGGCAGATCTATGAGTTTAAGGCCATCCTTGTCTACATAGAACAAGTTCAAGAGTGGGGCGTGGTGGTGCACGCCTTTAGTCCCAGCACTTGGGAGGCAGAGGCAGGTGGATTTCTGAGTTCGAGACCAGCCTGGTCTACAAAGTGAGTTCCAGGACAGCCAGGGCTATACAGAGAAACCCTGTCTTGAAAAAAACAAACAAACAGAAAAACAAAACAAAACAAACAAACAAAAACCACGACCAAGTTCAACAGCCAGGACTACAGGAAGAAAAGCCAGAACAAGGAAAAAAAAAAAAAAAAAAAAAGATATCAACTTCCAAGTTTACCTACCTTCTTAAGTTTCTATTTTGTTTTAAGTTTTTGAGACTGCATTTCTGTGTGTAGCCCTGACTGTTATGGAACTCAATCTATAGACCAAGCTGGCCTGGAACTCAGAGAGACCCACCTGCCTCTGTCTCTCCAGTACTGGGACCAAAGGTGTATGTCACCACCATTCAGCCTAGCTCTCATTTCTTTATATATGCACAACACTGTGAGCCATGTGGCATGGTACCAAATTACTTCATTACCATATTAACAAGTCCAGACTTTCCACCCAAAGAGAGAGTTTGTATTTATATATTTAAAGGGGTATTCTCACAGCACATTCTCCTTAGCAACAGCATCCAAATAGAATTGAATTAGTTCTTTTTATCACATTTAAGACCATGCACTTTTCTTTCCTAAAATATGTTTCATTAGTTCTTTGAGAGTTTAACACATTTGATCATATTTACTGTTTCACTCCTAACTCTTTCCAGATCTACCCACCTTCCTTTTCTAACTGTGTGTCTTTTCTTCCTCATCAAGGCCAATCTGTGTTACCCAGATATTCATGGATGGGTGCCCCCTGATTTTTAATTTAATTTTTAATTAATTCTTTGTGAACTTTAAATCATGTACCCTAAACCCACTCATCTCCCTGTCTCTTTGTACCTGCCCTCTGCCCTTGCAACCAGCCCCCTCCCCAAAGAAAAATCTAATCTTGTTGTGGAAGCTGTAGTATGTCACAGTGTGTCACACAGTATATATACCCTTTTGTCCACACTTCTTTATTTGTGAATATTCATTGTAATGAGTCATAGATCTGGCTCAAGGTCTCTGCTTCTCCTACACTATCAATACTGGATCCTGTCCAGGAACCTTCTTGGATATCCTGTTGTTGCCCTGTGTTATGAAGATCCTGCGCTTTGGATCTGTAGGATGGCCCCTTCATTCGATGCAGCAGTTCATAGATGGGGTAGATACTGAGGTGGGTCAATTTAAAGCCCTGAATCTGGGCCTGGATAGTAGGTGAGCTTGTCAACCAGCCAGCTCTCCTGCTCTTCCCCATCAAGCCATCACCACTAGAGCAAGCTTTTCAGCCCTGCCCTGGATAGCTCACCCAATCTTATGCCCTTGGGGCAGCTAATTCTACTCCAGGCAAGCGAGGCCAGCTCTACTGTGCTGCCCAGTGAAGTGCACGGCCTACTTCCCAAGTGCTGCAGCCAGTGAGGGGCAGGGCCAGCTTTCCTGCTTTCCTGCTGTCAGGGTCAGCCCTCCCTCATTAACAGTATCCAGGACCACTATCCTAGGAATTGAACCACCACAATGGTACTCACACATCAATAACTAAATACAAAAATACCCCACAGATTTGCCTATAGACCAGCCATATGGAGGCATTTTCTCAATTAAGAGTTACTCTCTCCAAAAGACTCTAGCTTGTGTCAAGTTGGCATAAAACTTAGCCAGCACAGTATGGGTACTCATAGGATGGGTACTCATATTGTCATTAATCACATGCTTGGTCATATACATGTACCCACCATAATAGAAAAAAATTAAGTTGATAATACCAAATACAGGCAGGCGAAGCAGTATAGGATATATTTCACAACTCAAAACTAAGAAAAATAAGTTACGCCCCCCCCCCCCGACTGTTTTGGACTGAAATGTACAGACAAGGCTGAGACTGCAACAACTGCAAATAAACAGCAAAGCATTTTCCTTCTGAAATCTTTTCTAGAAAACAATAGGAAGAGATAACTCATAGGGAAAAAGTCAGAAAGGAAAGGAAATATCATTTTGAAGAAAAACATCACTATTCTAGAACTAAAAGGAGTCATTCCTTGCACAATGTTACAGATGATTCTTTGCCTACATCATTTTTTAAAGGTACAGGATAACCTTAGCTGAGGATAACCTTGGACATTTAATCCTCCTGCTTCAACTTCACAAGTGCTTTTCTGTTTTATGTGGTATTTGGCATGGAATCCAGAATTTTTGTATGCAAAGCAAGCACTCTACTAATTGAGCCACAACCCCAGATATCTTTGAATATACGGAAAGGTTAAAATTAAAGACAACTAAAAAATTTAAGTTGTGGGTCAGAGAGATGGCTTAGAGGTAAAGAGCACTGACTGTTCTTCCAGAGGTACTGAGTTCAATCCCAGCAACCACATGGTGGCTCAAAAACACCTGTAATGAGATCTGGTGCCTTCTTCTGGTGTGCAGGCATACATGCATACAGAACATTGTATACGTAAGTAAATAAATCTTTTTTTTTTTTTTTTTTTTTTGTTTTTCGAGACAGGGTTTCTCTGTATAGCCCTGGCTGTCCTGGAACTCACTTTGTAGACCAGGCTGGCCTTGAACTCATAGAG
Source organism: Mus minutoides (assembly GCA_902729485.2). Classification (NCBI taxonomy): domain Eukaryota; kingdom Metazoa; phylum Chordata; class Mammalia; order Rodentia; family Muridae; genus Mus; species Mus minutoides. Next base: position 290,690 of record LR750044.1, read on the forward strand.
ATCCTCCTACATATACCTCCTGACTGTTGGGATTAAAGGCATACATCACCACCACCACTACCACATCCAAAATTCTTTTCATAGAAAGAGAATGATATTAGCAAGTAGTGGTGGCATATCCTTATAATCCCAGCACCAAGTTCAAGGCCAGTCATATATACATGCTCACTTGCTTGTGCTCAGATCAATTTGTCCACTTTTGCACATCCCTGCCCCTCAACCCCCCCAACAATGTGACCCACACTGGGCTAGGTCTTCCCACATTAAGTAACTTAAGACACCTCGGCACAGATATGCCCATAGGCCAATTCACTACACAGTCTCACTAAAAATCTCTTTCCAGGTGACTCTAGGTTGTGTTGACAATGTCAACCACTTTTCCTTCCTTCTCTCTACACACACACACACACACACACACACACACACACGCACAAGAGAGAGTGAGGGGGGTGAACACACAATTTCTTGGAGCTAATATTGCAATCCCAGGACAGGCAGCACAAGGATGGTACCTCACAGCCAACTCCCCAAGTGAGCTGAATAACCGGCTTATAGACAGAGAAGGAAGGGCCTTTCTAACAACCACAGCATTGCTTCCTCAGTATGAGCCACAGCAGGGGAGGCCTCCAGGAGAAGCACACCCCCTATGGCCTACTTGGAAAGGTCCTTAAGAATCCACCAAGGACTATAATGGCAAAAAAAAAAAAAAAAAAGGTCAATATAAGCTAAACAATGCCAGCTGAGGCTGAAACTACACAATCAGTGATCAGCTTAAAAAAATTCAAGTTATAATTTTTCTTATCTAGATAATGCTTTGTGCCATTACGCAATCAATTTTTTAAAGGTAATTTTTATTAGCGGAGTATGGTGGTGCATGCCTTTGATCCTGGCACTCAAAAGGCAGAGGCAGGTGTAGCCCTGTGAGTTCAAGGCCAGCCTGGTCTACAAAGCAAGTCTAGAACAGCCAGGGCTCTGTTACACAGAGAAACCCTGTCTCAAAAAACAAAAACAAAACAAGAAATAGTAATTTTTATTTTATGTACATGGGTATTTTGTTTGCCCCATGTAAGTATGTATGCATATACAAGTACATGCTCAAGGAGGCTAGAAGAGGGTGTTGTAGTCTCCTGTTACTATATATAGCTGTATAGGTGCTATGAATCAAAGACAGGTCCTATAGAAGATCTGCCAGTGCTCTTAACTGTGATCCATTTTTCCAGATCCCCAAGAAGATTTTTAAAATTTTACTTATTTGAGGAGGCCATGCACAGTGTCATGCTGCATATGCCATAGTCAGAGGACAACTTATAGGAGTTAGTGGTTAGATAAGAGAAACATGTTTTCTGTTTTTTTGAGACAGGGTTTCTCTGTGTAGCCCTGGCTGTCCTGAAACTCTCTCTGTAGACTAGGCTGGCCTTGAACTCAAAGAGATCTACCTGCCTCTGCTTCCCAAGTACTAGGATTAAAGGTGTGCGCCACCACCTTACTACTGAGAAAATAACTAAAACATGCTAGAAACCAGGATGTAGCAGTGCCTATCTGTCGTCTCAGCTATGTTTAAGGCTGAGACAGGAGCATCACTTAAACATATGAGTTGGAGACCAGCTTGGGCAACACAAAAAGACCTTTTTGCAAATTGGGGACTGAGGAACAGCTCAGTTTGGTGGAGTGCTTGTTTAGGGCACAAAATCAGGCACAATGGCAAATACTAGTAACCCTAGAACTTAGGAGGTGGAGACAGGAGAATCAGAAGTTTAGAGTTAGGGTCAGTGAGATGGTTCAGTGGGTAAAGCACTTGCTGAAGAAGTCTGATTGACCTAATTTCAATCCAGGACACATGAAAAGGTAGAAGAAAACTGACTCCACAGAGTTGGCCTCTGACCTTCACATGTACACTGTGGCACACATGTGCCTGTCCTTTAAGATGAGAGTCACTGAATTTATTGATGAATCTGACAGCATGGTTAATCTTCACTTAGATTATTTTATATATCTTTCAACATTTTTGTAGTTTATAGTGTATAGGTCTTACACATCTTTTGTCAGGATTATCTTTAACAATTTATTATTTAATATCACAGTAAATGGTGTTTTAAAAATTTCATTTTAAGTATATAAAATAGTTTTCATATAACTAACCTTTGCTCTGTATTATTACTAAATTCATGCTTTAGTTGTTGTGGGTATTGTGTGTTTATGTGTGTCAAAGTTTTTAAGACATGGCCCTATGGCTCCTACAATATAGAAGGTGGAGATCTAAGGTGGAGCCAGAAGCAGGAGATTTACTCCCCAAAGCTAAAAGGCCAGTCAGCCTGGAGTACTTATACATAGTATAGAAAAACTAGAGTCCCTGCCTCAACAAGGCAGGGAGAGAGATGACCAACTTCTAAAATTTGTCCTTTGACCTCTGCATGGGATCATACACAAACATACCATACAAACATAGTAAGTAAAACTCAAATTTAAATGTGACAAGTACAATGGGCTGGATAAATCTGTATCAAGACCTTCCCTTCTATTCCTAGTTTTCTGATTAGCTGAGGTAAATGAGATATTCAGTTTGGTGTGAAGCTTAAAGTGAGTACCAAAAATATTCAGTAATCAAAATATTTTAATACAATAATTTTTTAGGCTTAAATCCTTTATTAGAAACCATGTAAACTTTAATACAAAAAATCAAGCGCAGGGCTGGAGAGATGGCTCAGTGGTTAAGAGCACTGACTGCTCTTCCAAAGGTCCTAAGTTCAAATCCCAGCAACCACATGGTGGCTCACAACCATCCATAATGAGACCTGATGCCCGCTTCAGATAGTAGTGTCTGAAGACAGCTACAGTGTACTTACATATAATAAATAAATAAATAAATAAATAAATAAATCTTTTTAAAAAAAATTTCAAGTGCAGTAAGAACCTGTTAATATTAATGCTAGGGTTTCTCATCATAGCATCAATTCAATAATTTTTAAAATAATAAAAAAAATAATACAAGCCAGGCCTGATGGAGCAGGTCTTTAATGCCAGCTCTTTGGGTAGCTGAAGCTAGGGGATCACAAGTTCTAGGCCACTGAATGAGACCACATTTAAAAATAAAACATAACACGAGAAACTGAGTATAGTAGAGCAGGGATGTATGTAACCCTGGCACTCGGGAAGGTGGAAGCAGCCACACGGTGGAAATGGAGGCCAGCTTAGGATCCATGATCCTAATGCAAAACAAAAACAAACAAACAAACAAAACTCAAAACAAGTAAAAGAACTGCAACACAGCTTCATGGTATCTGCCTAACATGTGCAGAGCTCTTTACTTTAATCCCAGCAGGTGAGGAGGATCTCTGTGAGTGGCTGGCATAGAGAGGAGGAAGGTCTGTTTCTCTCTGTGAGTAGCTGGCATAGAGAGGAGGAGGGTCTCTCTCTGTGAGTGGCTGGCATAGAGAGGAGGAGGGTCTCTGTGAGTGGCTGGCATACAGAGTTCCAGCCCATCCTGGACAACACAATGAAACCCTTTCTGAAAAATCAACAAAAGATTTGTTTTTATTTTATGTTTATGGGTGTTTTGCCTGTATGTATGTTTGTACATTACATGTGTGCCTAGGGCCCACAGAGGCCAGAAGAGGGCATTAGAGTCCCCAGAACTAAAGTTAACAGTGCTGGGATTTGAACCCAGTCTTTTACTAGAACAATCAGAGCTTTGAACCACTGAGCGAGCATCTTCTCGCCCAAGGATTGGTTTCCTTGCTTTCCAGTTTCAAGAAATAATCTGTTTTCTTTGTGTGTGTGGAGGGGGTAGGGAAGGGGAAAGGGGAAGGGGAAGAGGAAGGGGAAGAGGAAGGGGAAGAGGAAAGGGGAAGGGGAAAGGGGAAGGGGAAAACCTGCTAAGATACATGGCCAATTCTAAAATCTGGATTCTTATTTTCCACAGAAACCCTTGGATTTGTTTTTGACTCTTCTTCATGTTGAGGCTGTCATTCATGCTGTTTCCTATGTAAGAATGAAAAGCCTTTTCTATATCACCAATCAAAGCAAGTCAAGCAGGAATCATCTCTATACTGGGCTGCCAAATACAAGCCCCATTAAATTAGTGAAGAGTACACAGAGGGATAGGGCTTGGTTTAGTGAAATGATTAGTGTCAAGAGAACTGCAACTCTACAAGCTGCTGCTTTTAGAGAAATTCACTTAACTGTATCCCTGAGTGCCTCCCTCTCCTTGCTTCAAAAACTCAGATGTTCACCCAGCCCTAGTGGGGAGATGAAGACCTCAGAGAGAGGGTGCTGACAGCAGACCGCAGAAGCTGCAGACACAACTCGATTTAATTGCACCAGCAACTGCTAAGCAATTAGTGAAAAAGAAAAAGACAGCATTAGGGCAAAGAGGAATGGAACATGCAACCATGTGGAAATTCGCCATCCTTGACCTGAGGAGAGTGGGTTACTCATGGCAGCTGCGATGCGCCCAAACCTTGCACCTGAGCCCCAAGGCCCCTCTTTCCAGGCAGCAACAGTGAGTGACAGTCTAGTCTTCCCCTTGCCTTTACAGTTTTTATCTCCCATTTCCTTCCCTGTGGCCACAAACTAAGGGAGGAAGAAAGTCACAGATCATGTGGGTGACTTAGCTCTTGGGTCCCCTGGGCAGAGCCTGTGCTTGCACAATTCTGGAATATGAGCATCCATAACTACTAAGCAGTGGTTCCTCAGAAGCATGCATGTACTGGGCCTAGGGAGTGGTGTGACAGGTCACTTCTGCAGGTGCCATTTCCAAGTTGTATCCTTATTTTATCATAGTCAAGAAAGGCAATACAATTAAAAACTGCCAACAAAACCCAGAGAAAGTCAATTCTCAAATGTGACTTTGGGTGAAAAACAAAACAAAACATTAGCAGGAAAAAGAAACAAAAGCTAAAACACTAAATCATCCTCAGTCAACAGGGAATTTGGAATAGTATCAGTAGGTATTGGTGGTCTTTTGTGAGGAGAGAGCATAGAAGTCAATGAGAGGAATAGTTCCTAAGAAAGATAAATGTTCAGGTATCCTCATTTCTCCACATTCAGTATAAAATCACAAGCCTAGAAAGTCCCAGATTTTCTATAATGACCTAGTTTTGTTGTTGTTGTTGTTGTTGTTGTTGTTTTGTTTTTTGTTTTTTGAGACAGGGTTTCTCTGTAAAGCCCTGGCTGTCCTGGAACTTGCCTTATAGACCAGGCTGGCCTCGAACTCAGAAATCTGCCTGCCTCTGCCTCTCAAGTGCTGGGATTAAAGGCGTGCGCCACCACGCCCGGCAATGACCTAGATTTTAAAAACAGTCTGCTGGACCAGATGTGGTAGTGCCTGCCTACCATCTCAGCATTCAGGAGCTCTCTGAGTCTTAGACCAGCTTGAGGTATATGAAACTGTCTCACAAAACCCCAACGATAATAAATAAATCTAATGGTCATTTTATGTATGAGTTACCCCAAAGCCCCAGCACAGTGCTGTCCAGCAACCAGTAAAGCAACTCAGGCAAAATTAAATGCCAAATAGAAAAGCCTAAAGGATAAAAATTGGGGCAGAGGTAGGAGGTAAGAAATCTCAACAGAGTAATCAAGTACAAAAGGCTGAAGAGGAAATGTCCTTGACAGAGTTGAACACAGAAGTGTCCACACTCCCCACCTCTGGGAATCCTTTTCCTGAATAATTACATTACAAATTATAGACCCAGGGCTGGAGAGATGGGTTAGCTGTTAAAGGATAGGCTCACAATCAAAATAAATCACATACCTACATTAGCTTTCTATGACCTAATCTCTGTTTTACTTTCTTCCTAACACTTGTCATTACCTAAAATTACATGTAACTACTAAATTTTTATTACACTTATGTACTTATCTATTTAGAGAGTGTGTGTGTGTGTGTGTGTGTGTGTGTGTCATGGAAGGTCAGAAGACAACTTGTAGGAGCTGGTTCTTCCCTTCCATTTTGTTGGTTCTAGAGACTGAACGTAGAGCCATAAGTGCCTTTACCTACCCACTAAGCCATCGCTCTGGTCACATGTAATTTATTTTATACCAAATTATATAATATATTTATTTTACTCATCTCCTGTTCCCAGAATGGGATATATTTTCAATGAGGCTGAAGCGAGGGTCTTTCGTAGGTCCATGAGGCTTCTTTCAGCATTTTTTTTTTTTTTTTTTTTTGGTTTTTCGAGACAGGGTTTCTCTGTATAGCCCTGGCTGTCCTGGAACTCACTTTGTAGACCAGGCTGGCCTCGAACTCAGAAATCCACCTGCCTCTGCCTCCCGAGTGCTGGGATTAAAGGCGTGCGCCACCACGCCCGGCTTTTCTTTCAGCATTTTAAGAAAGTCTGCGAGCCGGGCGTGGTGGCGCAGAGAGGCAGAGAGGCAGACGGATTTCTGAGTTCGAGGCCAGCCTGGTCTACAAAGTGAGTTCCAGGACAGCCAGGGCTATACAGAGAAACCCTGTCTTGGAAAAAAAAAAAAAAAAGAAAGAAAGTCTGCGTTTCACAGGGTTGCAGCTCCACACTAATGGCAGTTAATGAGGAAAGCCTGAATTACAGCTTCCTTTATCTCTCAGCTCACTGACAGGCACTGATAAGTATTTGCAGATGGAGAGTAAAGTTAGCGGGAAGGCAGACAACCAGACCTACTAAAATCTAAGGAGCTGGATTGGATTTTCTTTTGTATTAACAGCAGTGCCATGGAATACTTTTTCACCAAATAATTTTTGGGGGGCTGGGGGGTGAAGGAGGATAGTAGAACAAACAGCCAGGCTGACCTTAAACTCACAGCAATGCCTCCCACTGGCTGGGATTAGTAAGTGATGCAAACAATTCTGCAGTACATTCAGTCATCATCCAAACTAGTCATCCAATACTTCCCAAGATTCCAACACTTTTGGAGCATGCCCTCACAGATCTGCCTTTTGCCTACTTCATTCTAGCTTAAATGTCACTTTCTCAAGGGACATTTGCAGCAAAACAGCTATCAACATCACTTGGCATTTCTGACCAAATAAAGACTCAACAGCACAGATCTGAATCCAGTCCAGGTTCCTGGCTTAATGTCTCATGTTTAGCTTTCCCATCTGTAAAAAGAACAAGAACAAGACCTCACTTATGCGATGACAGTATCAGTCACTGCTCTCACTATGTGCCAGGTGTAAAGTAAATATGACAGAACTATTTTTTCAATCTAGGTATGAGGTCATAAATTTACTTCTCTCAGCTTTTCTGTATGTTTAAAACTGTATGTAATCCACAATGTTTGGAAAATTGTCTTGAAAAAGCTTTCAATTGACTACTAGTCTCTTTAAAGGAGATACCAGTCTACTACTAAAAGAACTGACAATAAACACCTGTTTTTAAAATCTCTAAAAGGAAGCTGAAGAGACTGCCAACCATTAAGAGAAATCACTGATTGCTATCCCAGGACCTGGGTTTGAATTCCAGTACCCACATTGGGGTTCACAACCACCTGCAGACACAGTTCCAGGAGATCCAATGTCCTTTTCTGGCCTGGTACTACATGTATGTGGTACATAGACAAACATGTAGGAAAAACCTACACACATAAAATAAAAATTAAAGTACTAGGTGTTTTAAATATTTATTTAAAATATATTGTTTATAAATATTTCCTCTGGGACTGGAGGGATGGCTCAATGGCTACGAGCACTGGTTGCTCCTGAGAAGGACCCAGGTTTGATTCCCAGCACTCTCCTCTCATTACTTTAGTTCCAGGATGCACATGATACACAGACATACACTCATACATGAAATAAATGTCTAACAGTAAATATATATCTATAAAAAGTTTCTCACAACCTTTTTTAATCAACTCCTTTCCAGTCCTCTACTTCTTATGGAAGATGCAGCAGAAGCTAACACATGCTTCTGAGAATTCTGATTTTTCACTCTGAGTCAAATTTCCCAAAGCTTAGCACTGAAGCCTTCTGTTCTATAAGCTGCACCAGGCTCCCAGCCTCTCAGTGTGGTTGAGGGAATACCCAAACCTGAGAGCTGATCTGAGCCACCAGCAGAATGGGATTCCACACACCTGAGTTCTATACGCTGTAGTCTAAGCTCTCTCCATCAGCTCTAGAAAAGCAGATCACACTCAGCGGGCTGCAATCAGGTTGGCCCAGGTAAAGCCAGGAAGCCCAGTCCTGTGACTTTCACTAGCAGCTGAAGAGCTTCCCTTTTAACCCTTTCTCCATTTCCTTTCAAATGTTTCCTTTACTCACATTTAATTGTAAGTTGTGAATCAATTACATAATTCTTTCTACTAAACTATGTTCATGAACTAGACTTTCAAGACAAAGCCAGAAGCCACGTGTGGTGGTTCACACTTTCACATATGAAATTCCAGCACCTGGGAGGTAGAAGCAGGAAGCTTTCATTACATATAAGGAGTTTGACACTACAGCCTGGGCTATGTGAGAAACTCAAAAGAGAACAGAGACACTGGGTAGAGGTGTCGTACACCTTTCATCCCAGCACTTAGGAGACAGAGGCAGGCAGATGTCTAAGTGTGAGGCCAGCTGGGTCTACAGAGAGAGTTCTGGACTACACAGAGAAACCCTGTCTTAGAAAAAAGCAAACAGCCAGGCGGTGGTGGCACACGCCTTTAATCCTAGCACTTGGGAGGCAGAGGCAGGCGGATTTCTGAGTTCGAGGCCAGCCTGGTCTACAAAGTGAGTTCCAGGACAGCCAGGGCTACACAGAGAAACCCTGTTTTGAAAAACCAAAAAGAAAAAAGAAAAAAGAAAACAAACCACGTATTCTAAGTGGTGGTAAAGTTTCCTCACTGGCACACTATGCCCAGCAGGAGCTGGAACAAGCAGCAGCTCAGCAGTTGAGGACACGTTGGGCAGGCCAGGTCTCCTTTGAAATTGATTCTAAGCCAAGGAAGATAAACATTGCATATGTAGACTATAAAGACTCTATGTCAACAGCATGAACTCTGAAGTGCTGTGGGGGAAAACTTAAGGCCAGTGTGGCTGCTGGGATAGCTTGCCAGTACACTTCCCCACCTGCATCCCTTTATGAGACAGTTCCTTCATCTATTTGGTGTGAAACTGGGACAAGTCCTGTACAAACCACCTAGGAAGGACTGAGAGGCCGGGAGGATCTACTGGTGGCATCTGGTTGTTGCTCGCTCATGTTGGGGCATGATGAATTGCACACCACCTTTTATTTACAAGAGGAAAATAGCCTGATGAAAACAGCTGTGGTCTTGCAGCAGAGAGGCAGTGAGGCACAGTGCACAAAACCAAGATCAATGGCTTTGCAGGTCTGCTGTGGAGACAGCTGTGTTCTGCTTCCTCGGTGCACACATTAACTGTTTCCACCTAAGATACCTACAGTGTCCTTTGAGTCACTGCCATCAATTTAGAATTAAAACAGTTGCAATAAATACGTACGTACATACGTACATACCAAAAACCGAAAGAAAGAAAGAAAGAAAGAAAGAAAGAAAGAAAGAAAGAAAGAAAGAGGGAGAGAGAGAGAGGGAATGGGAGCTAGAGCAAAACAGCTAGAATTTGTCTCTTATAGTCAGCTGTCTTGTCATCATGGTCACCTATTCAGAATATATTACTAGGACAAGATGTGAGGTGGAGATGAGCAGCTCTGGAACTCAAAGGCCACACACACACTCATATACACCCCCCTACACACACACCAGATAAACACATAAAACTGCCTTTTATTTCCAGTAATGTAGAAAAGTCTAAATTTACTGACCTCAAAATGTTAACTTCTCCCTTATAACAATGGCCCAACAATTTAAGGAGACCAAGGAAGCAGTAGTTCAACATGCAATATACAAGTGACTTTTATAATTATCTCGAGTTAATGTGTTACACAAGCAGCTTCTCTCACCAAGGCACCATCTCTTCTTAGTGTCAGTAGAACAATTAATCATTATGAGAATATACATTTGCTTCCTATACTAGTTTGGAATTATCTTCATAACTCTTTAAAACGTAGGTTGCTACTCTCTTCTTTAGATAATTAGATATCACAAGTAAGCTCATCTCTTACTTTGCATAGTAAGTATTCTGTGTCCCTCTGGACACAGATACACAGACAGACACAGACATGTACCTAAACATACACTACCTGCTTGTGATTGTTGGGTTTTGGCAGGTTCTGCTTATAAATGGAAAACTCAGGTTACAGTTCAATTATGCTGTTTCTTACATTACTGCCAAGAGACAAAGCCTGACTCCTACTTGTCTAGCATCATTAGTAAAATGTAAGAATTTAATCTAATATCTGAGACTTAGCTCAGGCAGGAACTTCAAAAACCAGGTGTGGCTATATTCTGAGTGTTTAGGAGTAAAATCTGACTCTTCTGTGGGTGTTACATTTATGTAATGGTGCCATCACACTAAATGACAGAGGGGCCAAGAACGGCGGTGAGATGAGCCACGTTGAAATGACAGTCCTGGGTGATACATTAACTTTCACCCCTCTTCTAGTTTTATGTTCTTCAAGATGTCAATGTTCCTAATCAAAGTCTCCTTGAATGTATATGTGAAGGTTGATATGAAATCCTCAGTACAGGGATTATAAGCGTGTGAAACTACACCAAGCCTTTCCACTTCTGGAGCAAGACTTGGGTTCTCAGGCCTTGGAAGGAAGCACTTTATCAAATGAGCTAACTCCTTAGCTCTGTTCTAAACAGTTTGTATGTGTCGTTTTCACTTCCTGAATATGTCAGGTACCAGGGAGGAGCAACTGGGCTAAGGGACCAATTGAGGCAAGGAAAAAAAATGTCTATGTGGATGGTGCATGAATGGTAAGGCAGCAGAGACAAGCAAATAAACAGTCACAGTCAGATATGTAGGATCTGTGGCCTTTGGTTAAATTATTTTTGTTTAGTGCTAAGGGTGCAGCTCATTTGGCACGGTGATGGCTTCCTATGTACAGAACCCTAGGTTCAATCCCCAGCACAGCTTAAACTGGGCATGGTGGGGCAAGCTTGGAACTCTAGCACCTGGAATGTAAAACCCAGGGTTTTTATTAGTGAGTTATTAGGGGACTTTAAAATAAAGCAACAGTGACAGTGGCTGACACTCATGTTCCTGTGGAAGCTCACAGGTTCATAAAAAGCCAAAAAGTTTTATGAAAAAATGTACGTAAGTGTACATTCTGTAGACTTCAGCCATCTGTGTCCTATTCTTTGTTCCTCTAAATTAGTGAATTTAAAAGTCCTAGCCTAGATATTGTGGTTCATGTTTGTTAAGGGTCTGAGGCAGGAGGATTATTTTGAGTTTGAGCTTGAACTACACAGTAAGAGCCTATTTCAAAAGAAAAAAAAACCCAATATCTTCTTCATAGGCTTTTTTTCTTCTTCATAACCATCTTTCTCTCTCATTTTAAATGGTTATAGACACTCTGCCAGCATGTATGTCTTTGCACCAAGTATTTGTGCAAACTGGAGTTTCATACAGTTATAAGCCACCACAGGGTGCTGTGACTCAAACCTGGATCCTCTGAAAGAACAGACTGTGCTCTGAAATATTGAGCTATTGCTTTACCCCGTCATCATCTCATCTATTTTTATTCCTTTTCCCTGGCATCCCACTGCAAAATCTTTTCCATCTCTGTTCCTTTCCTCCTCTTCTCTAAAACCATGCATAATGTACACAGATGGGCAGAAATTTTAAGAAACAATCCACTGCAAAGAAAGGCCTGAGTTTTCTGTGTTAGGATCTAAATCATGAGTATGGAAGCATAGTCTGATTTTAGGAGTTGTATATAAGGGTTTCCCTATATAAGTAAAGGAACATGGACAAGAAATAAACTATTTAAATGGAATGGCATCTGATGCTACAGAAAGCCAAAGGATCCCCAGCTAAAAAGAAAACAAAACAAAGACTTGGGAGATAAGCGGCAGGCTAAGTTTAGGAGTAGATGGCTACTGAGCTTTAAAACAGCATCTCGTGTGAGCTCTCTCTCCAGATGCTTCTTGTCCACACTCTCTGCCAGTCATCTGAACGTCAGTGCAGCTTGCATTAATCTGTGTTGCACTGTGGATATCATTAGCTATCTTGTTTACAGCACAAAAAGGTGAACAGGGGAGAAAGGTGGAATATTAAATGACACTGGAAAGATCAAACTAATTCATTTATTCAATAAATATTTACTGAGCAACTACTGTGTGCCAGAAACAAAATGGATGTAGTCTATATTCTCATGGGAGTTTATACCCTTAAAAACTGTAGGGAATCTCACATCAATCTCACATCATAGTAATGCAATGCATGTCCATCTTTTTTTAACCAGATACTGAGATTCTCTATTTTTTATGTCTGACTGTCTGTCTTCCTTTCTTTTTAAAAATTTTATTTATTTAATGTATGAGTGCTCTGCTGCATATATATCTGCCTGCCTAAAGAGGACATCAGATTCCCCCTATAGATGGTTGTGAGCCACAATGTAGTTGCTGGGAATTGAACTCATGACCCCTAGAAGAGCAGCCAGTGCTCTTAGCTGCTGAGCCATCTCACCAGCCCTACTGAGATCCTCTAAAGGTTCACACTACCACACCCATTGTTCTTCAAGGCTGTACATGCTCAGAGACAGGGCACCTCAAGTCCTGACTGGGCAATGATGCTTTCCTTTCTTGGCACATTCTCTGTGGCTCAGCCAATCTTCCTTACCCACTGCTCATTGTCACCAGCCACTTTTAATCTCCGCAGTGGTCCCTCACCTTCATTCCTTGCTGACTAACCCAAAGGTTATTTTTAGCCTTCCACTTTTTCTGCCCAGGTCTTAAGTCTCACTACCACTACCCTTTCTGAAATATAAAGATTTATTCTGCCTCTGTGTGCAGGTTTATGCATGTGAGTGCAGAGATGCCCATGGAGGCCAGAGGTGTGGCACCCCCTGGAGCTGGAGTTAGGCAACTGAGCTCTCTCTCCAGCTTCCTACCTCTTCACCTTTTGAGTTCATCTTTAAGCCAATGGATCTTTTCTTACAAAATATACATTCTAATTAAGAAACACTTCCTTGTTCTAAAATAAAACTTTTACAGCTTTGAAGTCTCACATTAAAATAGTTTACAATATTAAGGAGTAAGTACTTGCTGAACAATCCTCATATAAGGTAGGAAAGAACTGACTCAAAAGGTTGTCATCCACACAAATTAAACGAGACAGACACAGACAGACACACCATCTCTCTCTCTCTCCCCCTCTGTCCATCCATCTGTCAGTTTGAGCTATGTAAGACCCTGTCTCAAAAGGAAGCACCTAGTTTAATAGCTATCTAGATCAGAATCTGCTCTAACATATATAATGTTCTTATTCAATTGTCCAAAAGCTGAATTACTTAAAAAACTAACAGCTTCCCTCTCTCCGTGCCTCTCTCCTTTCTCTCTGTAACACTCAGAATTGCTGAGCCATCTCTTAGCCCCTAAAGTAACATATTTTCCTAGTTCCCTGACCTCTGATTTTGTAACACAAGACAGAACATTTCTAAGTTTATAGGGCTATACTCTGTTTTCTATTTTGTGCTTATAGATATTGAAAAAAGCTTAAATGCCTCCCTCTTCTGGTCTCTCTCTTCTGGCCTCCCTGGGCACTCTACACACATAGCATACATATCTACAGGTACAGGCATAATATCAAAAAAAGGATCTTTAAGCAAAAATTCAGATGCCAAGACTCGTACAGTGAGACGGGAGCCGGAGGGAGGAGGGAGGCGTCAGGGTCCTCACTTATTTATGTGCAACTTTTCTGAAACCTCCTGGTAGGACTGAGACAATTCTGATCAGAGTACTATCGGCAAATAGACAGTTGTGAATTAATTTTCCTCCTGCTACTTGACTTGTGAGTAATTCTATTCTAGCATGTATGCATAGAAAACCCACCACCACCACCACTATCACAAAACAAAAAAACAAAAAACAAAAAACAAAAACCAGAAAACTAACAAGCCAAGAATCCTATCAGCTATGTCCAATGTGTGGCCTACTAACTATAAGCAGCCAAGGAATGAATGAATGAATGAAGCCTAAACAAACCTGCAGACTTAAAACACTGGTTTTTGTGTGTTAATTTTTTTGTAACTCAATTGAGGTTCTAGAACGTGAACTTTGTTGATGACAATCATGCCAGAATATGAAGAAGCTGAATATGCCTGTTGGGCCATATGTAACCTATCCTTACTGTTCCAACTAGAATAAAGTAGGTTAAACATCAATACTGTGACTGGATATGTAGAAAATCTTGAAAACCTATAGATAATTTCTAGAAGAATGAATAGAGGTCAATGAAAACATGAGAAATCAGTTGACTTCCTATATAAGAGCAAATGAAAAAAAAATGTATGTTTCTAAAATATCTAAGATCAAAATATGAAATTTAAACAGCTATGACCTCATACCAATTAGGATGGCTATAATTAAAAAGACTAGTATCAGTGGTGACAAGGTGAAGCTGACATACACTGCTGGGAAGAGGGCAAAACAGTGCAATCATCTGGGAAAACAGTTCACTAATTCTTTTTTTTTTTTTTAAGATTTATTTATTATATATTTAATGTATATGAGTACACCACTGCTTTCTTCAGACACACCAGAAGAGGGAATCCGATGCCCTTATAGATGGTTGTGAGCCACCATGTGGTTGCTGGGAATTGAACTCAGGACCTCTGCAAGAGCAGCCAGTGCTCTTGGCCACTGAGCCATCTCTCCAGCCCAAATGTGTAGCCCAGATTAACCTCAAACTCGTGATTCTCCTGCCTCCACCTCCTTCAGCAAATTCTACTAGCTTTTGCCACCACAACCAGCTCATTAATTCTTAAAAAGCTAAAAGTCCAGCTACCCAGTAATTTTCCTTCTAGTATTTTTACCCAAGAAAAGTAAAACCCTCTGTCTTTCTATAAAAAGCATTGTAAAAGTGCATTTTCAAAGCTTTATTTATAAACGCCAAACTAGAAATCCTCCACCATCCCCAAAGGAAGGGGAAGGAGAGCGACCATTATAGAGCACATAACAGGGACCTTTCCAGGACACTCCAGTGGGGAAAAGAGCAGGACACAGGACGTACACAGGACACTCCAGTGGGGAAAAGAGCTGGACACAGGACTACAATGTTTGATTCTTTTGACACATAATCTAGAATAGACAAGCTCATTTACTGTGTTAGAGATCAGGTGAGCAGTGGGTCATAATGGAGCAACTGACTGAAAGGACACAAGAAAGCTTCATTCTGGGGGAATTTAACTGTATCTTCATTTGGATGGTGATTAAACAGTGTATCCACTTATCAAAATTCAGCAATCTATACACTTAAATTTAAATCTATTAGTTTAATTGCATGGACATATCACAATGAATGTATTTTTAAAAATCTTGCCCCCGGTACAACCAACAAAAACAAGTGACAAAACTTTCCATGTATTTGGATCCTTTTCTCGTTATATTACCTGTCTCTTTCCTTTTATTAAGCAGATCTGATTGCAAAAGGCTGAAATATAGCTAGAGAAACACGAGTAGTTTCTTCTTTATTTTCTTTTTCTGAGTCTCATTTAGTCCTTTCAAACTCATTATCACCAAAAATGACCCTGAACTTCTGATCTCTTTGCCTCTACCTTCCAAATGCTAGGATTGTAGGTACCTAATTTTATAGGGTGTTGAGGACTGAACCTAGGACTTCTCTGTATATTAGGAAACACTCAAACAATAGAACTACATCCTCAGCTCTTAGAAATAGGTTTCTAGTCTCATTGGATTTTACTAATTACCAAGTCTAAGTCTTAACCCTTTATTATAGCTGACATAGCTCTGTCATAACAGGTAAACTACAGCTTTCTGTAACATCTAAGGTCCATGAACCACCCTGAAACACACAGCACAGTCCCTACAAGCTGACAGTCTGGCCAACAAGGAAAAAGTACCAACTTAGAATCCAGAAACTCAAAAGGGGTGGGGGTGGGAGGACTGGAAAAACAACTCAGGTAAAGACACTTGCTGCTAAGCCGGATAACCCGAGTTCCAGAGAGTGAAAGGAGAGAGCAGACGCCAACAAGTGGGACTTCCACATCCACGTGCCATGGCATCCTCCACCCCACAGAACCAGAGACTTAAACCCTTTAACAGCAATGAAGCAGGAGTGGCAGTTCTCCTATGTAATCTTAACACTTAGGAGGTTTAAGTAAAGGACTGAGTGATTCAGTGTGTAGCCTAAGCTATATAGTGAGGTAAAGGTGATTCTGGGATATAAAGTGAGACTCAGTTACACTCTCCACCACAAATAAGATCTTTCAATTTAGTTGAAAAAAAAAAAGTCATATGATGTGACAAATGCATGACCCAAAATATGAGGTCTGGGCTTCCCGAATTAAAAAGTTTAGTATTAAAGTCTAGGGAGGGAACCAAGGGTCCAGCAATCACCGGGCACTTAACTATGTCCCCAGTAGAGTTTTTACTTTTGTAAAACAGTATTTTAAACAAGTCTTTTGAGGGTGCCATGCAATGTATTTGATTATACCCACTCCGCACTCCTCATTCTAACTCCTCCCAGATTTTCTTCAGTCACCCAATTTAGTGTTATTTTGGCTTTCTTTTTTTTAAAAAAAAGATTTTATTTATTTTATGTATATGAGTACACTGTAGCTGTCTTCAGACACACTAGAAGAGAGCATCAGATGCCCTTATAGAGGGTTGTGAGCCACTATGTAGTTGCTGGGAACTGAACTCAGGACCTCTTAACTGCTGAGCCATCTCGGCAGCTCTATTTCTGACTTTCTTTAAAAATAGCTCAGAGTCCAATTTGTTCTATCCACACACTCCTGGTGTTAGGGCCATTTACTGAAGTCTGGTCAACCAGAAGGGGTTACACCCTTAAAAATACTGACTCTGTCTCCCCCAGAATCAGATAGAATCAGTCCCTAGGTGGGACATATCAAAGGCTACCTAACTTACAATGTAGCTGAGGATGACCTTAATCTCCCAAGTGCTGGGATTATTGGCACATGCTTTTAATCTGGAGATAGGAGCTTACTAAATTGGCTTTAAACTTGTAATATATTTGCCTCAGCCTCCCAAGTGGCTAAAATTTCAGGCCTGGGTCATCAGACCTGGTTTTAATGATTCTTTTTATTTGATAAAAACCAGAAGATTGAGGACTAAGCTCAGTCAGTGGTAGAATACCTGTGTAGAAAGCTCAAGGACCCAGAGGTGGCTGGTGGGAACAGGAAGGTAGGGCCATGGTGGCACAGCCCTGTAATCCCAGTAATTGAGAGATAGAGGTGGAAGCATCAGGAGTTCAAGGCAAGCCTCTGCTACTTACTTTTGCTTTTGAGGCTAGTTTGAGTTATATAAGATCCCATCTACAAAAAGGAGGGGAGGAATATCAACATTTATGGAACACGTGGCATGCTTGAGGACTTGACATACCTTATTATCACTAAAATAAAGGAGAAACAGTAGATGAGAAAGCTAGAAAAAAGACCACAAAGGGGCAGAGTTCTGAAGAGTTATGTGTAGCATTAGTGTAGTGGCACACACCTTCAATCCCAACACTTGGGAAGTACAGGCAGGCAAATCTCTGAGTTCAGGGACAGCCTGGTCTAGCAGTGATTCCAGGACAGCTACTGTTATGTAGAGAGACCTGTCTCAAAACAAAAACAAAACAAATACAAAGGCCAAGTGCCTTTAATCTCAGCACACAAGTGGCAGAAGTGGATCTCTGTGTGCATGTATACAGGACAGGGAGGGGGAGAGAAAAAAGGGGGTGAGGGAAAAGATCAAACTGTGGTGAATCTAACCACAGAGCACTCACTACTCAAGAGTCAAAAGTACTAAGGAAAATCAACTCCATAAACTTGTCCTCTGATGTGTTATGGCATGTGAACACCCACACATCTCATATACACATGCATGCATACACACACACACACACACACACACACACACACACACAATCTAAGTGGAGGTGGAGGACAGACTAGTGGTTGCCAGGATTAGTGATGGGGCACATGCATATGTTGCTATAGTAGAAAACTCAAACCAAGGATCATCGCAGTGCTAGAATTGTTCAGAATCTTGTTAGCCAACTTGCAAAAACCCCAAGTTCGGCTTCCATTACCCAATAATGTGGACATACCCTCCCTCCACACACACAGATTGAAAATAATTATTTAAAAGCTTTCTAAATAAAAGCAAATGCACTGCAAACAAGAACTAAAAGCCTATCTCATCTACCATGTGATAAAATTATATAAAACTAAAAAATATAGACGGACAAGTTAAATATGGCAAATCTATATAATTTATCCATGTTGCAGCCTGGTTGTTATATTTACCAGTTTGAAAATGTTACTATTGGGCACAGTAGGGTAGGGCACACCTTTAGTCCCAGCACTTGGGAGGTAGAGGGAGTAGATTTTTGTGAGTTTGAGGCCAGCCTGGTCTACATTTCAAGATCCAGGATAGCTAGGACTACAGGGTGAGACTCTAATGTCTCAAACAACAAATCCTGCCCTGCCCCCCCCCCCCCCCCCACACACATACACACTATTGAGGGAAATTGGTTAAGTAAAGTAATTTAGTCTACTTTTCTTAAAAACTCCTGTGAGTATTATTATCTCAATCAATCTGTCAATCAAAAATGGGGGTGGTGCTAGGAATGCAGCTCACCGGAGTGTTCCCTCCAGGGCACACAGGAGGCCCTGAGCTTAATTCCCTTCCCTTTTCAAGGAAAAGAAAAGAAGAAAGGGGGCAGGGGGAGGAAAAAAATGGCTGTAGGGTTGGTGAGATGGCTCTCAGGTACCCAAGTTCCATCCCTGGAACCACTTGTCCTGGTACCTCCACTCACACACGTGTGTCCCGACATACACTAAATAAATATAAATAAAGCAAAGTGAAAACCAAGACAGTAAATAAGAAAGGCTACAACACTACACAAAAGCATCCTCAAACTATTACAAAGGACTTAGAAAAGCACACAGGAAAGGGAGAAGTGCTGAGCTGATGGCAGAAACTTTGGAAGCTGGAAAGCAAATGAAGGCCTGGATAAGGGACAGACAGACAAGCCACCACAGGCTGCCACATGAATACTACGTCTGCAAATGGAGAAAAATCATAAATTCAAGAATTCTTCACCGGGCGTGGTGGCGCACGCCTTTGATCCCAGCACTTGGGAGGCAGAGACAGGCGGATTTCTGAGTTTGAGGCCAGCCTGGTCTACAAAGTGAGTTCCAGGACAGCCAAGGATACACAGAGAAACCCTGTCTTGGAAGAAAAAAAAAAAGAATTCTTCCCCCAAATCTAAGAATCGGTAGCATCTATTAATTCAGACTCAGAACTGATGATTTAGAATGAATAAAGCTGATTAAAAATGTGTAGAAGCAGTGATATCCTTAACTTTTCTCACTCAGATGTACTCCTTCATTTGAGAGACTAGAGGTTTAATTTTCTCAAGTGGCTCACACAGGATCTCTGGACTAGAGTGCTTCAGGCATAGTAGAGAAGATGAATATTATACTTAAAATAAGGAAATTAAATGTGGCAGAGAATGCTGAATACTAAACGCTGAACCTGCACATTTTTCCTCATGTGGCTCAGAAAAGGCTGATAGTCTTCACCCTCCAGGAGAAATAGAGTAAGTTTTTGAGGAATCTGAGAAACCCACAAGGAAAGACCTAAAGATATCCACATCTGGGGCTCCCCTACCTAAAGATATCCACATCTGGGGCTCCCCTACTTAAGGGCCACCGGACTGGGAGCTCAGTGTAAGCACAGAGCTTCCACTGTATTTTTCAGCAATACAACTTAAAGACATTTAAAACATGAACAGAGACACCAAGGCTCCAGTCAGCTTTTGAAAAAGAACCTCTAACATAAAAAATGAGATCAAAATGAGCATTTCATAAATGAGCCAACTAAAACTGTAGTTATTTACCACAACACATACTTCATTCACATACCTGACTAATATTTATAAGCCAGGCAGTAATAGGTGTTTTGGAAACAGACATTCATAAAAGGAAATCCAGAAGCAGCAGCCTGATAAAGCTTTTACTCTTACCTAGCAAGGAGAACAAGATGCTAAACATAATAAAGCACACAGATAAGTAAAAGAGACAGATTAGAGAAGGAGAAACAATGGGGTAAAGAAGGGACAGCTGGAGACAGCACAGCTGACAAAATGCTTGCCTACCATGCATGAAGCCCTCAGTTTGATCCACAGAACCACATAAGCCTGTAGTGGTACACAACTTGGTGTGTCCTGTAATACCAGCACTGAGGAGGTGGAAGCAGGAGATGCTAAATTCAAGGTCAATCCTCAGTCATACAGTGAGGTCCAGAGCAACCTGGGAGAGAGGAAGCTGTGCCTCAAAAACTAAACAAAACTAAACAAAGAAAATCAACAATGGGGCATAGAACAGTGTAGATATGAGCTGCACATTAGGGTGACACTTGAGAAGAGAGTGGAAGAACTGGAGGTGTCCTCAAGAGCACTGGCTGTGCTTCTGAAGGATTTGGGTCCAATCCCCAGCACTCACAACCACCTATAAACTCCAGTTCCAGGAGGTAGGTCCAGTGCCCTCTCTGGCCTCCTCAGACAGCAGGCATGCACATGGTGCACAGACACACTCGTAGGCAAAACACTTCTGACATACAGATTTTAAACAGTCACAATGGCCAAGAGACCATGGAAGCAAGATTCAGAGTTCAGGAAGGAATTAAATCTCTCCAAGTCTTAGGACTGACAAAGAGAACTGAGAATTTCTCTCAAGTCTTTCAGTTAATAAAGTTAAAAACAGCCAGGCAGTGGTGATGTACGCCTTTATTCCCAGCACTTGGGAGGCAGAGGCACGTGGATTTAAAAAAAAGAAAAGAAAAAGAAAGAAAGTTAAAAACATAGATGCAGCTTAGCACAGCGAACACAGTGTCTGTGCAGCCATTCTAGTGCTTTCAGGGTTCATCTTTCATTTTGGTTTTTTTAAACAGTGAGACAGTCTGACTGTACTCCAAGTTAGCAAAGACCTCATTACATAGCCCAGGCTGGTCTCAAACTCAAGCAATCTTCCTGCCTCAGCCTTCTGAGTGCTACGATAACATGATTCACTTGTGTGTTATCCAATCCATTGGCTGCCCAGCAGAACTAGAGGAATGCCCAGAGGAATGGCATTCATTACATATTAAGAGAAAGACCCAGCTGTGTATGATGGCTCATCATGTTATCACAGCACTTGTGACGCTAAGACAAAAGGACAATTCTAGCTACAGACTGACACCTTACCTTAACAAAACCAAACACGGTAATTCTGAGGCAAATTGGAAATAGCAATACTAGTTGTCTGAGCACTTTCTTTCTTTCACAGCCAAATCTTACCCTCAGATTAGGAATCAGCTGACCTGCACGGTCTTTCCACAAGATGGCTGTCAATAACAGCAGGAAGTATTGTCTGTCTCCAAGAGTGTGCGTGCTTTAATAGGAACTGTGAAACCTTCAAGTCCCAAAGGAACTGCAGTCAAGTTAGCAGAAAATATTATTCTGAAAAATACCTTCTAGCTATTTCCAAGTCACTGAATAAATAAATTCACACTCAACAGCTGTTTACTGATGACCTATCAGACTGCCAGTCACACAGATTAGACTGAGTCTTGCCCTTCAAGTGCCAGCTAAGTAAAAGCCAACTGGGTGGCTCAGCGGGTTATGGAGCTTGCCTCTAAGCCTCACACTGAGACCAAGGGCTTTCCACATAACTCAAGGGAGAACTGACTCTGAAGAACTGCCCACTGTAGGGGGAGAGCCATGGTATGGCATACGCTAAGCATGTGTATGATGAGGTCTTTGGTTTCAATCCCTATACCTGATAATGCAAACAATAAGGAGTCTGAGTAGAATATGTTTCCGTTTAAAAAAAGATGTATTTACTTTATGTATATAAGTGCTCTATCTACATGTACACTTGCAGGCCAGAAGAGGGCACCGGATCCCATTACAGATGGTTGTGAGATACCATGTGGTTGCTGGGAAATAAACTCAGGACCTCTGAATGAGCAGTCAGTGCTCTTAACTGCTAAACCATCTCTCTAGCCCTTTCTCTTCTCCTACCCTCTGAGCACAGCAGAACAAGCATAGGTTTATTAATAACAAGTGAACTAGGGGAGGTAGAAAATGTCTTTAACTCCAATACTCGGAGAATCACAGAGAAGTGGATCTCTTTTAGAGACCAATCTGTTCAACATGAAATGTTCAAGGCCAGCCAGGGCTATATAGTGAGACTCTCTCAAAGAGAGTAGGGGTATGGCTGGGTATGGTAGGATATGGCTTTAAATCTAGCATGAAAATTTTGAGGCCAGCTTGGTATACATTGCAAATTCCAGACCAGTCAAGGCTGCATAGTGACTCTATCTCAGGAACAAAAGCAAAATAAAATAAAAATAAAGTTAAATGGGAAAAGTAAAAGAGAGCTCTGAACAGTGGGAGGGGTCCAAGGGAGGAAACCCCTATCTTTTTTTTTTTTTATAACGCATTGTACAGTTTTATTTAAAATGTGCATATGAAAAACCGTCAAAGTAATAACAACAGTGTAGCCCACTAAAGGAAATAACATTCGAATGAGATCTTTCTTGTTGCATTTAGAAATTCACATCTATTGAGCAAAACTGTCTTGGAAAACCCCTATCTTGTGTGTGGAGGTTTTGCTTGCACCTATGTCTGTGCATTAGGATGCCTGGTGCCCAAAGATGCCACAAGAGAGCACAAGATCGCCTGGAACTGGAGTTACAGATAACTGTGAACCACCATGTGGGTGCCAGGAACAAACTCTGGGACCTCTGGGCCATCTCTCCAGCCCCTTTTGTTTTCTTTTTTTTTTTTTGGTTTTTCGAGACAGGGTTTCTCTGTGTAGCCCTGGCTGTCCTGGAACTCACTTTGTAGACCAGGCTGGCCTCGAACTCAGAAATCTGCCTGCCTCTGCCTCCCGAGTGCTGGGATTAAAGGTGTGCGCCGCCACGCCCGGCTTGTTTTCTTTTAACATCAAAATAGTACAATAAGTCCAAAACACAGTCTCTACTTGATCCAAATTTGTTTTCTTACCACAAACCTATTAAAAGTTAAACATAAATCAAAATTTCTAATAAGCAGAAGCTTGCACCTATAAAGTCACCAAAAAATGTGTGAAAACAAGAGGACAATCTTTCATCATGTGGGTGCAGAGAATTGAACACAGATCAAGATTGGTGGCAAGAACCTTTTCCTGCTCACCCTTCCCTTTGTATTCCCAATATTAGGGGGGAAAAAAACTTTAAAGAAAAATTAACGGAAAGTTTTGAAGCCTGAACACTGAAATCTCATTAGTAGAAAATATCAAAGAAACATTAGAACAGGTTGCTGTTAATTGAGGTCAAGGCATCCCTGCTGCCAAGTAGACAAGTTGACCATGAAGGCATCAGAGATAACAATGGTTGCACTTTGCCCTAATCTTCTCTCTGACAAAACAGGTCTTTGTCTATACTGACCAAATGCCCCTCAGTTCTCCCAAGGCCTAGACAGCACAGCTGGAGTTTGGTACTCCAAGACAGGGATTAAAAAACAATTCCCAGCTCACAACTCCGACAGCAAACTCTGCAGGCAACCAGGATCAGCAGAGATGAATGGAATGGGAAGAAGAGAGCTAGATCCCGAGAACCTGATGGCTGGAGTTCTAGCCCCTGGACCCACATGGTCCAGGAGACTTGCAGGTCTTGCTCATAGAAGAGGACTTGCCTAGTTTGTGTAAGGCTATGGGCAGAAGATTATGGCAGTATGACCTTTGGGTTAGAGGCCAGCCTGGTATATAGCGTTCCAGATCAGGCAAGGATACAAAGTTTTGGGTATCAAAAAGAGGAGGGGGCAGGGAGTGCTCTGGGTTCAATCCTCAGCATAGGGAAGCAAAACAAACAAAACTGGGGCAGCAGGGCCCACAGACAACAGTGGCACCTCGTTCCCACGTCGGTCCCTCCCCCCTGCCAGCCTGACGCCTTTCTGGCCCCTTCGGAGTGGCTGAGCCAGCTGTCTAACCTCTTTCAAAAACTAAGCTGACAAGAATGGGATTTTAGGGCCGGGCGTGGTGGCGCACGCCTTTAATCCCAGCACTCGGGAGGCAGAGGCAGGCGGATTTCTGAGTTCGAGGCCAGCCTGGTCTACAAAGTGAGTTCCAGGACAGCCAGGGCTATACAGAGAAACCCTGTCTCGAAAAACAAACAAACAAACAAACAAACAAACAAACAAACAAAAGGGATTTTAGGAAAACGTAAATACTTCCAAACAGAGAGAATCTTTGCTTAGGATAGTTGAAAAAAAAAAAAAAAAAGCTATGGGTCTTGACTCTATCTAATTAAACCCCACCCCAACCCCAGCTTTAGTCTTGGCACAGCAGAATACTAAAAGGCTGTCCTAGAAAAGCTATAAAATGGTAAGTATCCTGAGGTGGGGGTTGTTTCCAAGCCTCAGAGACCAGCTCCAAACTCTTCCTACTCGTATTCACACAACATCCAAAGCCATAAACAATCCTTTCACTTACAGAGCCTCCCATACATTTCTCCCTTAGCTAACTCTGGAGCCAGGATTAGAGACTGCAGGCACATGCCAGTTCTTGTTTGGGCTGGTTACCACCTCAAAAGCTGCTTGGCTCAAGACCTGCCCTTTCTTTATAGGATCTTTCAAGTTTCAAAATAGCACCTTTTCTTGGATTCCTCTCAAGACATTGAGGTAGGTGACTTCATCTATTACTTTGAGCTTGGGCTCCATCCAGGAACTTCTCTTAGAATTTACATTCTCACATATTGAAGAACTTACCAGAAAGCAAACCCTTTCATAAATAACTTCAGTGGCTCAGACCAGAGGGTCATTGATGGCAGAGTGACTAGGAATAGGCTAGCATCTTCTCTGAGGTTCCAACAGGAAATCTGGAAAGGAGGCTGCTGCTATGCAGACAGCTCACAGCTCGTCTTCCTTTACCTCACCTGAGTTCAGAACCGTCAATTCCAATACCCTATTGCCAGAAGTTGAAAATGTTTTTGAAAGCGAAATTCTCAGACTTTTTTTTTTTAAACCTGCCTTTCCATCCTATCACTAATGTCACATTTAGGAGTTTAGGAAAAATGAAAACCCAGACATACTTAGACAGTTCTAGGTTGCCTGGTTCTATATTGAAAAAAACCTACTTTCTATAGAAATAGAACATTCACAGCAAAAACAACATATATCATACAATCTCATAAACCACGGCGTCTAACTCAAGTAATTTCTTGCAAATACTTCTGCAAGGAAGAGGACATTTTAGTAAACAGCTTTCTAACAAAGATTTCGCTCTCCATGAAAAGCTGACAATGTGTGACAAATTTCTGGTTCTCAAAAACCTTGACCCACTCACTGGCCCATGCCCAAGTGTTGGTAATGGCTCCTGACTGCTCTTTCAATCTCATCTCAAATCTTAGATTACTTGAAGAAAAACACCCATGCACGCACGTGCACACACACAGCAAAAAAAAAAAAACAAAACAAAAAAACAACAAAAAAAAAACAACTAAGTCTCTTTTACAAGTATTGCATGTTCTTGGAGTTAATTTGGTGTGTGGATACCACTCTCTCCAAAATACATCTACCAAGTCTGCAACCTTCTGACTCTGAGACATGATTTTTTTTTTTTTAAATGTATGCTCAGCCAGGCTGTGGTGGCACACACCTTTAATCCCAGCACTTGGGAGGCAGATTTCTGAGCTCGAGGCCAGCCTGGTCTGCAGAGTAAGTTCCAGGACAGCCAGGGTTACACAGAAAAACAACCCTGTCTCGGGGGAAAAAAACAAAACAAAAAAAAGCCCAAACAAAACAAAGCAAAACAGCTCTAGAAAAGTTGCTTTAAAAAGTAATAATAAGGGGCTGGTGAGATGGCTCAGCGGGTAAGAGCACCTGACTGCTCTTCCGAAGGTGATAAATTCAAATCCCAGCATCCACATGGTGGCTCACAACCATCCATAATGAGATCTGGCGCCCTCTTCTGGAGTGTCTGAAGACAGCTACAGTATATTTACATATAATAAATAAAATAAATCTTTAAAAAAAAAAAAAGTAATAATAAAGGCAGATAAAGGTATGATATGGTAGAGCACAGCTTTAAGCCCAGCACTTGGGAAAAGGAGGCAGGTGGGTCTCCTGACTTACAAAGTGAGTCCAGAACAATCAGGTCTATTTATACAGAGAAACCCTGCACCAAAACAAACAAACAAACAAACAAACTCCAAAACAAAACAACAAAACCAAACCAAACCAAAAAACAAAACCCAAAAATAACAATAAAACAACACAAACATCATAATATTTTAAGTGAACTTATGACTCTGTATCAGGCCTCATCCAAAGCTACCATAGATCAAGGCCAGATTGGGCACACCTGTTCAATTTGAAACTTCAATGAAAACTATCCCTGGTGGGTGATAAGCCAGTCATTTTAGGTGTAAGTACCAAGATTTGTTAATTATTATTATTATTATTTTTTTTTTTTTTGGTTTTTCGAGACAGGGTTTCTCTGTATAGCCCTGGCTGTCCTGGAACTCACTCTGTAGACCAGGCTGGCCTAGAACTCAGAAATCCACCTGCCTCTGCCTCCCAAGTGCTGGGATTAAAGGCGTGCGCCACCACGCCCGGCAGATTTGTTAATTATTAAAAATAAAGACAAACTGGGACCTTGTAGGGCAGGAGGCAGTAGTGTTGGGCATTCTAATAGTGGAGAATGAGTATCTGAAAATAAAATTTGATGCTTCTTTTAATTTTAAAGATTTTAGTTTTGTATGTGTTTGTGGAAATCTGGTGGCCCACAAAGAGGAGATCCTCATGTACATCAAGTGACATACATCACGCGTACCTCAATGTAAAGTTAATTGGTTAGTAAAGGCCTGTGATTGGGCAGCAGGAAGAGAAAAGTGGGACTTGAGATCGTGTGACATGTCTGAGGAGAAACGGGAGGGGAGGAAGAAGGACATGGAGAAAGGAGGAGCCTACCATGAGGCCAGAGGGATCATGAGCACGTGACCAGGAGAAATGGGTCCTTAAGACAAGGAATAAGGGACAAAACCTGCCCAATCTAGGCTTACAACTTGTAAATAAAATACCAGGTCTGTGTGTTTTTTATACAGGCTGTTTAGAATACAGTATTCTTTTTACACCGCAGACCGGCCTGGCCTCAAACTCACAGCGACCCGCCTGCCTCTACCTCCCAAGTGTCGGGATTAAAGGTGTCCAGCAGATAAATATTTTTAAAGATATTAGCATTTTAAAAATTCTTCTTATTTATGGATATTTGTGTTGCCTGCTTTTCTGTGCCTGCACCAAGTGTGTACAGTGTCTTGTGTGGAGGCTAGAGAGGGCATCGGATCTCATTTACTGGAGCTACGGGTGGTAGTGAGCCCTCCATGTGGGGACTTTGAAGCAAGCGTGGGGCTTCTCCAAGAGTAAGTACTCTTAACTGCTGAGTCATGTCTCCAGTTCAGATTTTATATTTTATGATGGTAATGTTCTGAACACTGAGCTGAGGAGGCAGTATTGCTGTGTATGGCAGTAAACACCTGTAATCCTGGCACTCTAGAAGACAAGGAAGGAGGACCATGAGTCTAAGGTCTATGTAGCAATGCAGATGGGAACAATTTGTACTTCATGTCATCTTAGTACTGTGTTTCACAGTCACCACCACTGTTTGTGATTCTTTAGCATCACAATTCTTCCAGACCACCCCACTTTATTCATTGGAGGTGGGGGGAGTGAGGAGAGAAAGAAAGAGAAAAGGAAAAAAACCATAAAAATGTCTCCCAGGGCAGCTCAGTGGCAGTGTTTTGGGCGAATGTGAAGGCACTGAGTTCAGTATGCATTTACCCTCTCCAGCATACACACAAAGGAAAGCTAAGGAGCAACTGCCTAGGACTAGCAGATACCTGGGACATGCTTGCAATTTGCAGTTTTGGGAAAAATTTTGTGCTTTAGCTAGCCAAATTGCTTCCCCAGCAGATGCAAACTCTGCTTGTCTTTCCCTGTGGCATTACTACATTATACCACACTTAATCCTAGAAGTTGGGAGTCGGGCGTGGTGGCGCACGCCTTTAATCCCAGCGCTCGGGAGGCAGAGACAGGTGGATTTCTGAGTTCGAGGCCAGCCTGGTCTACAAAGTGAGTTCTAGGACAGCCAGGGCTACACAGAAAAACAGAAACAAACAAACAAACAAACAAACAAAAAAAGGAGAAGTTGGAAAGCAGAAAAGGGAGGATGTTCAAGGCCCACCTGGGACAACTGGGGCTCTGTCACAAAGACAAAACATGGGAAGTTTGAGGCCACCCTGAATTGCAGAGACCGTCTCAAAAAATACCAGAGAGGGTGAGAATGAGAGAGAATGAGAAACAGCAATAGTGTGGGCCTTATCTAGCCATTAAGTGTACACCACCTGGACCAGATGGGAGATCTGATCATCTTTTAACCTAATCAGGTTTCCATTCCTCTTTGCTTCTCTTTTTAAATGTGGGTTTGTTGTTTCTGAGTGTTATTTATGAGTATATGTAGAGGCCAGAGATCCTTGGTGTTTTTTGTTTTTTTGTTTGTTTTTTGTATTTTGAGAAAAGTCTCATTAGGACCTGGGCTTGCTGCTGACTAGGCTAGCTGGCCAGCCAACCCCAAAGATCTACCTGTCTCTGGCTTCTCCAGCATTAGGATACCCAGTCAGTCCAGTTTTCTGCATGGATGCCACAAATAGTCCCTGTGCTTACCTGGCAAGCACGTCACTGAGTGAGCTATCATTCCAACCCACTATGCACCTCTTATTACACAAGTATTGCTTGTGTTAGAATAAAGTCTAGACTTTATGAATACATATTATCCATCAGCACTGTTCTAAAAAACAAAGCCATCTTTCTAAGAGACTGAAACTGAAAATAATCGCTTGTCTTAAAGCTAGAGAAAAAACTGGTTGTGTGTTGTATTCATGGAGTCAGTGTATTACACTTCAGCATGTCATTACCCTGGGTATCTCTGAAGGCCAAGTCCACAGAGAATATCTCAGTCTGACTTTACCACCTGGCATTTGTAGGAGATGGTTAAAAACAAGAAATACTAGAGGGGGAAAAAAAAGTGACAGCCTTTTTCTAAGACTGTTTTGATTTCAAATCCCTACGTTCTCAATCCAAGCACATATGTATAATCAAAATGAGAAATGCCTTATGGCATTCTTTGTCTAAAACAGACATTCTACCAGATGTTTAGGAGTCTGCAGAGTGGTAGAACTGATCTGCTCTAACGTGGTGTGTACAAATGTGTAGTCACTTTGTGTGATAATTCCCACAGCTACACAACTGCTAATTTTCAGTAGTATGTATGATACATTTGAAATACCACAAAAATCTTTTTAAAAATGCATCAGGAGAATAGAATGAATATAAATTTTAAGAGTAAAACTAATATACATACTAGTGCTAAAAGCTGTATTTTAAATTTCATTGTACAAGGATGTTAATTTTGCCAAAATATCATTCCACAATATTTTAAAATGACTTCACAGTATATTTAGGTATTTGTTCATCTTTGTTAATAACTGAATTCTTTTTTTAAAAAAGTTTTTTTTTTTTTTAATTTATATGAGTACACTCACTGTAGCTGTCTTCAGACACACCAGAAGAGGGCATCAGATCCCATTACAGATGGTTATGAGCCACCATGTGGTTGCTGAGAATTGAACTAAGGACCTCTGGAAGAACAGTCAATGCTCTTAACCACTGAGTCATCTCTCCAGCCCAATAACTGAATTCTAATCACTCCCCCTTAAGTAAGACACCTACAGTCTCAGCAGTGAACCAGGCATGGTGGTACATGTCTGGAATCCTTGAACTTGTGAGGCAGAGGCAGGAGGATTAGGAGTTCAAGGTCATCTTCCTTTACATAGGAAATCCAAGGCCAGCCTTGGCTACATGAGACCCCTGTGTAAAAACCAAACAAACAAAGGCCAACAACCCCAAAACAAAAAAACAAAAGATATACTAGTAGAAAATGATTTATAATACAAAACATTTACATTTCTTCTGGACTTCAAAGGAATTATATTTCTAAAGACAAAACAAAAACACTAGGAGAAAAAGGATTTCTGCTATTTCTTTGACATAATATTTATCTTCCTAAAGCAGCACACTTAGTTTGAATATGTCCAGAAGTAGACTCAGGCAGAAATAAAATTTTTATTTATAGCAGCATTCTTTCATTTCAGAATGTCACAAACTTCCAGGAAACATTTTTGTCCATAATAAATGCAAAAAATACAATCACTAACATATGGAAAACAAAAAACAAAAACCAAAAACCCTGCTGGGCGTGGTGGCACACGCCTTTAATCCCAGCACTTGGAAGGCAGAGGCAGGTGGATTTCTGAGTTCGAGGCCAGCCTGGTCTACAAAGTGAGTTCCAGGACAGCCAGGGCTATACAGAGAAACCCTGTCTCAAAAAACAACAACAACAACAAAAAAAAAAAAACCCCAGAAACCCTGATTTTGGTTCAGCAATAAATTTTGATTATCTTAATCTATTTTATTCTCTTTAGTCCACTTTTACAAAAATCCCAAATTGCTACACTGTGGCAAACAGATCCAGCCATAAGGATTTTCTTCAGCTGTGTTGATGCATCCACCTATAATCCCTGCATTTGGGATTAAGTTTGAGGCCTGTCTGGATTAAATATTGTGCTACAACAAACAACAGAGCAATGAATTAACTTCAAATTTATTTGTTTTAAAGATGAATAAGTAAAGCTGGTGTAGATATTAGGCCTTAAAGTATTTTTACAAATTTTCAGAAATTCAGTATTTCTCCTACTAAGGATGAAATTGCAAACCCAGCTTCATCCTAACTGTATTCCTAAATGCCTGGCCCTGTGCTGTCTAGATCAAGTGCGAAAAGGGACAGTTGGATGGGAATCTGGAACATGATATAAGAGCATCAAATAACATACGAAGCACAGTGGCAGCCTATCTGGAAATGGCAAAGGCAACTCTGAGTTGAAAGTTCATTCTCTGGGGTCAGGGACATTAGTTACTATGAGATTGTATATCTTAGTAACATCAGAAGCTATTATACCCATGAAGTGTCACCAATATGACTGTCCAAATGTGAGCTGAACAAGGAGGACCAATGAACAAACTGGACAGGAAAATGCCCTCAAGGAGTCAACCCTCCACAAACCCTAGGCAACTAGGTAAAGCTGGGAGTGGGTGGGGTGGTCCTCCCCAGGAAAGACCAGTCCTCCTCAGGAAGGGCACACCAATTGGTTGTTGGCGCCAAATAAACAGCTCTGAAAACATACATACATGGTATGGACTTGGACTTGGACTTGACGGGTATATTTAGGACTATATATGTTTATACACACACACACATATACATACATACATACACACACACACACACACACACACACACACACACACACACGTGGGCAATAACAACCTGCAGGGAAAAAAGAGGCACAAACGTGAAGGAGAGCAGAGAGGAGTATGTGGGAGGGCTTGAAGGGAGGAGAGTGAAGGGACAGATGATGTAATTAGATCACAATCTCAATTATACAATATAGTGAAGAACCTACATAGAATGCTTGGGTTTTAACAGAGTGGAACATTAAAAGCCCCAGCAGGAATTCTAGTATGCGGCCTAAATTGAGAAGCACTCAGACTTCTGCAGCTTGAATACTAACCTGTCCTAGCCATGTTACCTTGACTGGTGCAAGGTAAATGTGTTGTGTCTCTCCTTTCTACAGCATTGTGCAGCTTTCCCTGACACCTAACTCAGTGCACTGCTGAGTCCTGGAAATGAAGAAACACACCATCCAGAAATGCTAGCTCTGAGCTGAGTGGCCTGGGTACCAGTTTATGAAAACCTTCTTAAGGAGTCTCTTGCTAAACAAAAATAGAATCTAGACAGGAAAATTCATCAAATCATAATCTAGTATTTGTCACTAGAGCTACAACTCATCTTAAGTTTCAAAGCAATTAGAGAGTTTTCCAGGAAAACTGTACACTCTCAGTGGACAACAAATACTTCAAACTCAAGAGTGACCTGCTTAAGATATGACTTTGTTTTCTCTGAAGCTAGTGAAACTCTACAAAAAGGAGTATCCTTACGCTCATTCTTCTGGACTGTTCATGCTGCCTGCGCTAATTCTTCAGAGGGCTGAAGTCTGAAGCCAGTGAGAACGCTCAGCAGTAGACATGGGGTGTACAAGCCTGGTGACCTGAATTTGACCCCTGGGACCCACATGAAGGTAGAAGGAGGGAGCCAACTTGATAATGTTACCCTTTCACTGTCACTCGTGCATCATAGTACACAGAGCAGTGCACACATGTGCTCACACATGCCCACACACATCCCAAGTAAAGAATTTTTATTTAAAGGATCATGCTATCTTCATTTCAAATCTAAGAAATAAATTTCAGGACTTAAACACCAAACAAACTGGTTTGAAAGGAAACTGTTATGAAAGAGCTATGGTTCTTCCAATTGATCTCTACCAAAAGGAGTTCAAAACACTGATAGATGAACTAAATTGACCAAATACCAACCTAAACCACAATAGTTCTAAATGTTCTGGATTAATCTCTCCCTTAAGCTTCCTTGGACGTTAGTAAGAGTTGAAGTATTGTACTAGCTGTTATAAAATGGATACATGCTATGTATTTCAGGCAATAAACTTTGCAGGTCTTTAAGGGTAGCCTTTCTCCTTAATTTCATAAACATCTTCTATCACTGTATCTCAGTTAGGAATAATACATTAGAAACAGGTCTTTGGGGTATGGGGGGGAGGAGGCGGGGGAAATAAGGTCTTGCTGTGTTGCCCAAGTTGATCTCTAACTCCTGGAGCTCAAGGGATCCTCTTACCTCAGTTGATACTCTAGGAACAGACAACTGTGAAAATAACAATTTTCAAATACTTTACAATATTTAAATATTATGCTGAGCACTTAAGCTTCCTTATCTTGTTTAACCTTCACAGTGATTTTAAGAGGTGATGGTTTGCATTACAGTTGATGAAGAGGAAGCTTTAAAAGGTAGTATTTTGAGTTTTTCTTCTGTTCTTAAAGTTCTGAACCCTAAATTGGTGAGATGATTTGGGAAAGGCCCTGCCTGACTGGAGTTCAATCCCTACAACCTACTTGATCGATATAAGGAGGACCAAGATGCTGGTGAGATGGCTCAGCGGGTAAGAGCACCTGACTGCTCTTCCGAAGGTCCCGAGTTCAAATCCCAGCAACCACATGGTGGCTTACAACCATCCGTAACGGAAATCTGATGCCCTCTTCTGGAGTGTCTGAAGACAGCTACAGTCTACTTACATATAATAAATAAATAAATCTTTTTTTAAAAAAAAAAAAAAAAAAAAAAGGGCCTGGCATGGTGGCGCACGCCTTTAATCCCAGCACTCAGGAGGCAGAGGCTGTCAGATTTCTGAGTTCGAGGCCAGCCTGGTCTACAAAGTGAGTTCCAGGACAGCCAGGGCTATACAGAAAAACCCTGTCTTGAAAAACCAAAAAAAAAAAAAAAAGGAGGACCAAGATGTTCACCTACTCACATGAACATTACTCACACACACACCTCAAATACAATAAAAGTAAGATATGTTTTAGGTTCCAAAACCCTAGATAATCCCTCTAATTTGGAGCATCTCAATTTGTCAAAGAAGACAAAAGATAATCTATACAGCACATAGAAAAAGAAAAACCACATCTATAGTCAAGGGTTTAAAGTTTTTGGCAAATTTCATTTTCACTTAAAAATTTTAATTCTTATTTTTATTTTATATGTATGTACATGCAATGCTCATGGAGTTTTATGGAACTAGAATTACATACAGATGGTTGTGAGGCATCATGGGAGTGCTGGCAAGTGAACCTGGATCCTCTGCAAGAGCAAGTACTCTTAAGAGATAAGTCATCTCTCTGGCCCCACATTGTCACTTTTAAGAAGAAAGGGACAAATAATGTTGGACCTGAAACTTGAGTATCAGTCAATAGGACAGCTAATGTTTGGAGGAAGAGGGGCTGTTGCTTCTTTGGAAAAAGGGTCTACTACAGAGGTTTATCTTGAACTCTCAAGCTCAGGTCCCACCAGCCTTAAGTATTGGGATTACAGATACACGCTGCCACAGCAAGCAGGAAATGCAATGCTAAAATGCAAATTGTGAAAAAAATGAGCCTAAGGGTTACTGGGAGCCCTGGCTGAAGTCTGACAGTGGAGTCTTTATCCAGCCATCAAAAGCTACTGATGCTGAAGGTAATGGCTTTTCATTCTCACCTTAGTTACCACTTCATGTGGAACCATTCTCTAGAGTACTTTCAAAAGAAAAACACTAAGGATTTAAAAAATACCTCCAGGGTCTAAAGGTTAAGGGATTTCCCACCCTCTCTTCCTTTCCTTTCTGAGGCCAAAAAGGTACCACTGGCCATGAAGATTCAAGAACAAGAAAGAATTCCAGAAATATACACGTACATAAAGGAAGAAGAACCCTTTTGCCATCTTGATTTTTCCTCATTCTGGAGAAAACAAAACAAAACGCCTTTCCTGTTGGTCTTCTATGGCAAAAGAAAGATGCTAAAAGAAAAAAGAGGTCATTTTATTATTCCAACCACCAGAATAGAGACACATTCTTTAAGATCTATTATATTTTTTATTTTTATTTAGGTGTTAAGTGTCTCTGTGAGTGCCAGACATGTGTAGTACTGGTAAAGGCCAAAAGAGGGTGTTAGATCTCTGGTCACCGGGGTTATAAATGGTTGTAAGCTGCTTGACATAGGTGCTGGGATCGTAAGTCCTCCACAAGAACAGCAGGTTTTTTTTTTTTTTTTGGTTTTTTGAGACAGGGTTTCTCTGGATAGCCCTTGCTGTCCTGGAACTCACTTTGTAGACCAGGCTGGCCTCGAACTCAGAAATCCGCCTGCCTCTGCTGGGATCAAAGGCGTGCACCACCATGCCTGGCCAGCAGGTACTCTTTAAACTGTTGAGTCTTAACTCTCTAGACCCTTTAAGAATAATTTTACCCAGGGCTGGTGAGATGGCTCAGTGGGTAAGAGCACCCGACTGCTCTTCCGAAGGTGATAAGTTCAAATCCCAGCATCCACATGGTGGCTTACAACCATCCATAACGAGATCTGTCTGAAGACAGCTACAGTGTACTTACATATAATAAATAAAATTAAAAAAATAATAATAATAATTTTACCCTATAAATAGACATTTTCTTTTTCTTTCATTTTTTTTTTTTTTTTGGTTTTTCGAGACAGGGTTTCTTTGTATAGCCCTGGCTGTCCTGGAACTCACTTTGTAGACCAGGCTGGCCTCGAACTCAGAAATGCACCTGCCTCTGCCTCCCGAGTGCTGGGATTAGAGGCGTGCGCCACCATGCCCGGCATAAATAGACATTTTCAAAGTTCTCTAAATTACCCTCCTACTCTTCCAGCAGTCTGTCCACTGCCTAACATGAACTCTGCCTCGTACTGAGACAGATCTGAAGTCCAAGACAACATAAACACTGACACACCAGTATCCAAGAATGAGTAACTCCAGGGAAAAGCATGTGATACACGTCTCCTCAGATAGTCAAGGACATTTCTTATGTGGGTGCTCTCATCCATGACTAAACTGTATCAAGAGTAATATATTTTAAAATATTAATATGGCCTGGCACCTTCCTGATGCTAATTCTTCCAAGCCCACCTAAATGGTACAACTGGGAAATTAACCGAAGAGAAAAGCAATCTTCGCTCTGCTCTCTACCTTCAGACACTCCTCCTCCATACCACTGCCGTGTACAGAATCAATTCTATACAAATGCAGAGATAAAACATGCTCACACACACAAATAACTCTCAGCAGGATCTAAAAATCAAAGCCTAACCCCATGGTTTTTAAGTGAGCAAGTCCAATTTCCTTCTTTGTAGCTCTTGACACTTGGGGCGAGAAGCCGGCTGGATTTTTTCTGCCTTGTTCCTGCACCAGAAGGCTCTGCACTGCAGGTCAGAGGATGATAAGGAAATGAACAGTGTAATTTCCAAGGCCTCTGAACACAGCCCTGTCAGCAGCTCTGGAGGCAGGTTACTCAAGCATGGCTTGAAGAGTGCAAACCCCAGAGAGGAGGTCTCAGGCAGTCAGCAGTGGCAGATCTCAGCTGTGTGTGTTATTGCCACCTCTAGCCTGAAAGCACAAGCCTGCTTCCTCCCTAGATAAGCCCCGCTGGTAAAAAGCTCTTGTACCCAAATGGCAAAAATACAAGTTCACATCAGGGGAGGAAAATTAGGGACTAGGACTTAGATTTTATTTTTCTTTGCATGCTTATGTAGCAACAAAAGCACCGCTCTTCCATGCTCTGCCATGAGACTGTATATGCTGGCAGACCCACAGCAACATCCATCCAGCACACTCAACACCACCCCAGGGATACAGCCAATTCATACGAAATCTGAAGTACAACGAGGCTGCTTCAATCTCTCTGAATCTTGTTTTTGGTCTTCTGAGGCTTTAAAACATAGCACCAGCATGCAA
Source organism: Mus minutoides (assembly GCA_902729485.2). Taxonomy (NCBI): domain Eukaryota; kingdom Metazoa; phylum Chordata; class Mammalia; order Rodentia; family Muridae; genus Mus; species Mus minutoides. Next base: position 327,244 of record LR750044.1, read on the forward strand.
ATTTCCCACCCCAGGTTTGGAGCTTCTCCTGGGCACAGTGACGAAAGTCTTAGCCAACATGTTCATCTGTTACTGACAGGCTTTCTTGTGCAATAAACTGTTATAGTTCAGACCATCATTGCCTAGGACAGACTAACACATATTTTAACTAAAATAATTTTTTCTAATCATTACTGAATGCTTCCTATGTATTACATAATTTTCTCTGAATTAACTAATGTAATTTTTTTTTGTTTTGTAAACAAAATCTTCCTATGTAGCCTTAGCTGTCCCAACTTCCCATATGGAACAGGCTGGCCTTGAACCCAAGAGATTTGCCTGCATCTGCCTCCCAAGTACTGGGATTAAAGGTGTGTGCCATGATGCCCAACAACTAATTTAACATTGCAATAACTAATGTGCACACTAGTAAAGATCAGTTAGGTAACAAGCTCAAGATCACTCAAGTAAGAAGAACAGAGCTGAGAAACTCCCAACAGTCAGGCTACAGATCACATTCTTTAAGAAGAGAAGAAAAATTAGAAAGAGGGAGTAGGGTGGGAATGTATGTACATCTGTGTGTCTGTATGTGTGCACACATGCATTTGGCATGGTTTAGATGTTAAGGTCAGAGGATAATTTGAGAGAGTCAGTTTTCTTCTGACATATGGGTTCTGGGAATCAAACGCAGGTCATTAGAGTTGACAGGGATCCTTAACCTGCTAAGCCGCCATGTTTTCACTTCCCAGAGTATATTCTTAATCACAAAATCATATAGGACTTGAAGTGAAATTTACATTAAAATTGGTCTTAAAATCAGAAATGGCTTCTAAAATACACCCCACAAAGAAAATGTACAAAGGTTCACAAAATCTCTTTACTTCAAAATCAAGCTCTCTGGGCCCTTATCTCAAAAAGGTATGCAGCAGATGTGGTGTAGGGTCAATGTCTACACTTAAAAAACCAAACCAGAGCCGGGCGTGGTGGCGCACGCCTTTAAACCCAGCAGAGAGGCAGAGAGAGGCAGAGAGGCCGAGAGGCAGGTGGATTTCTGAGTTCGAGGCCAGCCTAGTCTACAAAGTGAGTTCTAGGACAGCCAGGGCTACACAGAGAAACCCTGTCTCAAAAAACCAAAAAAAAAAAAAACCAAAAAACCACCAAACCAAACCAAAAAACCTGTTGTACACTTGATTTGTGCCTAAGACTGCATCACAGTACGAGTAGAAGTCAAAGAACAATTTTCTGGAGCCAGTTCTCTTTTTCCATTATAAGGTTCTAGGGAGTGGGTGGGTGTGGGGTATGTATATGAACTTAGGTAGTGAGGTTCTATTGTCAAGAGCTTTACCTGCAAGGCCATCTTGCCAGTCAAGAACCCTCCCTTGAAAGACATCCTTACCCAGGTTCTATGCACTTTTAGGAGCTCTAGTTGGTAACTGTTAGCTCTAAGAAAGAAGAGACCATCTCTTTTTTACCTAGAATCTAAGGTACAGCCATTTGATATACGAAATAAGCAACGGTATCCATGAGTCAGTGAGAGGGTTCAGTAAGCAAAGACATCTGTCCTAGGCCTGAGGACCTGAGCTTGATCCCTGGGCCCATATGGTTCAATGAAGAACAACTATGACAATTACAGATTCATTAAGAAATCTAGAGTAGGGCTGGAGAGATGGCTCAGTGGTTAAGAGCACCAACTATTCTTCCAGAGGTCCTGAGCTCAATTCCCAGCAACCACATAGTGGCTCACAACTATCTGTAATGGGACCTGATGCCCTCTTCTGGTGTGTCTAAAATAAAATAAATAACATAAACATAAACTAAATAAATAAATCTAAAAGAAAAAAAAAAAAAAGACAAGGCTTCACACCGAGAAAAAAAAAAAAGAAACCTAGAGTAATACATACTACATAATTTAGTGTTCAAGAGGCTGGAAAGATGGTTCAGTGGGTAAAAGCATTGGCTATAAAAGCACAAGAAACTGTTCTGGATCCCAGCACCCTTGGGAGCACAGAGAACCAAGCATGGCTCTGTATACACCTATAATCTCAGAGCTGTGGAAGAAGACAGAGAACCGAGGGGCTTGCTGACTGCCAACCTACACTCTAGAGTCACTGAGCGACCCTCAAGGGAATAACGCAGAGAATACTAGAACAGAACACCTGACCTTCAAGTACACACAGGTGCACACGCCACGCTCTGCATGTACAGATAAATCATGGTTAAAAAAAAAACCTAGTTTTAACCAGGTGTGGCATGATAGCTCCTACCTATGATCTCATGACACAAAGGCCCAGACTAAAAAACAAAAACCAGAGAAAATCTCCCTAACAACAACAAATCAAAAACCCAGCTTCCATCCTAGCCTTTGTTATAATCCGAGAGAGCCTGAGAAAGTCACATGACCTTCACAGTCAGGAGTAAGGTTCCTTTCTCAAAATGGGGAAATTGAACAAGATAATTTTTCTCTAGACTTTCCATGAATGACACCACCCATAATGAAAATATGAGCTGCTGAATCAAAATAAATCATGCATGTAGTCAGACAATGCAACTTGGACCCACAGAAGAATCAGCTTTATATTTTTTCAGTGAAGGAAAATGCTTGGGAACAACATTTGGCTATGCTGTCAATAACTGAGGAAAGAGCAGCAAGTCAGGAGGAAGGAATCAGGAAAGCCTGAGATCACAGGGAATAACAGACCTGACCTAGATTGGCTAATGAGGAATGGCAACAGAAAAGAAATGACTTAGAAGGCATAAACTAGAATGGGAAACCAAAGGCAAAGGAAGACGCTCTTAAAACACATATAATGTAGAACCCATAATCTGAAGGCAAAAAAGCCAAGAACACCCTTAACAACATGTTTTCTTTGTACTCTAAACTAATGAGGAAAGTTAGAGAAAGGCAAATAAAGCCTACTGAAAGCAACCTTAGCTGACACCAAACACTGCCAGCAGAGTGTACTGCTCCTACCTTGTAACATCAAAAGCAAATGCTTAGGAAAAGGAAGCCTGGGATTACAAAACTCTAGACCCTAACCACTAGAGCTGACTAGGTACCTTATATAACTTGGAAAAAAGTATTTTCAATAAACGCCTCATCTGGAACTCCTGGACATGCACCCTGACAGTCAGCACCGACAGATCACACTGTCTTGTTTGTGAATTCCTTTCTTCTTGCCTGTCAGAGGGGTGACAAAAGCAGTGAGCTCAGGGCATCAGACAGGAATCTACCTCCTCCGTGCATCTCCTGTTCCATCCTCAACCTAACAACCTATCAATCAAGCCAAAAGCAAGGAAGCAGACAGAAGCCAGAAGTTCCGTGTGCTTACTCCTTGACATTATTACCTCTCCCATCTCCTCAGGGGTGTTCAACAATTCAGGGCAGCAATGGCTCCTAAGAGCCATTTCAGTCTCTCCAGGAAACTCTGCCAGGAAGGTGTGTTAGAGCAAACACTGATTTCATGATGGGAAATACACATGCTCGGCTGACAGAAAACCCTCAGTCACAGAGCAGTGCCAGACGCTTTGATAGAGAAAGCCCTGGGGTAGGGAATTTGAATATTCAGCCCCTGTTTAGCTAGTGCTCAACATGGGAAAATTCGAACCAGTATCACAGACTTCTCTTCTATTCGGAAAAGTGGTCAGTGGGAGCTGGAGAGATGGTTCCGCGGGTAGAGCACTGGCTATTGTTGCTGAGTACCCATTTCAGTTCCCAGCACCCACACTGCAGCTAAGAACTACCTGTAACTTCAGTTTCAGAGAATCCAACCTCTTCTGGCCCCTGAATACACGTACATAGACACACATCAGGCAAAACACCCATTTACATAAAATAAAAATAAATAAACCTTGAGGAAGAAAAGAAAAGGCAGCGTGAAATACAGTGCTTTAATCAGGATATCTTCCAGTTTTTGAGCTTCCCCTCTTCATGGTAGCTCCCAGCTTGATTACATCACACATGTTTTGCTGTTTGGGTTCTGTTGATTGTCCCTACAAAAAGTAACATTCCAAACTAGTTATATCAGAGGCAAGCCCATATTTCAGGGGAAAAAATCTTGAAGAGGTTTCAAAGCCTCTGCTTGCAAACTAAAGTACAACACTAATCAAGGCTCCCTGAGCAGCTATTGTATGCAACACCCTGGGGTTCCAAGTTCTTAAAAGCTGATGCTTCCTGAAAAACTCCTAACCTTTTCTTTCTCTTCCTATCTCTCTGTTCTGCCATCAGATCAATCAAGCCTGTGCATTCCCACCAGCCACCACTCCATGGGCTGCAACCCCAGACCCTTTCCTTTCTTTCACTTTGCCTGAGACAGCTCCTCTTTCCATTCCAGAAATGCTTGTTCCTTGCAGAGTGTGTTTGTCTCCTAGCAACTTCCAAACATTTACTTAAATATTTTATTAACCAAAGACAATATGGTAAATCACTTCTGTGCAACTGTATCCAACTGAGGTTCTAGAGTACAAGGTAAGGAAGTGTTAAAAAGCAGACTCAGCCAGGTAGGTGCTCTATGATAGTCATTCCAGCAATACAGAGGCAGAAGCAGAGGCAGGAGTACATCTCAAGTTCAAAAATAGCCTGGTCTAGCCATATAGGTGTACTCCTTTAGACCCGCACTCGGGGAGGCAGAGGTAGGCAGATCTCTTAGTTTGAGGCCAACTTGGTTTACAAAGAGAGTTCCAAGACAGCCAGGGCAACACAGAGAAACCCTGTCTTGGAAAAGAAAACAAAACCAACCAAACAAACAAAAAATAACAACTTGACCTATATAGTAAGTTCTAGGAAAGTCAGGATTGTATAACTGGATATGTATTGGGAAAAAAATCACAACAATAAATAAACAAACAAATAAATAAAATTGTGCTTATGGTAACATTGAACTGCACAACAAATTGTATGACTCTCAATACTTCCCAGAAATTAGTTTTTCCCAAAATATGAAGCACCTTTTTTCCTCCCCTTTTATCTCTCATTTGACTGCTCCATTCTTAGTCTACCAGGGAGGCAAAGCTTAGGTCAAAGTTACAATAAGGGGCAGAGCTCCCTAGCACCAAGATGGAACAGCTAAAAGTACAGTGCCTTTCAGGCCACTCAAACAATCTATGCACCTACAACAAGAGAAAATAGACTCCTTAGACACTGAGACTTAAATCCAATACATACTAAGCAGTCGTAATCCATTCACTGCAGACTACACCTGAATTTAGAAGATTCCAACACAAGTATTCAAAATGATGAGAAATGAAGAACACCCACAGAGGTACCCTTCCACACAGAACAACGATTGTGAACACGGATATATGACAGGGACCTCCTGAAGCCAGATGTAGGGAACAGTCTAATGAGCCTGGAACAGTAGCAAGAACTCCTGGTACTCCCATGCCTCTTTAAAACAGCATTACCCATCTGCACCCCAGAGAAAATGGCAAATCACAGCCAGCACAGGATGAACCATGCCAATTATCAGCTGGAACTTGACTCTACCGAGGTGGACTACAGCATCTGCCACCCAAACACAGGCAGCCTCTCTGGCAGCTGCCACTGGCAAAAGGGAATCAACCATTGTGTTATATAACTGGAAGAAAATCACAGCCCTGCTACCGAAAACACCCAGATGTTGCTAAAAGCTACAGATGTGCCAGAGGCAAAGACCAAAATACCTATAGCAAAGAAAACACAAGCTACTACCTACCAAAATCCAGGCAATAAGAGAGCACACCCCCCCCCAAAAAAAAAAAAATATATATATATATATATATGCATCTCCAGTCTTTATTTATTAACACTTATATTTGGAAATAGGTATTCCCTGCTGCAAATGATGTAATTACAGAGAAATCAATTTATGCTGCATCTGCTGTGATCAGCTGAATGCACAGGGCGAGCAGAGCAAAGCAGAAAATCAAGAGCCAAAGAACAGCTCATCACCAGACCAGCTGCTTTGTAGGAAAATGCAGGCTGCTCAAGTCTGAGGCAGCCTGAGCTGACCCTAGACTGGAAACTATTCTACTATAGTCCTACAAGCTTTATTTCCTGAAGCATCAGCTATGATCGCTTTCCCAAGGGAGGGAAGCAGTCCTACTGCCTCCTGGGGTTGCAGGCACCTATGCTTCCAAGTCAAGCAGAAAGGGAGGTATCATTACACTGTTTGGCAGCAATAAAACCACCAAGAGACTTTTGATTTCCAATGGTTGCAGGAGATAACTGGCAGAGAGCAATACTTTCAGGGGCCAAAGAATATTCTAGGCCAAACTTTCAAAGCTACCACAGTAACTCGTAAGGCCCGATTCAGTGCTGCTTAGTATAAAGTCAGTACCTCCTGTCCCTTGTTAGCCACCAATAGAATCCTTAGCAGATAAACCATGACAATTAACTCTTTGTCCTGCCATAGACTCGGCAGTACCATTTACCCCACTAAGAACATCATTCAGCTTGAACATGTAACCAAAGCCTTTTACATTTATCAACCATCATGATACTGATGAGGAGATTTCAGCCAAACAGGAAATCACATGAAGATTTAATGTCAGCATCTAGCAACAAGTGTCTTGACATGTGACAATAATAAGGTGTGAGAAAATTCACTCTACCAAGTAGCTGATCCCCAAACAGAAATTGTATTCCAAGAGGTCTGGGCCTACTGCAAATGAGTCTGTAGGGAATCCTCTAATTTGGAACAAAATCACATTATCATTACCAGCTGCTCTGACCTTGTAATTGGTCATTACCCACAAACTAATGAGCCTCCCACAGAGTGCACACAGCATTTGGCAGTTAGTCTGGGGCAGTTCTGATGGGCAGTGGGCAACCAGATCTGGCCACCTCTTACCTTTTCAGACTTGACTTTCTTTAGTGGCCGGCACTCATTCTCCCCTTCCTCTGGCTCCGGCTTAGTTCCCAAAGGATTGAGCGCTGCCCCAGGTTCAATAGCTATACTCCCAAGCGGCTCCACGGTTCCTGTGTCCATCCCTGCACTTCCATCATACTGACTACCCCGTCCTCCCAAGGGAACTGGCTGGAGGACCCCAGGATCCTTTTCCGAACAAGTCCCCATGCCTTCACTTCTCTCCTTCTTGCCCTTAGATGAGCTGTTCTCCTTTTCCTTTTTGGAGCCAGCTACACTGCGTGACGCCTTAGCAGCCTTCTCTGAGCCCTTGGGAGCAACAGCAGCAACCAGGCCTCCTGCACTGGCACCATCTCCTGCGCGACCCTGCACCTCTTTCTTGCTGGCTGCTCCCTCACTTGGAGAGAACAAGGAAGTCCCTGGAGTGGGCTTGCTAGTGTCTTTGCCACTCTTACTCCTTTTGGATTTTGATTTGCCTTCCTTTCCTTGAGGACCTGGCACTGGGGTGACAAACTTGATGTTGTCTGGTAGTGTGGCCACAGCATTGGGAGCTGGTATCCCCACCTCCTTGGAGCCTGACATTTCCAGTTTCTGCTGGTCCTTTTCCAGATCGGCGTCCAGGTCGATGATGAGATTCCCTACTCCAATGTCCCATTCATCCCCACTGTCGTATGTCTCAACCGGGTTTGCATCCACTCCTTTCCCTCCGCAGGCTCCACTGCTCAAGGACATCTTAGAGTCAACGTCCCACCTCAAGATTCAAGGCTCTTCCTTGCCCCCAGCTTTCCTATTTTCAGCTTCAGCTACGTTCTCAGACCTGCCTCCTTGGTCAGAACATGTCCAGTGGACAACATCATTGCTGGAAAAAGAAAATGTTAAAAAGCTGTTAAAGAAAACAATACAGGCAAGGAGATAGCCTGAAATAAACTCCCAATACAAGCTGGACCCTTCCTGTGTGGCTATCATGCCTCAGTGGGCAAGACAAGTTCAATTTTATCTCCAACCATGTCACACTGGACCTAGAGAAGGTAATTCCCATTCTACCTCCTCAGGAAAGAATACAGTATTTCTAGTTGCCCAAGAGTCTGTGGTGAGTGTTAACTAGTAGTCTTCTACAATTAGTTGCCCCTTCATGAAAGACTTAACTTCTCCTACCACTGCCAGCTGGCACTCCTGTCTGAATCAGTACAGGCCACAGCACATTACAGACTGAAGCTGCAACATCTCTGCTCACACCCCCTTTACTGTTAGCTGCTTGAATTATCAGTGACTCAGAACATGATCTAGCAAAAGCCTTAACAGCTCTCTACTAACAGGGCCAACCCCTACTAAAAATAGTGTACAGATTCCTTGTCATTCTAGTACTGAAAAAAAAAAAAAAAAGCCTTACTGTGGTTAAGGGAAAGAATAAAGAACTAGGAAAAATGTAAATAAATTTTCAGTGTGTGACTACAACCAGACATATGGTTCTCAGAGGAACTCAGCATATCACTTGATTCCAGAGAAGCTACAAAGTCTTTACCAAACTCCAGGCTGGAAAGTAAGGTTCATACTAAATATTTAGAAAGAGAAATGTTTTCCTTGACTCCACTGAAAGCCCTTCTCCCAAGAGTAGAATGATTCTTCACTTTGTTATGGTAAGATTTAAAGACCTGACTAAGAAACATCAAGGCTTTATTCCACAGGCACACCAACAGAGACAGGCTTTACAAGGATAATTTATGTCTGCCCATTGTCTTCTGGCTTATGAGACATAGAGGGAAACGTCACCTAGGAAAACCAGCAACCAATGTGTACTATCCAGGAGTTATTCTATGACAAAACCAAAAGTTTTGCTCTTGTGTACTTCTCTGTGCACCATCTTTCTATATCTATTTAGAAAACAAAACAAATTTTGGTAGCATGCTTGTATATAAAGAGCAGGACAGTGGTGTCACAGATCAACCTGGAAAGTTATTATTTAACAAGTAAATTACTCATATAGGACAAGGCAAGCTGTGAATTTCTACCTGTTCTGTTGTAACAATGTCTACAAACTAGGGTGGTGAGGGGGCAAAAAAAGGCATTTTAGAAAAGCAGGTCTGTACCACATAAGCATCAGATTTAAGCAAGAGGTATGTACCTTAATCTGCAGTTTAGCTTCAGATTTGATAGTTCACCCATTACTTAAGTAGAAAGTTTATTGCCAACAGCAGTCAACTACTATTTATTAGCAAATATCAAATCTATATAAATCTTGCTTCCTCCAGGATGAGCTAAATTAAAAGTGGGGGAATAAGATGAAACAATCAAGAGAAGAAAAATTACCCTATGAAAGGTAAAGGAACCATAATTCCTGAAGATGCTGAGAGATGAGAACTTTGAAAGTGACCTAAGAATTCTAAAAAAATTGTTAGTGAACTGTTTGGATTTTTTAATACTCAAGAAGACATGGTGTCTAAGAGTAGTATAACAGATATTTGTTCATTCACCAGTCTTAAAACTTATACCCTAGGATGTGCTAGGCCTTAAACAAAGTCAGAAAATATAGCAACTAATCACAGTGAACAAGGCAGTAGAGATTGGTACTGAAAGCAATACTCTTACAAGGGACCAAAAGCATTTCTAAGAAAGAGAATGCTTAAATTGAATTCCCACTACAGAGGATTATTACAGCACAATTCTTCCCAAATCATAATGTATCACCTCTGAAATCTCTTTAATTGTGGCTGGGTTTAACATCTATTCCACATTAATTAAAGCTTTACTTACCATCTCCAGAGCTGCATTATCATTAGTGTGTAATTTAGTCACTGAATGACCTCACATAGTTTTACCATTGGAAAACCACTATAACTTTCCTTACATACAAGAGACATTTCTCTAACAAATAGGATGGCAGTAAAGAGACTGGAGGAGAGAGAATGAAAGCACAAGCATTAGGACTTGTTAAGAGTTGTTTCCCCACTGTACTGGCCAACTTGTGTAAGAGCAGGATAAAGTATGCCAATAAGGAAGAACAGCATTAAGAAGGTAACAGGTTAAAATGAAAAGATACAACTTAGCGGAAAGGACAAAAGGACATACTACTATGGGGGGTGGTGGTAGAGTACTTGCCTAGATACTCATCAAATATACACAAAAAAGAAAGATAAAGCCGGGCAGTGGTGGCACACGCTTTTAATCCCAGCACTTGGGAGGCAGGGGCAGGCAAATTTCTGAGTTCGAGGCCAGCCTGGTCTACAGAGTGAGTTTCAGGACAGCCAGGGCTACACAGAGAAACCCTGTTTCAAAAAGGAAAAAAAAAAAGAAAATGAAAAAATAAAGAAAAAGAAGATAAAATTAAACATAAATCAGTATCAATTAAAGCCAGAGCAATCAAAAATGCACAAAAATAAATCTATGCAATAAAATCATGCAAAATTATCTTTTCAGAGTGCAAAGAGAATGAGCAATAAAAAAAAAGTAATAAAGGAAACAGATGCCACATTTAGTACCACTGAAGAGATTGGAATAAGTGAGAGAAAGGCAACCTATCAAAGACAAAATTCAGGAGCAACACCTTGTGTAGACAAAGACTTTTCATGTAGACCAGAAATGACCACTACATGTTCAGCAAAATTTGTTTAGAGACAGACCCTCAAGCAGCCTGAGATAGTTTCAAACTCACTGTGTAAAACTTCTTACCCTCATGCCTCTGCATCGCAAGGGTTGTCACACATGTACTAAAACACTCAACTTATTTTGAGACTAGATCTCATTATATTGCCCAGGCTGATCTTAAACTCATGAGTCTTCTGCATCAGTCTCCAAAATTCTTGGAATTACAGGTATGTATGTGCCATCACACCTGGCTTGGTGAAATCATTTAAAAAGAAAAAAAAAAAAAAAAGAAAAAAGAAAAAAGAAAAAAGAAAAAAGAAAAAGGAAAACTCAGCCAGGCAAGGAGTGGTAGGGCACACCCAGCACTCAGGAGGCAGAGGCAGGTGGATCTTTCTGAGTTTAGGGCCAGCCTGGTCTATAGACCAAATTCCAGGATAGCCAGGGCTACACAGAGAAATACTGTCTTAACCCTCACTCCTAAAAAAAGGACCAGCACAGGCTACATGAGCTATGGTCTCAAAAATAAACAAAATAAACTAGAAGCTGTAATAAAATAAATAAATCTCTCGCTGTTTCTCTTTCCCCCACCCCAAACAGGGTTTCTTTGTGTAACAATCTTGGCTGTCCTAGAACTTGCTTTGCAGACCAAGCTGGCCTCAAACTCAAGAGGTCTGCCTGCCTCTGCCTTGAATTAAAGGCATGTACCACCATGCCTGGCTATAAATAAATAAGTCTTTTGAAAACTCTTATACTAGTGGGTCTGCTGGCAAAGCTATTCGGGAGGATAAGACAGGAGACTCACAAGTTTAACAACTGCCTGGACTACAGTTAAGTTCAAGATCAATCTATGCATCCCAGTGAGATTCTGTTTCAAAAGGTAACATTTTTAAAAAAGGAAATCAGTTCGGCCTAATGCCCAAAATCCTAGCTTCAATCCCGGTACTGACAGAACAAACGAAAATCACATAAAGTTTTACACTATGAATTTGTTAGTAATGTGTCAAATGTCTTCATTTTTTTTAAAAAAAATTGTGTGTGTGTGTATATATATATATATATATATATATATATATATATATATGTGTGTGTGTGTGTGTGTGTGTGTGTGTGTGTGTGTGTGTGTGTGTTTTGCTTGCATGTAGGTATGCGTGCCACATGTATCTGGTGCCCACAGAGGCTAGAAGAAGGCACCAGAAGTTATGGATGGTTGTGAGCTACCGTGTGAGTGTTAGGAATTGAACCTGGGTCCTCTGCAAGAACTATGTGTGTATATGTATTCGTGTGTGTATGTGTTCGTGTGTGTCACACACATGCATGCGTTGGGATTAAAGACATGTACCACCACTGTCTGTGTAGCAAGTATTCTTAACCACTGAGCCTTCTCTACAGCCCTGGCTTTTTTTTTTTTCAGTTATTTAAGTACACACACACACACATACATATGTCTTCAAATATATATATATATATATATATATATATATATATATATATATTTGAAGACAGCGACAGCAATAGTATACTTAAATAAATAAATCTTTGGCAACTGAAGCTAGCCTTCATCCTACACCTTACAAAAAAAATGACATAGAACACTAAAACAAGTTCCATAAATGTAAATAATTCTTGTAAGTACAAATGCTGAATTGTATAATCTGAAGATAAATTCAATAAAAATATTAAACATTATCTTTACCTATTAAAAAGCTCCTTCCTGCCGGGCATGGTGGCACACGCCTTTAATCCCAGCGCTCGGGAGGCAGAGGCAGGCGGATTTCTGAGTTCCAGGCCAGCCTGGTCTACAGAGTGAGTTCCAGGACAGCCAGGGCTATACTGAGAAACCCTGTTTCAAAAAACCAAAAAAAAAAAAGTTCCTTCCTAGAAAACTACCTAGAATTTCTAAATGTCTAGAACATAAAATAAAAAAAAGACATATCCCAAGGAAAGATTTCTAGTGGTCCTGGTGTTCTTTTAGAGATCTCATCTCCTATTTTTTTTTTCCTCATTCCGGTCAACCCTGCTTGCTCTGGTCGGCTCCACTTGCTCCGGCTGCCCCCCCCCCCCCCGTTTGGCCCCGCTCGCTCCAGCCGGCCCCGCTCGTCCCGGTCGGTCCCACTTGCTCAGTCCCTGCTCTCTCCGGTCCAAGGATTCATTTGTTATTATTCATAAGTACACTATAGCTGACTTCAGATGCACCAGAGGAGGGCGTCAGATCTCATTACGAGTGATTGTAAGCCACCATGTGGTTGCTGGGATTTGAACTCATCACCTTTGGAAGAGCAGTCGGGTGCTCTTACCCGCTGAGCCATCTCACCAGCCCTCATCCCCTATTTTTGACAATAAAGAATTGTATAAGCATTACATTACTTCAACCAGGTGACTTCAGAAACCCAGCTTTCAAAGCTCAGCAGGCTTCATAATAACTTTGGTGGTACATTTCAAAATATACACTGTAAACTTGCCAAGGAGTCTTTAATTAGCCTTGGCCACAGCAGCCAAACCATTTCCCATCTGTTCCCTACAGCATCCTGGCTTTATACAGCTAATAATCAGCTCTGACAGGTCACTGCAGACATGTTTAACCTTAGGAGGTAGGATAACTATCACACTAGTTGGAAATGAAAAGCAGTGACCTCTAGCCTCCATGGATGAGAGTGGAGAACCAGGGCAAGCAACGCTGTCTCAGAGCTCTGTGACATTTCCCTCCCTCTTCTCTCCTGTGTAACTAGACTCCATTCCTATTAGGATCACCACCCAGCAGATTCTGATATCACTTGTCCACCAAAACTTGTGCCATCTGTGCTGTTTCTGCACAGAAATTCCTGTCTACATGGCTGTGGCTAAGGGACCAAGGTCATGACAATCACTCTATACCCACACAAAGTAGTTACCGCCAGAGTTTCCTGTTTGGAAACCAAATACAGATCCTGGCCTATCAGCCCAGTCATAAAATCTTAGACCACACACTTAATAGGTTATTATCTGCCTGTTTTGAGGATATTTGTCATAGGTCATACATATTATTCCTCTACTATAGGAATAAATCAGCCTCTTCTCCAAGGATAAGACTGATAAAAATGGTTCACTGGCCTTATTGAGAAGGCAAATCGACTACTGAGCCATACTTACATATAAACATAACTAGAGTAACTTCTCTTTCTACCCAGATAAAGCTCTAGAGCCCCTAAGGATTTCAAAAAGAGGGTTCTATTCCTTGCTAACTACCCACAGACAATCCAGTCTAGGAAGAAAATAAAGCATGCAATGTTATCCTCTCCTCTTTTTAGGGCTTTAGGTCAATTTTCTTATAGGCTTTGGGCTGGACACTGACAGTTATATTTAATTGTACATAGTCTGCTTACAAAACTAACATCACACACATATAACAGTCAGGTATTTGTCTCCAAAAACAATGCTATATTCATTCTTTCTTCTTTTTCCTTCTTTTTTTTCTCTGTGTAACCCTGGCTGTTCTGGTACTCACTCTGTAGACCCGGATGGGCTTGAACTCAGAGATCTGCCTGGTTCTGCCTCCTGAGTGCTGAGATTAAAGGCATATACTATAATCATTTCTGATTTTTTAAATAGTTTTTCTAAATGTGAATTTAGAATCTGGAAATATAATTTCAGAAGCTAAAGAGATGGCTCAGTATAAAAATACATGCTGCTTTAGCAGAGGATCATGAGTTCAATTCCCAGCACTCACACTGGGCAGCTCATAGATACCTGTAACACTCACTCCAGAAAATATAAAACCTTGTTCTGGTCTGTAGTCCCTCCCACACATGTAGCATATACGTATAGGCACATGCACACGTAAGTAAAAAAAGAAATATTTTTTAAAAAACAAATATGATTTCAGAACTTAAATTTCCAGTGAAATTAAGCAAGCTTCATCATTAAATATCAGTTTCTCTTATATGAAATGGAAGAATCAGCCACGTTCTAAGCATGTTCTTCTGAGAACATGAAACTAAAAATATAAGACAACTCAAAACTATCAGTGATTGAATATTGAGCTATTTTATGGTTATACTTCATTAGCCAACTAAGTAGTCTTTTTTTCCTTTTCCTTTCTTCCTTCCTTCCTTCCTTCCTTCCTTCCTTCCTTCCTTCCTTCCTTCCTTCCTTCCTTCCTTCCTTCCTTCCTTCCTTCCTTCCTTCCTTTCTTTTTGTAAGCAGTGTCTCACTATGTAGCCCTGGCTGTCCTAGAACATAGACCAGGTTACCTCTGCCTCCCCAGTGCTGGGAACCAAAGGCATGTGCCATTATGCCACACTTTTTCTGTTTTGTTTGTTTTTAAATACAGGGCTCACTATATAGCCTAAGCTGGCCTTGAACTCAAGATCCCCTGCTTCCTGTGTACTGAGATTATAAGAATGTGCTGCCTCAGCTAGCTACAGGTCATCTAAAGCATTTAAAAGAATAAAGAAAAAAATTTAAAAAGGAAAATATAAAACAAATTAATTTACAGACTGCACTGATAGCCATTTGAGACCTATGAAGGGAAATGGCAATCATTTCTTCTTCTACAGACTGATCTAGGGCCTCCTTTTTAAAAATTTTTAAAATCATTTTATTTATTTACATTTCAAATGTTATCCCCTTTCCTGGCTTCCCCTCTGCAAACCCCCATCCCATTCCCCCTTACCCTGGTTCTATGAAGGTGCTCCCCCACCCACCCACCCACTCCTGCCTCACCTCCCTAACATTCCTCTACACTGGAACATCAAGCCTTCACAGGACCAAGAGCCTCCCTTCCCATTGATTAGAGCCTCCTTTTTAAAGGATTCCTACCCAGTTGGGGATGTAACAAGAATGCTTGCCTAGCAGGTCGATCTATAGCACCCCATGAACTTGGTATAACATCACACAGCTGTAATCAACACTTGGAAGGTAGAGGTAAGAAGATGAGATGTTCAAGATCACCCTGATGAGGTAGAGGCGGAGGTTTTCTTCAGTGGTACAGACACTAGTAAGTTGTGCATTCCTCCATATATAACCTCTAACCCACGCTCCTGTAAGTAACCCTAATTAAATTCCTTGGTTCACACAAAAGGAAAAAAAAGACATCATAGTAAAACAGGAACTAGGAAGGGGATCAGCAGGAATGGGAGGGGCAAGAGGTAAATTGGTGTAAATAAAACTTATATGAAAATATTGTAATGAACCTATTGTTTATTTAACATATGTTAATAAAATAATATCCCACTTGGTATTCCTACCTTCAGATGTGGTCCAGAAAACCTTATACATAATGACTGACAGAAAAAGTCCATCTTGTTTCAAAATCTCTTAGGCCCAGGGTAGGGGTACAGCTCAGTGGTGAAGTGTTTCCTATTATGCATAGGGCTCTGGGTTCAATTCCCAGTACCTCAAAACAAACCCCTCAGGGTCAGTGTGTGAAGCTCAGGGTTTAAACACATCTGGTCTCTCGTCCAACCTACTAAATTGTTAACCTGTCATGGCAGGCCTTTCAGATATAGACTGTGTGAAGTTTAATATGTGTATGTGCATAAACAACTGAAAATAAATTAATTGGATACAAGGAAGTTGCCGGGAAGGTATCACATTATATCATCTTCCTGAATTTCAGATGCTGCCTTAAAACCACATGGTCTTAGGTAGCCTCCAGTAAGGACAGTGCAGCATGCAGATCACCTGAGCTTATTCAGACAGAAGAGTAAAGGCACCTCCCGCTTCACTTGCCACACTACAGGAGACATCACTAATCAACTCAATTTCCACCCAGGGCTCGGTGAGAAAAACAATCAACTTCCCTTTGGGACTCTTCCTTACAGTACATTAATTTATTACATTAATTACTATAACAAAGGAACTGTGTCATATCCTCAAGTAACAGATCTCTGCTGTATATCACCAATGGAATTAAGGTATTTAAAAAAAAATAATAAACTAACTGTACCAATTTGAAAAGACAGATCTAATCAACTAGGCTCATCTGACCATGTGTCACATAAGGACAGCAGAGTAAAATTGTAGCACCACTGTCTCCAAGTCTTTCTAAGCTGCAGCTCATGAATAGTTTTATGGTCCTTACAGGCTGCTATTCCCAGACAAAGGTTATGAGGCTTGACCTGATTCATTTCACATAAGCAACTGACATTTCTACCAGGACAAAGCTATTCAACAGAGCTCAAGTATAGATCCTTGGTTGTTTGTCAATATCATTCTGTGTCAGCAAATGTATCTCACATAAGATGAACAGCATATTAAACTTATAAATAATTCAGTCCCAACGCTACAGAGATTCACTTTATGAACCTGACCTATATAGGAAGCACTTATCAAGACTGGTAAGTAGGCCAAAAAGCAGAAGGCAAAGGCTATCTCAAGTAACAGCAACAACAACAACCTGCCACTCAGCTCCTGTGTAATTAAAGGACTATATAGCCCTTTATAGTTTATTTTTCTCAAAGAGAAAGTTATTGTTTGTTGTTGTTGCTGTTGTTGTTGTATGGGGAGCTAGGCTCAGTGACAGTGAGAGAATACTTGTCCCACCATATGGGGCATGGGTAGGCCCTGGCTTCCAGCTCTAACACCAGGGATGAAGTAGGAGAGCATGATAGCACATGCACATAATCCACTCAGATAGCTGAGGACAGAGGAACACAAATTTGAGGTCAGCCTGAGCTTCATAGCAAGTTCCAGAGCAACTGTAATGCATGGTAAGACTCTGTCACAAAACAAAACCAACATCAACCAGCTAGAGGAAGATTATAAAACAAAGTAGGTTTCATTTTTCTCAATATGTTTAATTGCTCTTTAGTATTTTGTTAACTTTCAGCTTCATTTATACAAAATTGCTTCCAAAATAGGGCTAGTCTGAAACTAGATATTATAAACCAACTCATGTGAATCCCCATGAATAGATAGATATTCCTTGACCTACAATGTTATAGCCCAACAAAGCCATCACAAGCTGAATATATCCCCATGCTTCATCTACAGGCTGAATATGAAGCTTCAAAATTTATTAACAGAGGATGACTGCCTATCACTATGACTAAGTGGCCACTGGGAGCTGTAGCCTCCCCCCCCCCCAAACTTTCCTGATACAGTCCAGATACATGTAAGTGTCAAAACCAAACTCTGAAGTATAGCCTTCTAACTTTCAAGAAAGGGTCTGAAATTGGCTCCTATTAAATATGTATAATTTTTTTCATGATCACAAAGTCAAAAATTCTAATTTAAGGAGTTAGAAATTGAAGACTGGCTGTATACACACTTCAAAAAAAAAAAAAAAATGGTGGTACATGCCTGTAATCCCAGACCTCAGGAGGCAGAAGCAGGTGATCCCTGAGTTTTAGACCAACCTGGTCTACATAAACCAGCCAAGGTTACACATGAAGACCCAGTTTCCAAAAAGAAAAGATGGAATTAGAGGATGGAAAGATGGTTTAGCAGTTAAGAGTGCTTACTGCTCTTGCAGAGGCCTGGACTATTTCTCAGCAATCACATGGTGGCTTCACAACTGTAGCTGTATAATTCCAGTTCCAGGGGATACAATGCCCTCTTCTTGCCTCCATGGGCTCCTGCACACACATGGTGCATGTAAACTCATGTAAGCAAACACATTACTAATTTTTTTTATAAAGGAAAATATATTTTTTAAGTTAGTAGACAAAGGAATGAGCTTATACTTAAATACATAATAAATATAAAAGTTCTATCAGACTTAACGTGCCCATTTGTCAAATTGGTCATGTCTGGAACACTGACAGGGTGGAAGAATGAGCAAACACCGGGAAGGTTCTAATAGGAAGCTGACTTGTAGTTATGTGGCTAAACAGATAATGTATACAAGATTTGTGCATTTAGCAGGCATGGTGGTACTTGTCTTTATCCAAGTGCTTGGAAGACATAGGAAGCAGAACTGAGTTCAAGACTAAATAGCAACCTTGTTTCAAAAAATTAATGAACAGAAGATGGATAGGATAGATTGGTATGTTCACTGTACTTCACTACCTAACAGTACTATGAAGTAGTTCTCTCCTTCTATCGTTACATGGGCTCCAGGAATTGAATTCAGGGCCACACTTGTCGCACTGGCACCTCTACCTGCTAGGTCATCTCATCAGACCCTATTTAAAGCAATATATCAAGCAAAGGGACTCATGCCATCAAACACCACAGCTTAGGATATTTTGAAGGGTAACAGAAAAGGAAAAAGAGAAAAAAAATTAACCAAGGTACAGACTATGATTCAATATATGACCTCATTGTAAGCGCTTAGATCTGAAAATATTAGTGAAAGAGAAATAATAAGCAAAAAAAATGTTAATATTAATTTTTAGCAGGGGGAACTTACATGAAACACAAAAGTACATCAAATGGCTCAAAAAAAATTAATTCAACCTAATGCATGCTGACCAGACTAAAACACCATGCCATGAACATCTTAGGATTCAGTAAAGTATAGAGACAATAGAACAATGCAGTATTTATTATTTATATGGATACAGAAACAGACAGCACAGTGGCGTGTGCCTATAGTCCCAGCTGCTCAAGAGGTCAAAACAGATAAACTTATTGAACACCTAGGAGCCTGAGTCTGAGAAACTAGTCTGAGAAACATGGAGATTGTGTCAAAAACAAAAAGGAGACTAAATATAGTACACTAAATACTTAGAAAAGGTTGCTTTCAGAAAATAAGAGTTAAATAACATATTAGATTGTGATTTTTTTCATTAAATACTGCAGCAGTTTCTTTCTTACACACACACACACACACACACACACACTTACTTGCAAACCCCCAACCTCCTACTGAAGATACAACCCAGGCCCTCATTAGCTGTCTCTGAATGAGCTACAACCCTAGTTTCGTTGTTTGACTTTTAAGAAAATCATGAAACAAAACATTATCCATTTATTATCATTAATAAATAGAAATTTTGAAGCCGGGTGTGGTGGCGCACGCCTTTAATCCCAGCACTCCGGAGGCAGAGGCAGGCGGATTTCTGAGTTCGAGGCCAGCCTGGTTTACAAAGTGAGTTCCAGGATAGCCAAGACTACACAGAGAAACCCTGTCTCGAAAAAAAAATCAAATAAATAAATAGAAATTTCTTTTTTATTTATTTAGTTTTATAAGACAGAATCACACATAAGCCAGGCTGATCTTTTTTTTAAAGATTTATATATTTATCTATCATCTATCTATCTATCTATCTATCTATATGATATATGAATGAGTACACTGTAGCTGTCTTCAGACACACCAGAAGAGGGCATCAGATCCCATCACAGATGGTTATGAGCCACCATGTGGTTGCTGGGAATTGAACTAAGGACCTCTGGAAGAGCAGTCAGTGCTCTTAACCGCTGAGCCATATCTCCAGCCCAAGCCAGGCTGATCTTAAACTCATTAGCAGCTGAAGAATACTATAAACATCTGATCCTCCTTCCTTCACCTCCCAAGTGCTAGGATTACAACCTGTGCCACAATACCAACCTAACAACAACTTTAATAAAATGAACAGTCTCCCAAACATTCCAGGATACTCTTAAAAAGACCTAGCTGAAATTTATTTGGGGACTGGAGAAATGGCTCAATGGTTAAGAGCTCATACTGCTCTTTCAGAGAACCCAAGTTTGGTTCCCAGCATCCACATCAGGCAGCTTACAACCACCTATCACTCTAGCTCCAAGAGATCAGATAGATGCCCCTTTTTTAGCATCTGCAGGCACCTATACTCATATGCACATACCCACACACAGATACATAACTAAAAAATAAATCTTTAAATTGAATATGGCAGCAAAAGCTTTTAATCCCAGCACTGGGGAGGCAGGAGAGCTCTGTGAGTTTGAGGCAAGCTTGGTCTACAAAGCAAGTTCCAGAACAGCCAGGGCAACACAGAGAGACCCTGTCTCAAAACAACACAACACAACACAAAACAAAAGGTCTACTGTTCTTGTCAGTGGCCTGCAAGGGGCTAGCTAGTCTTGACTGGCATTCTGAAACCCAAGGGAGTTTTATGCTGTAACATGTGCTGACACTCTTGGCTAGCACCCGAAGCCTGCCAGAGCACAGAGCTGCAACACTTGTGAGCTCAGGAGGTTGGCATCCTGCTGTCTCTGGAGATCCCACTTTCCCCTTTGAATTTTAATTCCTACATAGCAGATAAAGCTCCCCTGCTTTTCCCCTAGGAAGTCTGCCTACTCAATGTTTGGAAGGGGAGCAAGGCAAATAGGAGAAATACCTCACATTGTTCAATCTCCACTGCTAAACAAACAAACAAATGCAGAACACACACACACTCTCTTTTTATGGAAGATGTGAAATGGGGCAGCAGCAGCAGAAGAAGATATGGCTATAAAAGGACATCATGAGAGTCCCTATTGCTGTGGCACTGAATACACCATTACTTTCCACATGACAAAATGGCATAAAACCATTCAGACAGGCATGGTGGTAGTCACTCTAATGCTAGTATTCAGGAGGTAAAGGTAGGAAGAGTTCAAGACGACTCTAGGCTACAGACTGAACCTGAAGTCCACTTTTACCACATGAAATGTCATTGTCTTAGCCGGGCGTGGTGGCGCATGCCTTTAATCCCAGCACTTGGGAGGCAGAGGCAGGCAGATTTCTGAATTCGAGGCCAGCCTGGTCTATAGAGTGAGTTCCAGGACAGCCAGGGCTATACAGAGAAACCCTGTCTCGAAAAAAAAAAAAAACACACACACACACATACACACACACACACACACACACACACACAAAAAGAAAGAAATGCCATTGTCTTAAACAAAATAATGGGCCAGCAGATGACACAGCAGGTGAAGGTACTTACTGCCAGGCCTGACCTAAAGTTTCATACCAGGGACCCACACAGTGGAAGAAGAGAAACAACTTTCTCAAGTCTTAACTAGCCTAAGAGAATGTCAATATTACAGTATTGTACTATATAGTTTGGCAAGGTTCAGAAAGACAAATGCCACATGTTCTCTCTTATATATAGATCTTAGCTTTAAAATATAAATAAATATATATATATATATATATTTTTTAAAATTTAGCTCACTATGAGGTCTAAGCTGGCCTCAAACTGACAAATCCACCTCCCTCTACCTCCAAATTATTGGAATGAAGGTCTGTACCACCATGCCTAGCCCCCTAATTTTTATTTTTTGTTATTTATTTATTTATTTATTTATTTATTTATTTTTGGTTTTTCGAGACAGGGCTTCTCTGTGTAGTCCTGGCTGTCCTGAACTCACTTTGTAGACC
>LR750044.1:356983-377205 GCA_902729485.2 Mus minutoides
AAAAAAAAAAAAAAAAAAAAAAAAAAAAAAAAAAAAAAAAAAAAAAAAAAAAAAAAAAAAAAAAAAAAAGACAAATGTAGCAATCAGAAGAAGATTACACACGCACAGTACCTAGACATTATACCTTCAATAGCAAATCGCTGAATTAGGTAGAGGCATAGCCTACACGTTGAGAGGACCGAAAACCCCAACTTTCACTTTTTAAGTGTAGGCAGTTTGGTTTGGTTTTTGTTGGTTTTTTTAATAAATTACATTTGTGCTCGTGTGTGTGTGTGTGTGTGTGTGTGTGTGTGTGTAGTTCCACCACCTGAGTACTGGGGACTGAGGTACTGCACCTGCTTTTGATGTAGGGTCTCACTCTGTAACTCAAGCCGGACTAGAACCCACTATGTAATCAGAGCTGACCTTTGATCCTCTTGTCTCCACCTCCCAAATGCTAGGATTACAGGCATGGGCCATGCTGCTGAGCCATGTTCAGAGCTAACTCAAACTTGCTGAAGCTTTACTAGAAAGAAGGACTGTCATATTTTTGGCCTTTTCATCTTGAGAAAGGAGGAAATCCAGAGACCTAACTCACCCCTGACTCCAGACAGCAGAAGAGCAAATCCCATTCTTCAGGGAGCTGCTTCTAACCCTGGTGTCTTCCAAACGACTGGGTGCAACTGTCACAGTGACTGACTTCCAGGAATGCCAGCCAGGAGAAAAGACTTAACAAGTAGCTATTTCCCTTCAGAGTCAGCTGGATGCTGGAACAACTGCACACTACCTCTGTGTCTTTGCTGGCAGAAAAACAGCTACCAATCTGAGGAGTCTATAGCCATCCAGTAACATAACAACACCAACCCAGCTCACGAAAAGCTGCTAACCTTCCACTTGATCCATCTAACCCTTCTTCACATCTTCAGCCTCCTTTACCCTGTCGCATTTCCCCTACATTATTTTTCAACCTTTTAATGCTATATGATTACTTACTATGCTTATTCTTATCTTCTTTTAAAAGACACAATCTGCTAGGCATGGTGCCTCAAGCCTGTAATCCCAGCACCGCGGAAAGCAAGGCAGGAGGAATGCTTCAAAGCCAGCCTGGGCTCAGAAGCAAAACCCCTTCACTCACAAAGATAAAGTCCATTGGTGGCTGGTTTTGACTTGGTTTTACTCACTGACAGATCCTAAGAAGCTGGAGCAGTATCTTACATATAGTGGGAATCCAACAGAATGAGACAAACCCTTAAAAAGATCAACAAAACCTACAGTGCCCAGTACTATTTCTCTAGCAGAACCAGGCTGTTCCTTCGAGTAGCTCACCTTATACACGCTCCTCCAAGTTAGGATGCATGGAGCCAGCAATGCTATAAACAATGAGATAACAAAGCCTGCTCTTGAATCAGAAGGGTTTCTTAAGCCATTCAGTCTGTCTTGCACACTAGTTTATTCAATTTGGGGTAAAATGTGTTGAATGGAATTTGTTTCACTATAAAAGAGGTTTGAAAAAAAAAAAATCACATGAAGTTTCTTTTTTTTTTCTTCCAGAATCTAAGTCTAATTCAATTCAGCAAACATTAATTATGCATAGTTATATTCAAAGCACTGGGCTAGGAATTATGGAGGACAAAAGAACAGAGGAGACAGAGCTGTCTTACAAAACTTAGAATGAGACAGGAAGAAAATACATCCACAAATAATTATCATTTAAGGCAGTGTATGATAAAGTACTGTAACAGAGATCTTAGCCATCTTTCCATAACCCCCCCCCACACCCAACAACAACAAAAACCTAAAAGGACATAGAAAAAAATGAAATCAGCTCTGGAGATGGGAGAATGAGTAGAAATGTGGGTAAAAAGACTTCAGGAAGGACACTATGCACTGTGCTAGTTTAAAGGAAGGGATGGAATAGGGATGTGAATGTTTGAAAGCATAGAAGAGCATTACCACAGAAAAGAAAAAGACTGAAAAACGCAGGGTAAGTCAACGGGCTGGCTGTAGAAAGATAAGGATAGACTGGAACATAAAATAAAGCAGAGGAAGGCCAGATTTGATCAAGACAAAAAGAATCTGCAATAAGCCTAGAAGCAAGTAAGATGGCTTACTGGGTAAAGGTTCTTACCCCACAGTCTGGCAAACTGGGTTCACTCCTTAAAACCCACATAAGGGCAGAAGGTAGAACAGAAATCATTCTGCAAAGATATCCTGACTTCCACATGTGCACCAAGGTACCCACCCACACATAAATTACACACATACACACACACAAGAAAGCTAAACATAATTTAAAATAATTCACTTATTTATCTTGGTTTTTTGAGACTGGGTTTCTCTGTGTAATCCTGGCTATCTTGGAACTCACTCTGTAGACCAGGATGACCTTGAACTCAGATGTCTTACCTGCCTCTAACCCACACCCCACAAAGTGCTAGGATTAAAGGTTATATGCTACCACTGCCCAGCAAATAGTTTTAAATATTAGCCTACATTAGTAGGCTGGGTTTCTTTAATTTTTTTAAAGTGAGGAAAAAAATGTTCACAATTACTATTTTAAAAATTTATGCTAGGTCAGGTGTGATGGCACAGAACTGTATTTAATCTTAATGCCAGCCCTCAGGAGACAGGCAGGCAGATTCCTTTGAGTTTGAGCAATGAGGTCCAGGCCAACCAAGGCTGCATACTGGCATCCTGTCAGTAAATAAATAAGTAAATAAGGCCAACCAAGGCTACATACCAGCATCCTGTCAATAAATAAATAAGGCTGGAGGGCTGGAGAGGTGGTGAGGTGGTTAGAAGCACAGGGCAACAGGACATTGATTTGATTCCCAGCACCCACATGGTGACTCACAACCATCTATAATTTCGGTGGCAGGTGATATAATGCCATCCTCTGACCTTTGTGACATCAAGTATGCATGAAGTGAATAGACATGTATACAAGCAAAACATTCACATATAGAAAATAAAAATACTTAAAATTTAAAGAAACAAAATAACCTGCCTCCCTAGAAGCCCACGCTGGGTTTCTGTGTTACTTATTCTAGAACCAAATGATCTTCATTTAAAGCATTTTAATTTGAGCAGGGCATGGTGGCACATGCCTTTAATCCCAGCACTTGGGAGACAGAGGCAGGCAGATTTCTGAGTTCGAGGCTAGCCTGGTCTACAAAGTGAGTTCCAGGACAGCCAGGCTATACAGAAAAACCCTGTCTCAAAAAACCAAAAAAGCATTTTAATTCATAATTACATATTCATTAGTTGACTATCTGCTCCATTAGACTGCAGGTCCCAATAGGACAGGAACCATGTCTGGCCTAGCACAAATAATTAAATATTACAATACAGCAGCAAATTTAGAACAAAGAAAGACACTGCCATGAGATTACTGCACAAATGTACAGAAGATGAAAACCTGAGCTAGGTCAGCTAAGAAGAAAAGTGAGGTAAATGGGGCTAGAGAGATAGAGCAGTGTATGAGCACAAAGTGCACACAAACTACTCTTCCAGGAGCTGGGTTTGATTCCCAACACCCTGTAACTCCAGTCCCAGGGGGTTTAATACCTTCTCTTGGCTTCCCTGGGCACTCATAAACATTAAAAAAAAAAAAAAAAAGGAAGGAAGAAAAAAAAGGAAACAACAGTGAAGTAAATGGGTAAGTGAAAAGCAGGCACTTCAGTGACTGGTCGGACGAGGTGCTAAGTCAACAGTCTTGAATTACAGAAATCGGAACAACAGTTAAGAGGACGCCAGCTTCAGCAAGTTTGAACTGGAAGTACACATTAAAGCAGATGCCAAGTAGAAAAATGCCATTCTTTCCTATATACCTTGCAGATTTAAGCACCATTAAGATTAGGGATTAGTTCTGCTTCTCTTCTATTACAGTTCAATTTCTGATACCATCCTTAAGACTCTGCTCTAGAAACAAACCTTGTACTAGAATGAAGGTAAGCATTTGAATTTCATACCAAACTTCAGCATTGTAAGGAAAGTTTACAAGGTTTATTCATAAATGTCCACTTTAGTTCTGTGATGGACATTCACTCAACCACTGTAGAGAGAATCTCTTATAAGCATCACCTGTCAATAGAAAAGCTTATGGCCAATTACTGAGGCAGGACACTGGCGGGGAGAGGATTCTGGGAAATAGTGAGAGAATAAGGGGAGATGGTGGGGGAGATGCTAAGATGTGAAGGAAGAAGTGGGCCAGTATTGAAGGAGAGGTGACACACACCTTTAATCCCAGCACTTGGGAGGCAGAGGCAGGCAGATTTCTGAGTTCGAGGCCAACCTGGACTACAAAGTGAGTTCCAAGACAGCCAGGACCACACAGAGAAACCCTGTCTCAAAAAACAAACAAAACAAAACAAAAACAAAAACAAAAAAAGAAAAGAGCCAGGCGTGGTGGCGCACGCCTTTAATCCCAGCACTCGGGAGGCAGAGGCAGGTGGATTTCTGAGTTTGAGGCCAGCCTGGTCTACAAAGTGAGTTCCAGGACAGCCAAGGCTGCACAGAGAAAGCCTGTCTCCAAAAAAACAAAACAAAAAAGAAGAAGAAGAACAACAACAACAAGAAGAAGAAGAAGAAGAGAAACATTGCTAGGAATGGTGCTGACGCAATACCAAAAAAACAGTAAGCTGATATTAACAGAATAAAGCAAATACAGGTAATGGTATGCAATGTGGTACCACAATCCAATGTACCCTAACTATAGAGATCTGGATTCCACACTGTGATCTGATTCCAAAGGTTGTGTGGTAACTACTACCCTGGCCATTTGCTAATCGAATTTCCTCGGCTCCACATGACATTTAAAACAAAAATGCAACTATCTATAGGTACTGGAGAGGTGGCTCAGCAGATAAAAGTACTTTCTGCCAAACCAGACAATGTGAGTCCACTCCCTGGTACTAATGTGGTGGAAGAAGAGAATTAATACCTCAGAGCACAATAAGGCAATTTCAGAACTTGCCTAGTATCAGACAGCTCTCACCTCCGGGGGTGGGGGCGGGGGGTGGGGTGGGCGAATCACACAAGAGACAGAAACCCAAGGTTTGCCCTAGTGCTGGACTAGATATGATGTAATGGGTACTTGCCTAGTGCTAGACTAGCTATGATGTAAAGGGTATCTCTGCCCAGTGCTGGACTAGATGTGATGTAAAGGGTATCTGCCATTTCCTATTTCTGGAACTCTGATCCAAGAACAAACAGCAAGAGAAGCATGAAAACTCAGCCCTTTTGGATATAGATGTGTCTCATTCATTGATCTGGCTGCTCACAGTTAACTACTACGGCTAGAGCAAGGGAGGGAGAGAGAGGAGGACAGAGTGAGGTGAGAACGAAGATGGGGAGGATCTGGGTTGTGAGCACAGGAGGACTACTCGGTATTGTAAAATGGATTAATTCTTTTTACAAACCAGACACAAAGTGACACTTAGAAATGTTGCTAGGAATGGTGCTGACATCATACCAAAACCCAGCAAGCTGATATTAACAGGGTAAAAAGCAAATACAGGTAATAGTATGCAATGTGGTACCAGAACACCAGTGTACCCTAACCTTCACTCTACTGGGTTCAGAGAAAGACATCTGAACTTTAAAACAGTTGATATAGTTTCTTTCTTTTCAATATCTGTGAATTCAATTCCTGTGAATTCTACTGGCTATGTGTGTGTAACAACAGAAGGGCCATGGAGCCTGGGACCTAATACAGAAAATTACTATAAAACAAACATCAAGTTACTTGTTCATAATTTTAGTCTGGGGCCAAGGGTGGTGGTATATGTTTGTAATCCCAGCCCAGGTTACATAGGAAGACACCATCTCAAAAGGAGATGAGAGTGGCCGGGCGGTGGTGGCGCACGCCTTTAATCCCAGCACTTGGGAGGCAGAGGCAGGCAGATTTCTGAGTTCGAGGCCAGCCTGGTCTACAGAGTGAGTTCCAGGACAGCCAGGACTACACAGAGAAACCCTGTCTCGGGAAAAAAAAAAAAAAAAAAAGGAGATGAGAGAGCAAATTGCCTTAATGAACATGGAAAAGGAAAACCATGCTAACAAAAGATGGTAAGAACAATCTAAAGGAAAATATAAAGTATTATTCCAAATCACAGGAAATGCAATAGTTGCTTTTATTTTACTGTTTTTAAAATAAATACTTAATAGAAATAGTTCCTTAACATCATTTGGCCCTCTGGTGATAATTTGGTTTTAATAAGTGGCATTAGGAAGATCAAGAAAAAGTTATAAAGGTACAGGGAGAAAAACCAAACAAAAACTGAAGAAAGCAAACCGAAGAAATACAAACTTCATGAAGGAAATGATATTTGTAAAATAAAAACATGCAAATTTTTTGCATAAGGAGTTTCAGGTGTACGTAGCAGAGCAAAGTCAATTGGACCTTTGCATACAACCAGCTGGGCATGCTCCCAGGGCACTAAAGCTTTTCACCATCAAGACAGCAAAGCGTTTTCTGTTTCCCATTTCCTTTTAATAAGCAAGTCCTAGAAGCACTGAATTACCACTATTTCCTTCCCTTTCATGGGGCAGAAAGCCAGAACTTCCACAAGTACAATAGGGCCATGTAGGGCCATGACTAAGGCACGCTACTCAGAAAAGAACCTCTTTTCTCTATTCCATTACCATCTCACTCACAAATCAACAATAGGCATTAAGAAATGTGAAACAAAGTGCGATTTCACACATGTGAACGGAGCCTACACCACACAGGACTGAGTATTTTCTTGTCAGTGTGGCATGTGATTCTTCAGCCACCTGCTCAATAATCCCTCTTCAGCTGCACAGCTGCCGCCCGCCGCCCGCCGCCACATGCCTTGCTAGGCAGGTGCTGTGGTGAATTACCTGTTCTCTAGTGAGAAGAGTCCTTCACTGACACTTAGTGGACCCAGAACCTGCCAATCAGCACACCTATCTTCATTCTGCCTGTCACAGCCGACTTCTATCAGAGAGGTGATATGAAGGTGCTACTTAACATACTGTGGGTTTTGTGTTCTGTTCATTTTTCATTGCAACATTGCTCTTTTATTTTTTAAAAAAAGGAAACTGTTTTTTAAAAAATAAAATAAAGTAGATGTGAGAATTAAGCTGCTGAAAAGACAACTTGCCGTACAACCAAAGGCTATCTTATCTCAGTGCCTGGCAGTAGTCCCAGCCATGCTGGTTTTCCACAATGAAAATAACAATTGCTTAGCTGCCTTTGAAGCAGTGGAAGTATTAAGATGCCTGGCAAAGAAGAAGAGAGAGGAAGCGGAGTGGCAGCTCCTGGAGAACAAATGTCCCTGTATGTCTGTATCCTCCATGCCTGAACTCAGGCTCAAGGGTTGATAGTCAGATAATAAATAAGGAGTGGTACTTCTGCTTAACAGAGCAATCAGTAACTCCTCAACAAGTTAGCCTGTTCCAGGCATTTAGTTGCTAAATGCTAACTATAACATATTAATACAAGGAGCCACATCCACACACACGACATAGTCACAAGCAGTGAGGTGTCTGGTTATAAAGACTTCTCATGAGGAAATATTTCCTACCAAGAAGGTGGAGGTGAAGAATTCAAAGTGACTTCTGAATCACAGTCACTCAAAATGCTGTCTAAGGGATGGTCACACTCAAAAGTTCAATTCTGAAACTACTAAATCTAATCAAGGTTAAAATGTGAGGGTCTGCCTTCACTGACAACACTCAAGAAAAACACCAACAGCTCAAGAAGAAAAAAGCCTTAACTTCAGTTTAACTGGAGCTTGCTAAGAAGCCTGGGACATACAGTTAGAAACAGTCTGGGGCACACAATGCTTTTGGTAAGACTTAAAGACAGTTCTACTATAAAAAAAAAAAAATTAAGTGTCAAAATAACCTGTTCTCTCCTATTAAAGTCCCACCATCTCAATGCCAGGCTCCTGTAAAGAAACTCAATGATATAAAGGATAACGGAGGGAGAGACCACAGTTAGCATTTATTGTCTTGAAAGACCTTTAACAAAAACCAAAGGGTCCCGTTCAATGATAAACTATAGAAAATGGTTAGATAGCTATTTTATATACTGCATACTGAATACAATCCCCTTCACAGTGAATCTTTTAAAAGGCGTCCTTAGGGGGCTGGAGAGATAGATAACTCATCAGTTAAGAGCACTGACTGCTCTTCCAGAGGTCCTGAGTTCAATTCCCAGCAACCACATGGTGGTTCACAGCAATCTGTAATGGCTATACATAAAATAAATAACTCTTAAAAAAAAAAAAAAAAAAGACGTCTTTAAGGTCTTGCATGAAAACCTCTTCACTAGTCCCATATATATGCAATTGTTACATTTGTAATTACAGTTGTAATACAATTACATTTGCTGTGATTGATTATATATATGTAATTGATGTGAGAGAGAGACTTAATGGTACCAAAATACTGCTTGGAGACTTTCATAACACAGTCAAGGATATGATTCTTCCTATCCTTCTCTAATACCAGATCCAAAAGATTTTTAGCAGTTCCTGTCTGTGGCAAATTTCTCTCCACGATACCTGAATCATCTTCTCTCATTAAATATTGAATTATAAAAGTCAAGTTTTGTTTTCAAAGCTTGTC
Source organism: Mus minutoides (assembly GCA_902729485.2). Taxonomy (NCBI): domain Eukaryota; kingdom Metazoa; phylum Chordata; class Mammalia; order Rodentia; family Muridae; genus Mus; species Mus minutoides. The sequence goes on from LR750044.1 coordinate 365,558, forward strand.
TTGGGCAAATTGAGCGGCTTTTTGTTGTTGTTGTTGTTGTTATGTAAATATTCACCAGGAGGTCACCATTTAAAAAGGGAACAGGCTGCAGGGCATAGGTGCATGCCTGTAATTGCTAGCACTGAGCAGGCTGAGATTGAAAGATTTTGAGTTAGAGACCAGCCTGAGCAGCGAATGAGTCCCTATTGGGGGAGGGGGCACTTGGTCCTGGACTCCCCTATCTTACTCATATACAGGTCTTTAGTGGTTTTCCTAAGAGAACAAACAAAAATAACCGCAGGAGACTCCCATTTCTATACAGAAACATTTAAATACAATGTTTTATGCAAGTACAGAACCTTCTTCACAGTCACCTTCCTCAAAGGTCTACCACAAAGCATGAGGGTGGCGTGTCCCAGACGCTATTCCTCCACAACTTAGTTACAGGCCAACCAGAGGCAGGCACAACATGGCTGGCATCCTCTATTCTTCTGAAAAATGTGTGCCAGTGAGCCCTGCATTGTTCCTCACTCAAAAAGAAGAGCCTTTCTGTCTGGCCTCCTCCAATGGCAAGCCCCAGTCTGGAAAAGGAAGAAAATGGCACGGAGGAGCCTGGGAGATGGAGCATATCCAAAGCTCTCAGACAAGACTTGAACCTATGACCTTCACTGTGTACACAATAGGCGGGTGAGAGGGACCGGTTTATCTCTGCTGCAACAGTTCTCAGCCCTGGGGTAGCACTCCCGATAAAATGACACGACTATTGTGTGGCAGCAGAACAGTCATCTCTCACAACAGCCTAAACCAGCACTCCCTCCCCCAAGACAAAGCAGCAGGGGTGAAATTAACTCAAGGCTGCAGAGCAAAGCCTAATACAGAAAAGAGAGGCCTGTGGGGGCTTAGGGACTCTCCTCAACCCCTGGGGCTCTGGACACATGGCTGGAAACAGACAGGCTTTCTCCCCCATCTTTCCCACTCTCATTTAGGTAGGAAGCGGTTTCTGAGAGAATTTAATCATCTGTGATTTGTTCAGAAATATTCCCCCTGAAGGGCTCTGCTCTCTCCACCCTGTGTGAGCCTAATTCCTAGAAGCCGAAATGACTGTTTGCCGCTGCCTGTTTCACAAACACACATTAATTGGTCAGATGTGTCTCCTCCTCCTCAGCCCCAGAGGGAGGAAGGAGAATCTGAACCAAGCAGAGAGCTGATCCAACCGTAATTACACATAAAGGGAAAAGAGGGCAGCATGGGGTTTCCAAACAGGACAGGGTCTCCAACCCTCCCGGGGATACAGGGACAGCACTTTAAAGTCCAGGCCTAGGGATCCCTCCATCTTGAAGAAAAGGACAGGGGTAAAATGTGACCTAAGACTGGGAAGGCGCACACACCCACAACCTACTGCCTGCACGCTCCCAGCCACCTTGCTCCCCTTTCCGGGCCGCGCACACGTCCTGCTTTCAACCCTCCGCTCCCGACGCTCCCCTGAGTCCCTAACGAGCCCCAATCGCCCCGGAGCCCCCTCGGCAGAGCCTCCGAAAACTCTCTGGCCTGCCCTACCACCTGGCCAGAACAGAGACTGAACCGGGCACCGCCACCCTCAGCCCGAACCGCCCGGGCCACGCTTTGAACTTCACCTCAGGCCCCCTCCCCCACCCACGCAACGACCCCGCTTTCCCCGCACACACCTTCCCCTCGCTCCGCCCCGGCCCCCCAGCCCCCACTTCCTCCGCCGGGCGCCGCTGCCCCGGCGCCCTCCGCGCCCCTCGGCGCCGGGCCTCCCCCAGCGTCGCCTCCCCCTCCCAACCCCGGCTCCACACAAAGCTTAGACTCACCGCGCGGCCGGTCCCGGGAGCCGCCACCTCCGCCCGCCCGGGGCCCCGGGCCGCAGAGCCACCACTGCTACGCGTCCCGGGCCGCCATCTGGGCCGCGGCCCCTCCCCCTCCCCGCCCCGGCTCTCCGCCCCTCCCCGCGCCGCTCCGCTCCGCCCCGCCTGGCCCGGGCCGCTGTGTCCGGGGCTGCGGGTCCCTCAGCTGCCGCCGCCGCCGCCACCGCCGCCACCGCCGCCGCCGCCGCCGCCGCGATCCGGGACAACCAGGGCAGCCTGAAAGACCCGGACACTGGATTCTCGTGCTCTCGGATCCGGATTCCGTGCGCTATGGAGTCTGGAGCGGGCGAGTGCACGAGGAAACCCGGAACCTGGATGCAGGAACTAAGTCCTGGGTCTCTAAAAGCGCGGTAGCTGCGAGCCCTGAGAAAAGAATGCTGGAAAACCTGGCGGGCGGGTTGAAACTAAGATAAGCTCAGAAGCCCGGGCTGGACAGTTTGAACCCAATGCTCTCTCCTCGTGCAAAGATTTCTGGCTGGATAAGACTTCTCACCGAAAAGTCTCTGGAGAAGCGTCAGCTCTTAAATACAGATGTTTTCTATCGTGGAAAGAGGAAAGATCTGAACATGAACCTTTCTACAAAGAACAGAAGACAAGTGCACAGCTCTTGATGGTCTCATCCATTTTGCCGCTTAGTTCGGCAAACTATTTTAAGAAAAGAATTTAGGGTGGGGGGTGGGGGGACAGGACACGTGTTGTGGCGCACGTATGCAGGTCAGCCTACAATTTGCAGGAGTCATTCCCTCTACCATTTGGTTTTAGGGATTCAAACTTAGGTCCTTAGGCTTAGCAGCGCGCATCTTTACCCACTGAGCCATCTCACTGACCCTCAAACTCCTTTTTTATTCAATGTCTTTAATTTTTTTCTTTGATTACCGTTTGTTTTCCTCTAGAGTACCTGTTTCTAAAGTCTTCCGTGTCCCTTTCCACCTCAGCATCCATCACTAAATCTTACTGCTTTTTAACCTTGAGCCCGTTTCTGCACTCCATCCCACCATTCTGTCACTATAGATTGTGACTTTTAAATCTGTTACCCATCTTAAGGTTGCCCAGCACACCATCTACACAGCATTCTGTTCTTGTGTAATTGAGCCCTCCCACCAGTTGCTTACGAAACTGCTTCATGACCTAAGACTTCCACCTCCTACCATAGCAAACCAATGTTTATCTAATTCTCAAGAACCCCCATCATGCCCTTCCTGTGTCCGGGACCATTTTATTCAGCTATGCAGTTACCTTTATTCTCTTAATTCTAAGGGCACTCTTCACTGGTGCCATTCAGAGTAGCATGTGACTTAGAGATCGGGTGAGTCATTAACTCTCCATTGCTATCTTCACAGAAAGAAAAGGAGGGTGGGAGAGCTGACAGCTTAAAGATGAACACTAATCCCAAGCCCATCTAGTCTAGGAAAAAGTAATTCCCTTTTGGTTCATAGATAGTCACATTGTTCTTGGACAGTAAAGGGACAAAACTGACGACTCAGAGTGGCGGCCAACTTACCAATCTATACTCTATATTACAAAATGAGGGCTTACTTAAATAGAAAGGAAAAACAGGGTTTAGTGTTCCATATTTGTGATTTAATTAAGGGTTAAACATTGTAGCACTAGACTAAAACAGGAGACAAGGAAACAGTTCTACTTAGCTTTTAATCACAGTTAGCTGACTCTGACTAAACACAAGGATCTAATGTATAAGACAGTAAGAGAATCAACCTCAAGTTTTGACTTCTTATATCTCGAGAGCAAGAATTAGCAAATTAGTAGCCCAAAGAACAAATCAGATTCACCGCCACATGTTTTGGTAAATCCTGTAAGTTAAAAACTATTTACATTTTAACAATAATTAAATAAAAGAAGATATTTTACAACACAAAAATTATAAGAATCTGGTGTGGTGGTACAGACTCCAGCACTGGGGAGCTTGAGGCTAGAGATCTAAAATTTAAGGCTAGGCCTGGGCTTGAACTGGGTTTACACAGACTGTCTCAAAAAAGTATCTACAAGCCAGGCGGTGGTGGCACATGCCTTTAATCCCAGCACTTGGGAGGCAGAGGCAGGCAGATTTCTGAGTTCGAGGTCAGCCTTGTCTACAGAGTGAGTTCCAGGACAGCCTCGTCTACAGAGTGAGTTCCAGGACAGCCAGGGCTACAGAGAGAAACCCTGTCTCGAAAAACCAAAAAAAAAAAAAAAAAAAAAAAAAAAAAAAAAAAAAAAAAAAAAAAAAAAAAAAAAGTGTCTACAAGCAACAAACAAACAGTTTTCCTGGCTGTAGCCAAGCTTACTTGCTCACATTATCTATGGGTGTATTTGCAGTACCACTGCACAGTTGAATGGTTTATCAAACCAAAGCCATTTGCTGTCTGACCCTTATGGAATGACTTTGCTAACCCCTGCCCCCTGCTGTTCAGAAGTCTCTAGCCACTTTTGAGCTACTAGGGCACGCAAGGTAGGATGATTGAAGAACTGAGTCTTTACTTAAATTTTAATTCAAATTTAAACAGCGCGTGGCCAGTGGTTACTATATTAAGCAGCACAACCCTAGAGATTCACCTGCTTCTGCTTCCCAAATGCTAGGATTAAAGGCATGCAACCAATACCAGGACAGCCAGGGCTATACAGAGAAACCATGTCTTGAAAAACCAAAATAAATAAATAAATAAATAAAAAATAAAAAAAAAAAAATAAAGGCATGCAACCACCATGCCTGACTAGGCTCTTCTGAAGTCTTTTTTTTTTTTTTTTTCCAGACAGGGTTTCTCTGTATAGCCCTGGCCACCATGCCTGACTAGGCTCTTCTGAAGTCTTATGCATTGATACGCTTTTCTCTTCATGCCCAGATCTTTCCTGACACATCTCTCTGTGGATTTAGACACCTCCTCCCCCCCCCCCCCGCCCCGCACCCTCCTTTTTTCTGACTCCAATCTCTGGGATTTTTTTACTGGGATTTCTTTCAGGGTTTTCCCATCTTCACAAATTCAACATCTGATCAATTTACATTTCATCTCCTGAATGAAGCCACATTGTATTTTTTGTTTGTTTGTTTTTGTTTTTCGAGACAGGGTTTCTCTGTATAGCCCTGGCTGTCCTGGAACTCACTTTGTAGACCAGGCTGGCCTCGAACTCAGAAATCCGCCTGCCTCTGCCTCCCGAGTGCTGGGATTAAAGGCAAGCACCACCACGCCCGGTTGCCACATTGTATTCACACACCCAAATGGACGTTTAGCCAAGTTCATTGTGACATAGGACGGCACTGTTCTTCTTCCTCTACAGGCGAAAAGTAGAAAAGCTCTTTGCAGGCTGGATGAAACCCTTGCTGCTGGTGGAACCTTCCATGTGGATCACCTCCTCCCAAACACATTCACAGACGCTGAGAATAGCAGATGTATGCTTGCTATTTGAATTGCAAGGAAGAAAATATCCTTTTTCACTGGATTGTCTTCCCTCCTCCCAGCCTAACAAACTGAAGTTAGCTGATTTCTCTCTTTCTCTAGTAGCTGAGCTGGTCAAGTGAACAGCCACATGCCATCTAATCTTGGCTATGCCCCACATGGCATTAAAAAAAAAATCTTCTAAGGCGGGCATGGTGGCACACGCCTTTAATCCCAGCACTCGGGAGGCAGAGGCAGGCGGATTTCTGAGTTCGAGGCCAGCCTGGTCTACAAAGTGAATTCCAGGACAGCCAGGGCTATACAGAGAAACACTGTCTCGAAAAACCAAAAAAAAAAAAAAAAAAAAAAAGCCAATTCCTTTACTGTATGAATTAATGGCATCTTAATTCAGTCATTCAAAAGGGAACACAGAAGCTACAACAGAAAAGCACCTCGGAAATTCGCAGCCTTCTTAAGCGAAACTGTCCCAGAGTAACAGGGTCAGAGCGAAGTGTCATAATACACTAACAAGCTATTCTTGGACAAGCTTGAACTCAGGCTACTAAGAATTTCCATCTGACTTTAAATTATACTATTTCATCAGTGAGCAACTGAGGGCCATCTACCCGCAAACTTCTCCCACACTTCCTCCCTTGTGTCTCAGCAAACTACCACTACCACGTAAACCAAAGACAGACTTTCCCAGCCTAACCATGAAAAGGAGAAGTTTCCAAGTAGCTCTGCCATTTATTTATGTGGTTCTGGCTGTGTATTTGAGAAGTTCTTATAAACTTGCAAAGCTCAGGCTGATGAGCTCATCTGTTGACATTCCTGACTTTTTTCTTTTAAGGTGTGCACACAAATTACCCACATAGAAAAAAACAATCCATACTTTTCTGTGTAAAGGCTGTCTTCAAATAAAAGAACAGAGAACCCCCACCCCCTTCTTTTCTCTCCCCATCCTACCTTTCAACTTTATTTTGATATTAAGAAAGCCAGACAATTTCAGCTACTGCTTGGTAAACTATTAACTACACAGTAAACACAGTTTTGCTTTCAACAATGGTAGGGTTTCCAAGAGGCCAAAAAGACATCTCTCACAATGATAAATGCCACTAACTGTCCTCTTCCACTTTATACACAGAGGTCCAACAGAACACGAGAGAGAATACTGCATGTATGTGCACATCACTGGAACCAGAATCTGTTGGGGTTTCCCTGGGAATCCAGAGTGATCAGCCTCCGTAGAAGCAATGCTATGCAGCAACAGGCAGTTCACAGTCGAGTGAACGTCAATGTGGAGTGAGTGGAGGCATTTCAATGCAAATAAATGCTCAATATGAAGGATTAAAGAAAGGGAAATTAATCTTTTTCATAACACAAGGTACTTTTTTTTTCTTTCTCACTTGCTCTTTCTGTTTTAAGTCAAGCACACAAACTGCTGGAGGAAGTCCAGCATCCCCAGTGTGGTAGTGTTTTTTTTTTTTTTTTTTTTTTTAAAGTATAGCTTTTTTTTTTTTTAAGATTTATTTTATTTATTATATGTAAGTACACTGTAGCTGTCTTTAGACACTCCAGAAGAGGGAGCCAGATCTTGTTATGGATGGTTGTGAGCTACCATGTGGTTGCTGGGATTTGAACTTATCACCTTTGGAAGAGCAGTCGGGTGCTCTTACCCGCTGAGCCATCTTACCAGCCCCGGTAGTGGGGTTTTATAAAGAGCAGAGCACACACATTTAAGACCATGAATTTCCTAGGCTCCAGCAACTGAGATTCCAATAGCACATTAGAAGAGCCTCAGAAACAAGTGCTTCCTGAGAAGGGCTAAAGGGACCAGTGAAAAATCTCACTTCAAACCAACCTTATTTTTCCAGTAATGGCTTTCTAGGATATTTATAGGTTTAAAAGGGCTTGCTTTCAGCATTAGAGGGCTTTTTGATGTATTTACCAAAGGATCATATTTTCTAGTTTTTCTCTAATTGTCACATCTACATGATGCTTTTGCAACACTAACAAAATAAACAGGGCAGCTTCAGGCTGCTAAATTAGCAGGTGGCTCCCTCACTTCCCAGACTAACCCATGCTCTCAAACTAAAGAACAAAAGGAAGTATCCTTTTTGTTATCCTTTCCAGAAGAAAGGAAAAAAATCTGCTGGTAATGGGAATTCTAGCTTTCCACTCTGAGCTTCTAACTGTGGGTTAGAAGCTGAGCATGGGGCTACTGGCCTGTAAACATAGCACTTGAGAGGCTTCGGCAGGAGGATTGTTGTAAGTTCCAGGCAAGCCTGGGTCACAGAATGTGACCTGGTCTCAAGCTGCCCAAAGCAGAAGCCTTGGTAAGAACATTCTCATTTTTTCACAGGCTTAAACAAAGATTCCTCAAGCATCCTAATATTCTCCATTCTATTATTTTGAGAAAAAAATATTAAATTCAGAGTCTCTTGTAAAAATGTTAATCTATGTTAAGATTTTCCTAATTGCCGGGCGTGGTGGTGCTTGCCTTTAATCCCAGCACTCGGGAGGCAGAGGCAGGCGGATTTCTGAGTTCGAGGCCAGCCTGGTCTACAAAGTGAGTTCCAGGACAGCCAGGGCTATACAGAGAAACCCTGTCTCAAAAAACCAAAAAAAAAAAAAAAAAAAAAAGATTTTCCTAATTAAAAATACAAATCTCACTGAGGAAAATAATTTCCAATTTGTTCCTTCCTGTTTTGAATTTAGTTCTGAGAAAAATGCCAAAGACCTAGAATTTTTAAAATGATTTTTTATAAATAACATATTCAAAGATTTGTAACCCACTTCATAAAGAATTCCATCCTTTAAGAAAAATACACAGATTTGATAAGAGTTTAGATTCTCAGAGATTGAAGCCTGGTGCCAAGCCTTTTCATTTTCTGCTGCTTCAATCCCAAAGGCCCAGCGGATAGCAATTTAGTACACAAGACTCCACTATGTTGTATAGCTCCTTTTTTCCTGGGTCAGACAGCTTTATTCTGCTTCATTAACCCCTTCTTTGCTCCTTGATGGATCTTGGAATCCAGTTTCCCTGTACGAGAAAAAAGAAGTCTCATTATTTATTTTTATATTTGCATTGCAAATCTTTCCTGGCCTCCTAGGTCTTCTGGTTACTGTGTTCCTGTCACATTCAATTATCCTGCTTCAGGATGCTGGACGCTTCCAAACTTCAGAGTTTTATTTTCTAAGAAGAAAGCAGTGGGAATACTGTAGACAGACAGACAGACAGATACACACACACACACACACACACACACACACACACACACACAAATATTTATCTAAAGTATTTAAGAAGCTAATATTTCTAATTTTGTAGGTTATGATGTCTGATAAATTTTTCTAAAGATCACAGATCTGTAGATAATCAGAAAAGAAGAAAGGATAGGCGCATTCCATACAGAAATGCACTTCACACAGTAGGAGACCTATTCCACTGACCTGTTAACTAGCTGAGTACAAAGCATGAACCTCCCTCACAGTGGGAAAAGCAGTTCAATTCACCCTTTTGCTGTCTCATACTTAATAGGGGGAGTGACTTGAAGCAGTGGAGTAGAATCCACATTATGCTTTCCTGACAAAGGGTCCCTATCACCAGCTAAGGGGGGTAAAGGTCATAGATTATATGGCTCTTCTAAGTGTTAAACTTAGAAAACAAGCAACCTCAGCCGCTGTCAGGTTTATGCAGTAAGCTGTACTCTGGAAGCAGAGGCAGGAGGATCCTGTATATTTAAGAGCAGTTTGGTCTACAAAGCAAGTTCCTGGCCAGTCAAACTATACAGAGTATGCCTCCGCTTCAAAAAAGCCAAACCAAACCAAACCAAAAAGGAAGTCAGGCTAGACCACACAGTAAAACCCTAGAGATTCTATCTCAAAAAATGCAAACCCAGGGTCTGGAGAGATGCCTCAGTAACAGTTAGGAGCACTGGCTGCTCTTCCAGAGGACTCAGGTTCAATTCCTAGATCTTCAAAAGCATCTATTTCATGAAGAAAAATTTTAAAGTTCCTGTTTGTCTGGTCTGAGGAAAAAAAAGCTTACAAATTTCTTTTTTCCCCACAAAAAGCTTCATTTATGTCAACAGGGATGATGATAATTTGAATGTAGAAATAGGTTTTTAAGAGTCCTGGTCCAGAGCCAGGTGTGGTAGCGCACACCTTTGATCCCAGCACTAGGGAGGCAGAGGCAGGCGGATTTCTGAGTTCGAGGCCAGCCTGGTCTACAAAGTGAGTTCCAGGACAGCAAGGGCTATACAGAGAAACCCCGTCTCGAACCCCCCCCCCCCCAAAAAAAAAGAAAGAGTCCTGGTCTAGGGTAGCCTGGCACAATGAACACACACCCAGAAGCATTGCCACTCACTGGGTGCTGCTTTCCTCTTGTTGAGCAATCCACGTGACAGAATGAACTCTCACTAGAAGCTGGTTAATACCTGTATGATCCCAGACAAGTCATTCAGCCTCTCTGGATTTCAATGGCCTCATTTGTCCAATTAAGATAAGAATTCGTGTTCTAACCGGTGCTCACGGAGACCAAGAGGAAAGCAGCCTCGGCCCTAGATGTTTCCTTTAGGCCTTTCCCTAGTTTTTCAGGGCTGCACCTGCTACTACAACAGCAGCACACCTTTTTCTGGGCTACCCAAATGCTATCCATAATGTCACAACACTGTTGATTTTAATTTGGGCATTAGAATGTGGGCATTCCCAGTGACTTACTTTGTTCCTTTATCCCATAGGCTGCCTAGCTGGGCATGTGAATGTGACAGCAAGCTGGCAAAAAGCCCTATCTCAGGACAGATTGTCTTTTGTCTCACTCACAACCCTGAAGTGACTGTCAATTGGTAGGTGGTCAATAAACACTTTCATCAAATAAATTAAACAGGAGGTGGAAACAGAAGGGCCAGTTCAAGGCTAGACTTAGCTCCACAGTGAATTAAAGGCCAACGGGGATCATATGAGACCTTGTATCAAAAACAAACAAGCACAAGAAAACAAACAGAAAAAGGCAATTCATACAAATTTTAAATCCTCACTCTAACAGAGACCACTAAGTAACACAAAGCAGCAGATAGAAGGTAGTAAGTAGTACTGAGTGAGGTCCAGTATCAATCAAGTCTTTAGGACATCCTTGCTATGGGAGAATTTGGGATCTACTGAAGACTCCAGGTACCCAGTTTTCAGCATTGCCTTGGGTTTTATGATTTTAGGCTTGTTCCTCAAATTTCATCTAGCTACGTAAGGATGAGGATGTCACCTAGTCATTTCTACTCCTCAATTTAATTTCAACTAACAGAAGAAAACAGACTACACATTACTAACAACCTTTTTCAGTGACATGATATTGTATCCTAAAGATGAAATACAAACTGGAAATTTGTTCCTGAAGCAATCGGATAAAGTAGAAGGACCAGAAAAACAGCCAGAAAGATGAGTAAAATACAATCTGTGAGTTGGTGTGGTGTCTCACACCTGCAATTGTAACTTTCTAGGGAGGGGAGTTCTTGAGTTCAAGGTCAGTCTAGGTTTTACAATGCAGCTGAAGTCAGCCTAGACCACACAGTAAGACCTTAGAGATTCTATCTCAAAAAATGCAAACCCAGGGGCTGAAGAAATGCCTCAGCGGTTAGGAGCACTAGCAGCTCTTCCAGAGGACCCAGGTTCAATTCCCAGCACTCACTTGGTAGCTCACAACTGCCTGTGATTCTAGTTTCAGGGGATCTGATAGCCTTACACAGACATATACATGTAATCAAAACACCAATGCACATAAAATAAAAATTAATAAATCTTAAAAAACAAAACAGCCGGGTGTGGTGGCGCACGCCCTTAATCCCAACACTCGGGAGGCAGAGGCAGGCGGATTTCTGAGTTCGAGGCCAGCCTGGTCTACACAGTGAGTTCCAGGACAGCCAGGGCTAGACAGAGAAACCCTGTCTCGAAAAAAACCAAAAAAAAAAAAAAAAAAAAAAAAAAAAAAAAAAAAAAAAAAAAAAAAAAAAAAAAAAAAAAAAAAAAAAAAAAAAAAAAAAAAAAAAAAAAAAAAAAAAAAAAAAAAAAAAAAAAAAAAAAAAAAAAAACCAAAACGAAAAACAAAACAAAACAAACAGGGCCAGAGAGATGGCTCAGTGGTTAAGAGCACTGACTGCTCTTCTATAGGTCCTGAGTTCAATTCCCCAAAACCACATGGTGGCTCGAAACCATCTGTAATGGGATCTGATGCCCTCTTCTGGTGTGTCTGAAGACAGCAACAGTGTACATACATACATACATATGTATACATACATACATCTATCTTTAAAAATAACAACAACATGGGGCTGGAGAGATGGCTCAGTGGGTTAGAGCACCCGACTGCTCTTCCGAAGGTGATGAGTTCAAATCCCAGCAACCACATGGTGGCTTACAA
>LR750044.1:377305-409938 GCA_902729485.2 Mus minutoides
AACAACAGCAAAACCCACAAATTCAAACAGCCATTCCACCCTGAACCCACCTAGTTTGATTTTGGATGCTAAGTAGGGTCAGGCCTGGTTAGTACCTGGCTGGGAAACCATCTGAGAATACCCAGTGCTGTAAGCTTAAATCAATCAATCAATCAAATAATTAATTAAATTCAAACCCTCAAAACTTTCCTAAACCTGATTACTCAGCCACAAAATCAAAAGGAGGGGAAACCCCCTACTAATTCATAGAGTTGTTGAGATTGTAGCTAACATGTGCTTTCTCTAGACCAGGTACACTAAGTCATTTAACCAACTAATTAAAATAATTATTTGTCTCTGTATTTGTGGCTTTAGAATCCTCACAAATATCAAATTCCATAGGTATTATGTGAGTCCCTCACATGAAATGGTATGAGGCTTACATGCATTTTACATCTGCTTGTACAATTTAAATTCTCTATAAACTGTCATACTTGATACAATACAATGTAAATACTTTGTGAATAATTTTTGGGTTTTTAAAAAAAGATCTACTTTTATTTTACTTGAGTATTTTTGCCTGTGTGTATGTATATGTACCACATGTGTGTTTGGTGCCCACAGAGTCCAGAAGAAAGTGTCAGTTTCCCTGGAACTGTAGTTACAGCTTTGAGCTGTCATGCGGTTCTGGGAATGGAACCTCTGTCCTCTGCAAGAGCTCTTAAGTCAGCCAGGTGTGTTGTCACAAGCCTTGAATCCTACTACTTGGGAGGGATTAAAGAAAGCAGACTAGTGTCAGCAATCTGTGAACTCTTAACACTCACCACCTTTTCAATCTGTAACATCTAACCACATGACTGTTAACAGAAGCCAACTGGGTTGATTGAGCAAGGAACGTAGCTTCTTACAGAAGAGGCAGACAGTATGGCTACCTTAAATCTTATCTTTTTTTTTTTTTTTTTTTTTTTTTTTTTTTTTTTTTTTTTTTTTTTTTTGGTTTTTTGAGACAGGGCTCTGGCTGTCCTGGAACTCACTTTGTAGATCAGGCTGGCCTCGAACTCAGAAATCCGTCTGCCTCTGCCTCCCAAGTGCTGGGTTTAAAGGCTTGCACCACCACCACCCGGCCTAAACCTTATCTTTTATCTTACATTGTTTTTATGTATGTTCTATGTGTGTGTGTGTGTGTGTGTGTGTGTGTGTGTGTGTGTGTATATATATATATATATATATATATATATATATATATATATATATACAGTATGTGTATATAAGCATGCATGACATTGTAACACTGTGTACATGTATTCAAGGGGACATTTTGCAGGACTCAATTCTTTGCTTCCACCAAATAGAGATGGAACTTGAGTTTTCAGGCTTATCAGTAGCACCCTTAGCAGCTGAGTCACCTCTATGTCCGGGAGCCTAGTTTTTCTAAGATGTGGATTCTAACCTTGGCATTATGGTACACATCTATAATCTAGGCATTCTGGAGGTAGAGGCAGGAAGGCTGGAGTTCAAGGTCATCCTCAGCTATGTAGAGAGTTTAAGGTCATTCTGGGCTACCTAAGACTCACAAACACTTGGGACTAATATAGTGAACATATAGCACATTCTTTACACAGAGTGGTAATAATGTTTGTTTATTTATTTGTTTGTTTATTTATTTATTTTGGCTTTTTCGAGACAAGGTTTCTCTGTATAACCCTGGCTGTCCTGGAACTCACTCTGTAGACCAGGCTGGCCTGGAACTCAGAAATCCGCCTGCCTCTGCCTCCCGAGTGCTGGGATTAAAGGCGTGCGCCACCACCGCCCGGCTAATAATAATGTTTAGTTTTTTATGTTTCTCCAATATTTTACATTTAATACCTAATGCATTTCACTACTCAACCACATCTATAATCTCAACACTTAAAAGAGTGAGGCAGGAGAATTGCTATGAGTTCTATGCCAGTCTGGGCTACATAGTGAGACTCTGCCTTAAAACAAAACAAAACAAAACAAAACATATCAAATCATATGAAACAGATGCACAAGAAGTTACAAGAGGAGAAGTGTTAGTCATGATTCCTATAACTCTCATAGAGATTTTCATGTGTTTTGTAAGATATAATGCAGTATTTTTTTTTTTTAATTTGGGGCTGGTGAGATGGCTCCATGGTTAAGAGCACTGACTGCTCTTCCAGAGGATGTGGTTCAATTCTCAGCACCCACATAGCACCTCACAGACATCTGTAACTTAAGCTTCAGGGAATCTGATACCCTCACAGAGAAACACATTCAGGCAAAACATCAATACACATAAAATAGACTAGGGCTGGCCAGCAGACCAGGTTCAAAGCTTTTGTCACTCTTGGGGTCTACAATGTTCACATTGGTCTTGCTGTTAAGTGCTCCAAGGAGGTAGCCACTGACATCCAAGGGGCCATCATCTTAGCCAAGTTCACCACTGTTCCAGTGTGGAGAGGGTACTGGGTGAACAAGATTGGCAAGCCCTACACTGTCCCATGCAAGGTGACAGGCCACTATGGCTGTGTTGGTGTGCTTCATCCCTGCCCCAAGAGGCACTGGCACTGTCTCTGCTCCTGTGCCCAAGAAGCTACTGATGATGGCTTGACTGATGACTGCTACACATCAGCCAGGCAGTGCTACACACTGCCACCCTGGGCAATTTTGCCAAGACCATCTATGATGCAACCTTCCAAACCCACAGGTACCTGACCCCAGACCTCTGGGAAGAGACTTTGCTCTCCTTATAGGAATTCACTTATCAGCTTGTGAAAACCAACACCAGAGTCTCTGTTCAAGGACCCAGGCTCCAGCTGTGGCTACTTATCACATAAGGGTTTTTAATATAAGAAAAATAAAGTGAATTAAATCTGTTTAAAATTGGGCTGGAGAGATGGCTCAACAGTTAAGAGCACTGACTGCTCTTCTAGAGGTCCTGAGTTCAATTCCCAGCAATCACATGGTGGCTCACAACCATTTGTAATGGGGTCTGATGCCCTCTTCTGATGTGTCTGAAGAGAGTGACAGTGTACTCATAAACATAAAATAAATAAATCTTAAAAAAGAAAGGATGATTATTGTGCTCGCTTTGGCAGCACATATACTAAGAAAGGATGATTACTTACAGATTTTAGGATTTCCTTTAATAGGGAACTTCACAACCATTTCCTGGGGATTTTTGCAGATGAAAACAAATGAAGAGTCAGACTCCTGACTGATGTCCGGGAACTAAAAGAAAAAAATTCAGGCTAGTTGGAACAAATCTGTCATTTTTTTGTTTTTGTTTTTGTGCGTTTTTTTTTTTTTTTTTCAAGACAGGGTTTCTCTGTGTAGTCCTGGCTATCCTGGAACTCACTCTGTAGACCAGGCTTGCCTTGAACTCAAAAATCCACCTGCCTCTGCCTCCCAAGTGCTGGGATTAAAGGCGTGCGCCACCACTACCAGGCCAAATCTGTCATTTTAAAAACATCAAGGACCAGCTCAGACTTTACCTCAACCCTGATGACAATGCTCTCCAGTTCATAGACCAGAAGGACTGTGCTCAACAAACAAGAACAGAAATCTACCTTTCTGCAACTCTTTTTTTGTTGTTGTTGTTTGGTTTTGTTTTTTGGTGTTTTTTTTTTTTGTTTGTTTGTTTGTTTGTTTGTTTTTCAAGACAAGGTCTCTCTGTGTAGCCCTGGCTCTCCTGGAAGTCCATCTGCTTCTGGAGTGCTGGGATTAAAGATGTGTACCTCCACATCCAGCTATTTTCAATCTGCTATAGAATTATTCCTGTAAAGGTCACTGCTGACTTCCATTCTGCTAATTAAATGATCAGCTCTTGGTTTTTATCTTAATTATGCTATCCTGGAGAATTTGACAGGCTGTCCCTGCCTCTCCAGTAAATGCTGGGATTAAATTAGGGATGTGCTATCACACCTGGCTAGCCCATTTATTTAGCATATATATTTTTATGGTGTTAGGGATCAAATCCAAAGTCTCCCATATGGTAAGCAAATGCTCTAGCACTGAGCTACATTCCTAGCCTGACAGAAATGTCTATGGCTCTGTCTTAAACATGGTCCCCACTTAACTTCTAGGATATCATTTTATTCCTAGTTTTCCTACTTTCTTGGCTGTTTTTCATCTTGAGCCTTAGCTGCATTTACAATCTTGTTGCTCTCCTTCAGTGTGAGTAATAGAAATCTATCTGTAAAGATTTTCCAAGGTCCTGGAAATGCAAAGCAAAACATAAGGAAGATGGCTCAGTGAGGAAAGGCACTCGCTGCTAAGCCTGATTCCCTGATTTCAATATACATGATAGGAGAGGACAATTCCAGATACAGTTGGTCTCTGACTTCTAAGCATGCACTGTGACATAGGCCCATGACATTCCCATGCACAAGGAATATATGTGTGTGTGAGTATGGATATATATGCACACATAAGTCGCCACACCATTTCATACTAAGATGGCCTAATGAAAAGGTGGCAAAGGTATGAGGCGCCAGGCCCCTCTGCACTGCTGATGTGATGTAAAGTGCCACAGCAACAGTAGAAAATAGTTTGAAGGCTCCTCAGAAGGTTCAGCAGAGAATTATCATTATCCCCAGCAACAGAAAAGAAATTAATAGAATCTCAAATGGGTATTTGCATACTAATGTTCTAAGCAACACCAACAGTGCTGTAACTGCTGAATAAAAAATATGAAGAATCTATCCCCATCAAAGTATTTTCCAGTCTGAGAAAGACAGGAAATGCTAAGACATTCTATAACATATGGAAACTATGGAAATATGATAAATGAAATAAGACACAAAAAGACAAATTCTTCATGATTCTACTTAAAAAGGTACTTAAAACAGGCAAAGCCACACAGATATGAAGTAAAATAGGAGCCAGTTAGCTGGCTAAGAGGGTAAAGGCACTTAACTTAGCAAGCAAAAGGCAATAAATAAATAAATAAATAAATAAATAAATAAATAAATAAATGTAGCGAGAATACTAGATGCCCTCTTACCTCTATAAAGTTGCCTTATAACTTCCACACATACACCATGACTTACATGCTTGTGCATAAGCAAGCACACATGGTGGGAAAAAGGAAGGAAAAGAAGGAAGGAAGGAAGGAAGGAAGGAAGGAAGGAAGGAAGGAAGGAAGGAAGGAAGGAAGGAAGGGAGGGAGGGAGGGAGGGAATGAGAGAGGAAGGAGAAGGGGCTGGAGAGATAGGACCTAAGTTTGGCTCCTAGCACCAAAGCAGCACACAACTGCCTGTAACTCCAGTTCCAGGGGATCCAATGTCTTCTTTTGACTTTCATGGCTCCTGTACACATACATACACTCAAAATTTAAAACAGAAATGAAACATTCTAAAAACTGAAAATAAGTAGCTGGGCATAGTTTAATTCTAGCACTAGGGAGGCAGGTGGATCCTGTGAGTTTGAGGCCAGCATGGTCTACTGAGTAAGTTCTAGGATAGGCCGAGCTACATAGTGAGACCCTGTCTCAAAAAGCCAGCACCCCTCCCTCCAACAAAAAATAAGTGAAATAGTAGTTATACTAGGGACTAAAAGGGGAGGGGAAACAATGATTTAATAGGTGCAGGTTGGCATCCTAGTATTTATTTATTTACTTATTTGGTTTTTTGAGACAGGGTTTCTCTGTATAGCCCTGGCTGTCCTGGAACTCACTTTGTAGACCAAGCTGGCCTCGAACTCAGAAATCCACCTGCCTCTGCCTCCCGAGTGCTGGGATTAAAGGCGTGCGCCACCATGCCTGGCTAAATAAATCTTTAAAAAAAAAAAATTTCTTGGGGGCTGGAGAGATGGCTCAGAGGTTAAGAGCACTGACTGCTCTTCCAGAGGTCCAGAGTTCAATTCCCAGCAACCACATGATGGTTCACAACCATCTATAACGGGATCAGATGCCCTCTTCTGGTGTGTCTGAAGACAGCTACAGTGTACTCATATAAATAAATAAACCTTTAACAAATCAAATATAAATAAAATTTAAAAAATATTTCTCTATGTTCTGTGAAACTCAAGATAACTCAAACAAGCAAGAGGATGAAAATTTAAACACCATCCAAATATACACTAATTTGATACTCATTTGCTGAGAAATGATAGTAGAAAAACAGGGTTTTTATTTTCCATAATTAAAGTGTTTCTAAAACAGAAAAAAACCCAAAAAAACAAAAAAACAAAACCAACCCATTTCGTATGGCTAGTAAGAGCACGACAATTCAGAAGAGAGCAGTCTGGTATCCGAGTCAAGAAGATCCAGGCAGCACTGGTCAGCCTTGTGTAGTGTGACAAGCATAACGCAATCTGTGTACCAAGGCTCTGGTGAACTTATTTGATACAGCCTTGGATGAGGTCTGCCAGAAACAGCTACATTCATGTGAATTGAATTCATTTTTGGCACTTGCATGTCTAGAAACCTTTTATACTGCTAAATTTCTCTAAACCCCACAATCACTTTCATAGACCCCAAAGGGGGGCTATGACTCAATCCATCAGAAGTTGAGTTTGCCTCTGTACCTGGCTTCCTAGAATGTTTCAAAGTCCTATTACATGGCTTCATCTTGTTCTTCCTTCAGGACTTTGTTCAAATGTCAATTCTGACATAAATCTCTCCCGACCCTGCTATTTAAAAATCAGCAGTAGAGTGCTTGCTGCTTGCCAAGTATGTACAAGGCTCTGGTTCAATAACCAGCACCAACAAAAATAAATAATGAAAACAAAAGGCAATCACAGCACCAATTACCTATAAATTTATAAATTTAGCACTTTGAACTTCTTTCCTACCTTATCTTTTTCCATAGTACTTACCATGATCTGATAACATATACATTATTTATATTTTTTGCTTCCCTTCACTAAGATGAAAGCTTCAAAAGGGCAGACATTCCCACACCCACCCTTGGAGGGAGGGCTAGGAGATGGCTCGGAGCCTAAGAGCATCTGCTGTGAAAGAAACAGGGCTCAAGTACGGGAAGCTTCAAGTTCAGTGGGAAATGGTCTCAGAAAGTAAGGAGACTGATAGAGGAAGGCACCGGAAGTTCTCTGTTCCTCTCTCTGCTAGGATCAGACACAACATACATTAGGCAATCAATGAATAGTTGTTGAATGCTGTTGGCACTGTCCCAGTAGCTGGGATCATGAGCCTTTTACCACAACTTCCACTGAACTTGAGAGTGTTCACAAGAAACAGAAATGAGGAACAAAGCAGAAGTCTAAAGAGAAGTCCATTTGGATAAGCCCTTGCCCTTGAGGTCTGGACACGAATGACCACATTACACACACTAAGGAGTACTTAGTTGGTAATGTGGGCCTCTAATCCCAGCTTCTGGCAAGCTTGAGGCAGGCAAGTACAAGTTCGAGGCCTACCTGGGCTACAGAGAGAGTTTAAAGAGAGCCTGGGCAACTTACTGAGACTGTATTAAAATAAAGAATAAGCAAGGCTGGGGATAGAGCTCAAAGGTGATTGATCAGCATGCACAATGCCCTTGGTTCAATGCCTAACACTGTGGAGGGGGGAAGAAAAAGAAGGCTTTGTATCTTTGGTCTGAGAGTTACAAAGCAGCAAGTGCAGAGGCTCAGCGAGAATCAATTATCAAGGGAAATGAACACAATAAGCTCTAATGTCACATCCAGTTTAGATGCTAAGTAAGGATCACTGATAGAGCATAAGAAACAGGTCAGGAAATATGAGCTTTATAATCAAGGAACAATCCAAATTTGGCCACAGACTGGCAGGTGCTTTTGTTTTGGTCTATAGAGACTTCTATCACCAGTTCCAGCCTGAGGAGCAGCAGAGGTGGACCTACCTCTCTTTCATGCCTCATAACTTTCATAGCTGTCTAACATAACAGGTAATTAACTGTCAAACAGCTATTTCTTCTCCTCTCAGGGGAAACTGTTCACTAGTCATTTAGAAAACATTTTTTTTTTTTGTCATTTTCCAAACAGAGAGAAAAAAGGTTAGTACCTTTGGCAACTACTACTGATTTAGAGCCAAATAAAAATTTCTGCCCAACTCGGCAAGGCCCTACTTCATCCTTTTGTTAAAATGATCAATAACTCCTTAATTATATCACTCTTCCCAACAGATCCCCAGGTGAATTGCATATATACACACTGCACTGTGTGTGTGTGTGTGTGTGTGTGTGTGTGTGTGTGTGTGTGGTGCCCATGTCTGTGTGTGGTGGTAGTAACTGAAACAGGGCCTTGCGCATGCTGGCCAAGCACTATCAATGAACTATAGCTCTAGCCTATAACTTATAAAAATCTTTTTCCTGTCTCCTGATGACATAGCAAAAGCAAACACTTAAAAACCAATTCACCCCCACCCCACCCCACAGGTAGCAGATGCACAGCTTGGTCTTCATGCAGGTCTCCCTACAACTGGAGCAGGAGCTGTCCCTGAATCTATTGCATGCCTGCGGATCCCATTCCCCTAGCTGGGCTGCTATGTCTTGCCTCAGTGGGAGAGGATGCACTTGATGGGCCAGGGTGGGATAATAACAGGGGTCTCTCTTCCTCTTCTCAAAGGAGAAGGGGAGGGGGGAATGGGGAAAGAGCTGTATATGGGGGAACTGGGAGGGGAAGGGGGGCTGATACTGGGATGTAAAGTAAATAAATAAATGAAAACAAAGAAAACAATTCACTAATAAGAACATATATTTGCTGGGGAGAAGGGGCACAACTAGATAAGTTATGAATCAGGCTCTGAAATCCAGTTAACTGAAACTGACTCCAAGATTGAGGTGAGGATGTGCTGAAAGAGAGTGTCTGATAAAGCTGGCAGCTACAAGCTTAGCAACTGGCCTCTGATAAACACTGCAGGTGTTAGAGTGGCTACAAGCAAGGCTTGTTTGTTTTTATTTCTCTATGTAGTCCTGGCTGTCCTGGAACTCTCTCTGTAGACTAGACTAGGCTGGCCTCAAACTCACAGAGATTCACCTGCCTCTGCCTCCTAGTGCTGGCATGAAAGGCATGCACCACCTCCACCCAGAAAGATGTATTCTTTATGTGTATGAAACTATTAAAGAATAAATAAATGGCTGGACGTGGTGGCGCACTGCCTTTAATCTCAGCATTGGGGGGGCAGAGGCAGGCGGATTTCTGAGTTCGAGGCCAGCCTGGTCTACAAAATGAGTTCCAGGACAGCCAGGGCTATAAAGAGAAACCCTGTCTCGAAAAACCAAAATAAATAAATAAATAAATAAATAATAGTTTTAAAGGTAGTCTCATTTACATTTTCCTTCAAAGCGGCTGGTAATCCTAAAACTAGAGGTTAACACAGAAATAGCCTGAGCAATACAGCAAAGCCAGGCATGGAATCAAATGCCTGCAATCCCAACATTAGAAAGTGGAAGCAAGAGAAAAAGAAATTAGACCTACAGCCTGGCGTGGTGGCGCACACCTTTAATCCCAGCACTTGGGAGGCAGAGGCAGGCAGATTTCTGAGTTTGAGGCCAGCCTGGTCCACAAAGTGAGTTCCAGGACAGCCAGAGCTACACAGGGAAACCCTGTCTGACATCCTGAGGGATGGAACATTACCTTAAAACTCTGCTCTTTAGTCTTCATCCCAGTGCTTGTTATATAACAACTAATACATAATTCTTTTCTCTTTTTGCTTCATTAGTACATATTAAATATGTGGTTATATAATAAAATATGAGAATAAATTTGTCACTTAGGTAACTCAGAAAACTAGACGACAAACCAAGATGTCTTGAACAAACTGCCAGACAGTGAGGCCACAAGTCCTAGGACAAGCAGTTCACATCTCCTAAGCCTTGGTTTGTTCAGGGTAAAATTAACCTGTCACGGCAAACTCTTGATTCTACCAACACCAGGCCTATGGTGCTTGTCCCTCCGTTGTCCAATTCTGCCAGTGTTATTATGAAATAGATCTTTATATGTCCTCACCCTGGACTACAACAGTCTTCCACCTTCAGATCTTTCCAATCCATCTTTCAAACTGTGATCAATGAGTTTTCCTCAGGCAGGGTTCTTATCACCTTATTGCTTCATAAAAACTTTCAAAACACTCCTCCACTTTTCCCAGCTCACGAGAGAAGCAGACCTTCCTTGCCTCCGTGCTCCATTATCCTGGGCTGTCTTCTGTCTGACCATAACCTACTTTCCAGTCCTGTCTGCTGCTACTTTCTCTTTACTCCCATGCTTTGTCCAACAGATGGGCTTGCCACACACAGCCACACAGACCCTGACAGCAAATTTCAACAGCAAATTCTCAACTTTCTTATCTTTTTGCATTATATAAGTTATATATAAGTTTTATATAAGTTTTACATTATATAAGTTACTCTAAGTTTTATGTTCTCTCATTATTGAAAGTAGGGTAATGATACTTAGTTTAGAAAGTTTTGTTGTTTATTTTGTTTTACTTTATGTGTATGGCTGGTTTGTCTGCAAGTGTGTCAGTACACCACTGCATGCAGTGCCCCCTGAGGCCAGATGTTAGAGCCCCTGCAATAGGAGCTACAGATGCTGTATACTAACATGTGGGTGCTAGGAACTAAACCCAAGTCTTCTGGAAGAGCAGCCAGTGCTCTTAAGCATGGGGCCAAGTCTCCAGGATCTTGTTTTGTTTTTGACACAGGATCGTACTGGGTGCCATGAAACTTGCTTTATGGACCTGCATGGCCTTGAACTTACTGAGATACACCTATTTTTAATTCTCAATTGCTGGGATTAAAAAGTGTGTGCTGGCCGGGCATGGTGGCGCATGCCTTTAATCCCAGCACTCGGGAGGCAGAGGCAGGCGGATTTCTGAGTTCGAGGCCAGCCTGGTCTACAGAGTGAGTTCCAGGACAGCCAAGGCTACACAGAGAAACCCTGTCTCGAAAAACCAAAACAAAAAAACAAAACAAAAAGTGTGTGCTGGGCTGGAGAGATGGCTCAGTGGTTAAGAGCACTGAGTTAAAATCCCAGCAACCACATGGTGACTCACAACCATCCATAATATGATCTGATGCCCTCTTCTGGTTCGTCTGAAGACAGCAACAGTGTACTTAGATAAAATAATAAAATATTTAAAAAATATATATATATATATACATATATATTTATAAAAAAAGTGTGTGCTACAGAGCTGGGTGGTGGTGGCCAATGCCTTTAATCCCAGCACTCAAGAGGCAGAGGCAGACAGATCTTTTTGAGTTTGATGCCAGCTTCTTTTTTTTTTTTTTTTTGAGACAGGGTTTCTCTGTATAGCCTGGCTGTCCTGGAACTCACTTTGTAGACCAGGCTGGCCTCGAACTCAGAAATCCGCCTGCCTCTGCCTCCGATGCCAGCTTCTGTGTTAACCTCTTGGTCCAGGACAGCCAGGACTACACAGAGATACTCTGTCTCACAAAAGTGTGCTACCATGCCTATCCCAAATTGTCAAGAGATTTAGAAAATAACATACATATACATGAATGTGCACATATTTAGTGATTGAGTGTGATAGTATCTATTATTATTCTCCAAAATGAATATATAGATATGGAATCTCTTCTGACTAGAGATTATATTTCCCTTCTTCAAGTCCTGAAAGGTAGTCTCTCTTCCCCACACCCCTCATAGACTCTCAGGTCTCACAATGTTACACAGGCTGAAACTTTCCAATCCTGCAATCCTCTTGCCTCAGCCGGAAGAACGCTGGCATTATAGGCATGTACCACCATGCCCAGCAACTTTGGCTTCTTTAACATTCTCTTGGGCAGAGGCTATATTCAGTGGTACAGTGCTCATACAGCATGTTTACTGGGCTTAAGCCAACAACCACAGAAAACACAAAACATACTTGTCTTCACTTCTGATCCTTAACACACCTATCTAGTGGACTCTCAAATACCTGAGAGCAGAATCTATGGCTACTTTTATCATTTCCTTTAGTATCTACAATGGTGTCTGGCTTATACTAGGCACCCATCATTTATTAATGAGTGGATAATTATATAAGTAAATATTTTTCCTCCCTCCCTCCCTTCCTCCCTCCCTCCGTCTCTCTCTTTTTTTTTTTTTTTTGAGGCAAGATCTCACTGGAAATTGCTACGTAGACAGGCTGGCCTGGAATACATACAGATCTATCTGCCATTGCCTCCTCAGGGCTGGCATAAAAAGCCTGCATTACCACTGCTGGTATGTAAGAAAATCTAAGAAATTTATGTTCATTGTCAAGTAAAGAACTATTGAGCTGGCAAGATGGCTCAGTGTTGACAAAGGAATTTGCTACTAAGCCTGACATCTGTGCTGCTTAGATAGTTGTAGAGATTTTTTTTTGTTTGTTTGGTTTTTGTTTTGTTTGTTTCAGAACAAGGTTTCTCTGTATAGCTCCGGCTGTCCTAGAAAGAACTAGCTCTGTGCACCAGGCTGGTCTCCAACTCACAAGATCCACTTGCTTCTCCCTCCCTCCTGAGTGCTTAGGTTAAAAGCATGGCAGCCTAGTGCTTTGATGCTCTTAAAGAAGATAGAAGAAGTCATATTCTTCTCCCTAAGAGGACCGCAATTCTATTCTTGGTGTCAATCACTAGATAGGGGAACCCAGCAGAATCTTTCTCAGCATAATTCCTTGAAGATAGGATCTGGTCTGTTACAAAAGCCTTAGCATTAAATAGACTAATGGTCAGAAAGCTGGCACAAGAGAAATGGATTATGTTGGGAAGAAATAGAATAATCAATGACCTTGGAGATTTCAAACAAATCTGAATTTCTTTTGAAGGCAAGGATATAAATAGCACAAACAACACAGACTTGTAAAAACAGAGGCCACCAACTCAACGCCAAGACTGAAAACTTGTTAGGTCTGGAGAACTGCTCACAACCACAGCTGCTAATGGTTATGGATTTGGCAATCAAAATGTCTTTTGTTAAAAAAAGTTTTAACTGCCTTGCTATTGAGGTTACAAACCACAGCCTTGATGCATTGTCGCAGACAACATCCTCCCTACTGCTCTTGAGAGCTTGCATCTGCTGCTGGCAGATAAAATGCTGGCGAACAGCAGGGGCTCCTTCCAGGGAGAAGGAGAAGCTCAGAAAAGATGGCTCTCATCTACCTAGCTCCCCTCAGCATGCAGCCTTTTCTCTGCACTTCTTCTCTGTCTAGGTTCATCCCCTGACATTAGTCAGGGGAGGGTTGAGGGTCTAGTGGGATTTTTTTTTTTTCTGGAAGAAATTAGACATGCTGGCTAAATTGGCTTTAAAAGATAAAAGGAAGACAAGTTCTTAAGCCTGTTCAGCACATACTTTTCAGTTTCTTTCTTTCTTTTTTTTTTTTTTTTTTTTTTTTTTTTTTTTTTTTTTTTTTTTTTTTTTTTTTTTTTTTTTTTTTTTTTTTTTTTTTTTTTTTTTTTTTTTTTTTTTCGAGAGGGTTTCTGTGTAGCCCTGGCTGTCCTGGAACTCACTTTGTAGACCAGGCTGGCCTCGAACTCAGAAATCCACCTGTCCCTGCCTCCCAAGTGCTGGGATTAAAGGCATGTGCCACCATGCCTGGGAGCACATACCTTTCAAAGGAAACTTACAATGTAATGCACTTGATTTTACTTTTTTGGGGGATGGGGGAACGTTTACAAGACAAGGCTTCTCTGTGTACCCCTAGCTGTCCTGGAACTTGATCTGTAGAGCAGGCTGGCCTCAAACTCAGAGATTCACCCGCCTTGGCTTCCCAAGCACTAGGATTAAACGTGCGTACCATCCCTGCATGGTAATTATTATAACTATGGAATAAATCCTTCTGTTCTTATTCTTTTTACTTTTTTTTTAAAGATTTATTTTATTTATTATATGTAAGTACACTGTAGCTGTCTTCAGACACTCCAGAAGAGGGCGCCAGATCTCGTTACGGATGGTTGTGAGCCACCATGTGGATGCTGGGATTTGAACTCATCACCTTTGGAAGAGCAGTCAGGTGCTCTTACCTGCTGAGCCATCTCACCAGCCCCCTGTTCTTATTCTTTTAAATATTTATTCAGGTATATTATGCATTGTGTGTGCTCTGCACTGTATGCCTGCATGCCAGAAAAGGGTATCAGATCCCATTACAGATGGTTGTAAGCCACCATGTGGTTGCAGGGAATTGAACTCAGGGTCTCTGGAAGAGCAGCCAGCGCTCTTAACCGCTGAGCCATCTCTCCAGCCCACTGCTCTTAAAGAGAACTAAATGGTCAATATAGTACATTTTAATTTATTAAAGACAGGGCAAGAATGTAAGGTCAGAAATAAATCTCCCAGTTTCTTTGGGGAAGGAAAATGTTAGCAACAGAATGCTGAAGGAGAATGTGGGCAAAGTCACATAGGAAATTAGTGTCAGCTGAAAAAAAGGGTTGGTAGTTCCACGGTTTTTCAAGGAAAATGAACTTCAGCTGGTTGATAAGAATAGATGCTGAGACGCCAGGTGTTACGGTGCTCGCCTTTAATCTCAGCACTTGGGAGGCAGAGGCAGGCAGATTTCTGAGTTCGAGGCCAGCCTGGTCTACAAAGTGAGTTCTAGGACAGTCAGGGCTATACAAAGAAACCCTGTCTCGAAAAACAAACAAACAAAAACTAACAAACAAAAAAGAATAGATGCTGAGATGCTGAAGATATGGGGCAGAAACTTTTCTGGATGGTTCTTTCTCAATAAACTGAACTTACAGAGGATAAAGGAAAGCCTGGCATGTACATTCTAAATTGTGCATGCCAGGGCTACAGGTCTATAATATGTAAACAGGCAATGGATGTGTGTAGAAGGGGAGAGGAAAGGAAGTCAGTGGCAGAACATCTGCCTGCTATGCACAAGCTCCTGGGTTTCACTGCTAGTACTGTTTCAGGGAGAAAAATGTTTAGGAACACTGTACCCTATTATCTGCTTCTTGGAGAGCCTTAATTGATACTTGCATATTAAAGGCTCTGAGAAACTCTATAGTAAACAAATCTGTTTAACCCAAAGATGTTTCCCAGATGTGCACTAATTTTAGGGAACACCTACATGAAGTACTTTGTGAAATCCTAGGACAGGAAGTTTTCCCCCAAATACCAAGAATTAGGCTAGGAGTAGTAGAGCACTTGCCAAGAATGAGCAAGGCCCCAGGTTTAGTCCACAGTACCATGTAGTGAGAATTATGATTTCTTTTTTAAAAAAAGTCTTCATTTTAATCCCAGGTGCAGGATATGAAGCTGCTTTAGTCTGTCCACAGCAGCTGACTATGTTTTGCCTCATGCTCTAGCAGGAGTGTGATTTCACCAGCTACAGATAGTTTCTGCAATTGTTTCAGGACAGCCAGAGCTACATAGTAAGACCTTGTCTTGAAAAAGAAAGAAAGCCCAAGATATTTGGGAGGCTGGTAGAGCTCTGTGTTGGAGAGTCTGATTAGAATGCAGGGAGCCCACGATTTTATTCACCACAGCAAGGGAAATGTCCAGACAAACAAATTTACTGAGCAAAATTAAGTTGCATGCACAGTAGTAGAAGCCCTAATGCTTAAATTAACTGCTCAAAGAAAAGGAAAACAATACTGTCTGTAAGACTTTTTCTGCTTTAACGATGAATTTGGCTGTTTTGGAATTCCTTCCTTTCTGAGCCCAAACATACTCTACATTTGAGGCATTTGCTAATGAAATTAAAGTTCTTTAGTGCCCTCTACTGTTTAAAAATATGTTTTGAGTCATGTCAATTTAATGTTTAGCAATTAAAAAATTGTTTTAATACATATATGTTCATTTATACACACATGCCTTCCCCCCTTTTTTTTTCACACATACCTTCCAACATGGCACAAGTCAGACTAAGTTCACACATACTACCGAGTTCACACATACTACCGAGTTCACACATACTACTGAGTTCACACATACTACCGAGTTCAGTGGTCTGGAAGAAATGCTTCAGAATAAGCCAAAACAGAGAGAGTATTCATGCCCACTACCCAATCAAAATAGTATTTTAGGGTCTTTTCATTTCAAAAAGGATATATATTTGTTTTGTTTTGTTTTGTTTTGAGAAAGGGCCTCACTAGTAGCCCTGGCTGATCTGGAACTTAATATGTAGAACAGGCCGTCCTCTAACTGACAGAACTCAACCTGCCTCTGCCTCCAGGTATATACCATCAGGCCCAACCTAAAAGACCTTACACTTCCTTTCCTGGACTTCAGTGGCAGCTTTTTTTCCCCCCAAATGGATGCATGTTGCTTCTCTATACACTGGAAGCCAAGCCATCTCTAAGTACTTCTGTTTCTGACCTAATCCTATTCTTCCTCCATTGTACAAGTGTTAAAATATTTCCCTGGAGTGGGTGTTGGGGGTGGGGGGATGGTGGGGTGGTGGTTACATGCCTGAAATCTCAGCACTCAAGAGTCAGAGACAAGAGGATAATCAAGAATTCAAGGGCTGTACATAATAAGTTCCAGTTCAGACTGGGACATGGCTGAAAACAAAACACTGCAGGGTTCAATACAACACTCCCCCCTTGAAAGCAGAGGACATAGTACTGTAAATTTGAAGCCAGCCTGAGGTATGCCGGGGGAGGGTGTGTGTCAGTCCTTCTCATGTTTAAATTACTAGAACTTTACTGTCTTCAGTCTGTTAGGAGGATCTAGAGCCTGTTAAAACAGCCAGCATCTGCCCACAAGAAGAACTCAATACTCACCTGCTCCTGAAATTGTTTCTGGGACAAGCAATCAATAAGGTCCACACAGCCCAGAAGACAACCTGACGGATAGTCATTTGGAAACTCCACATCTGAACAGAAAACAACAAAAGGACTGGATAAATCTCTTCTCTGTGACCCTGAAACTCAGGAATCTGCTTTCAATTCTGAACATGTAACATTTTCCATCATCTATTTGTAGAAGCAAAGGAAACCAGGGAAGTTTTTATATGGCACAAATGCTTGTATTTTAATGAGAACCTAACAAATGACTAGCTTAGTTTACTATCCACATGCTAAACTTGGTAGCTTTTACTATAAAACAAAAAACCAAAAACCCTCCATTTGCCATCAAGGTTCAAGGAATCTACAAGTTAATTCTGAACAAATTAATTCTAATGTTCTCACAACTGGATCAGATTAGAATCTGGTGGTGTGATGGTTAGCTTTAACTCTCAACACAACCTACAATCATGGAGGAAGAGCCACAATGAGAAAGAGATCGTCAACATCAGGTTGGCTTGTGGGAATGTGTGGGGTGGGGTGGGGTGGGGTGGGATGGGTGGTTCATAAACTAACTGATGTAGGAAGCCCCAGCCTACTGCAAGCAGCTCTATTCTAAAGAGTGCTAAGGTGTGTGAGAGTGGAGATGAACTCAGGGACAGGCTGTGGAGCATGGTTATGTGTTCCTGACTGGATGTGACTGACAGGAGCACTTACTTCAAGTTCCTGCCACTGTGACTTCCCTGAAACAATGGACTGAAACCTGGAACTGTGAGCTAAAGCAAACTCCTCTAAGTTGAGTTAGGTTAGGGAATTTTATCATAGCCAGAGAAATAAAAACTAGAACAAGAGATACAGTGTTTTAAGGAAAATAATTAACATTTACAAAATTCAAAGATTGACTGGTTTCTAATTTCTACTTTAATTATTTTTGGACACTGGGTCTCACTGTGTAGTAAAGGCCGGAGCTCATGAGGGTCAGGTGGGCCTCAGACTTAGAGAAATCTACTTGCTTCAATCTCCCAAGTGCTGGGATTAAAGGTATGTCCCACTACACTAGATATTGCTTAGTGAAATTAATGCTTTTGAATAGCTGTCTATGGTTTCTTACTCAACAGACAAAGAAGCTGAGTGTGGTGGCTTATTCCTTTTATGCTATCACTTGGGAGGCTGAAACGGAAAAAAACTGCCTTGAGTTTGAGGTTAGCCTCAA
Source organism: Mus minutoides (assembly GCA_902729485.2). NCBI lineage: Eukaryota > Metazoa > Chordata > Mammalia > Rodentia > Muridae > Mus > Mus minutoides. The sequence goes on from LR750044.1 coordinate 395,129, forward strand.
CTACATAGTGAGTTCCAGGGTAGCTGTGCTATACTAAGAAACCCTGTCTCAAACTCAAACTAATAAACAAATGTGAGGTTTAAAAGTCTATATGACACAAGAAACAAACAAACAAACAAACAAACAAAAAAAACAAAGGAAGAAGGAAATAGAAGAAGTGAGCATTAAGGACTTCTCTCCACAAACCAAGACTGAAAATCAAGTATATATGTGGTGGTTACCTTTCCCACGAAGAAGACGATAGGTAGCCTGGAGTTCTGAGACTTCTTGAGGGGAAGGTCTTTTGCCTGTGGCTGCTATCCAAAGTCTTCCTCTGTGAGGAGTATACCAGGATCTGCCCTCCACCCTTAAACAAATACAAATTCGATGGGAAAGATCTAAATTCTAGTTTCCTTGAAGACTTCATAATAGATTACAATTCTACAGCAAATTATCCAACTGGATCAAGAGACCTAAAGGAGACACTTCAGCTGGGCATGGGGGCATACGCATTTAATCCCAGCACTCGGGAGGCAGAGGAAGGTGGATTTCTGAGTTCGAGGCCAGCCTGGTCTACAAAGTGAGTTCCAGGACAGCCAGGGCTATACAGAGAAACCCTGTCTCAAAAAACCAAAAAAACACAATAGTTTCTTTTCTTTCTTTTTCTTCCTTTCTTCCTTTCTTTCTTTCTTTCTTTCTTTCTTTCTTTCTTTCTTTCTTTCTTTCTTTCTTTCTTTTTTTGAGACAGGGTTTCTCTGTATAGCCCTGGCTGTCCTAGAACTCACTCTGTAGACCAGGCTGGTCTCGAACTCAGAAATCCACCTGCCTCTGCCTCCCAAGGGCTGGGATTAAAGGCATGCACCACCACCTGGCTGAGGCATGGCATTTCTAGAGAGGCTAGAAGATAACTGGCAGGAGGTGGTTATGTTGTCAGGGGCCTGGTGTGGTGGCACACACCGTTAACCCTATCACTTGACAGAAGCAAGTGATTATCTGTGAGTTTGAGGCCAGCCTAGTCTACATAATGAGTTCCAAGTCAGGCAGGGATATCTAATGAGACCCTAGATCCTATATGTATGTCTGTATGTATATGCATGTATATGCTACATATAGTCTCAGAGCCCAAAAGAAGGTGTCAGAGTCAAAAGAGGGTTCTGAGCCATCTGTCATTTGTTCTGAGATCCTATCTTGGGTCATCTGGAAGTACAGAAAGGATCTTAGCCACTGATCTATCTCTATAGCCCCTCCCTTCTTGACATACATTTATTTACATAAGTGCATATGTGTATGCATACATACGGAAGTCAGAGGATAATTCTGGGGAGTTGGTTCTCCTACCATATGGGCTCTGGAGATCAAACTCAGTTTGTTAGTCTTAATAACAAGTTCCTTTACTGCCATCTCATTCTTTTTTTTTTTTTTTTTTTTTTTAACAATTGACCTTGCTTTAATGAAAAAAATTTTTTAACAATATGCCATCTCACTCTTATAACAGGAAATAGGTGATTTTTTTTTGTTTGTTTGTTTTTCGAGACAGGGTTTCTGTGTAGCCCTGGCTGTCCTGGAACTCACTTTGTAGACCAGGCTGGCCTCTCAGAAATCCGCCTGCCTCTGCCTCCCGAGTGCTGAAATTAAAGGCGTGGCACCACCATGCCTGGCCACAGACAAGCTCTTGAATTTGATATCAAGCACTGGAAAAAAACCAAACAAAACCAAATAAATAGAAACCAACATCAGGCTGGGCGTGATCCCACGACTTTAATCCCAGCCTCAGAAAAAAACAAAAACAAAAACAAAAAACCAAAACCCAAAACAAAAAAAACAAACAAAAAACCCCAACATACCAACATCAACAGATGATCTTGTGATGCAGGACAATAGTAGAAGACTTTCCCAGTGTGTATAAGGCTCTGGGTTTACCAAACAAAACTTCACATTCCAAATAGGATCAAAGAATGAAGATTGCTGAACAATATATTAAAAATAAACAAAGCCGCACTTGGGAGGCAGAAGCAGGCAGATTTCTGAGGTTGAGGCCAGCCTGGTCTACAGAGTGAGTTCCAGAACAGCCAGGGGTACACAGAGAAAACCTGCCTCGAAAAACCAAAAAAAAAAAAAAAAAAAAAAAAAACCCAAAAAACAAAAACAAAACAACCAACCAAACAAACAAAGCCAAGAGGTTTTCCAAAAGACTTTCTTCCAAAGATGAAAACCACTGGTATTCTAGTTTTATTAGGTCTTTTCCCTCTTTCTCTTCTGCAGTACAAAGGGTCAATCCAGAGCCTTCTGGACATTGGGCAAGCATCCTACCACTGAGCTATGCCCCAAGACTTGATTTCAGTCTTCATTCTGAGGAGGAATCTCACTGAGTTGCCCTCCTCAAATTCATCATTCTTTTGACAGTCTCCTGAGCAACTGAGAGTACACATATGTGTCACCATACTTCCATTTGTTTGTTTTTCTTAAGTCAAAAATTTTTTACAATTTTGTTGATTAAACTTTAAAAAATAATAATTAAAACCGCAAAATGTCTTAAAAACTAAAACTGAATAAAAAACTAAAACAAAACAAACAAAACCAACTAACCAACCAACAAACAAAAAAACCCATCACCAAATTTAAAAAAAAGAGATTTATTTATTGTATGTACATGAGTGTTTTGCCTGCATAATGCATGTGTGCTAATGTGCCTGTCATCTGCAGAAGCTAGAAGAAGTCAGGAGAATCCCCTATAACTGGATTAAGAATAGCTGTAAGCCATCATGTGGGTGCTGAAACCAAACCTAGTTGCTCTACCGGGCATGGTGGCACATGCCTTTAATCCCAGCACTCAGGAGGCAGAGGCAGGAGGATTTCTGAGTTCGAGGCCAGCCTGGTCTACAAAGTGAGTTCCAGGACAGCCAGGGCTACACAGAGAAACCCTGTCTCGAAAAACCAAAAAAAAAAAAAAAAAAGAACTGTTCTTAACTGCTGATCCATCTCTCTATCCCCAAGTAAGTTTTTAAATACACATGTGTGTTTTAACTGTGTTTTCTGACTGTGTGTGTGTGTGATGTGTGATGAGTGTGTGAGTGTAAGCAAGCACAGCTATGGTACAGGAGTGAAGGTTAGAGGATACCTTCAGGAGCTGGTTCTCTCCTTATTGAACTGAGTCCATCAGGCTTGTATAGAAAGTACTTTTGCCACCTGAGCCAACTTTACAGCTCTCCTTTCTTTGTTGAGATAAATTTTGCTAATGTACACCAAGCTGGACTACAACTCACAATCCTCCTGCTTCTACCTGGCAAGAGCTTTGATTACAGGTTTGTACCACCATCCTTGGCCCTGTTTAAATTATATACACTAAACGATATCTTTAGTTACCAGTGGACTGGTACAAATGAGAAGCAATCCATAATTCTTTTTTTTTTTTTTTTTTTTTTTTAAGATTTATTTTATTTATTATATGTAAGTACACTGTAGCTGTCTTCAGACACTCCAGAAAAGGGCACCAGATCTCGTTATGGATGGTTGTGAGCCACCATGTGGTTGCTGGGATTTGAACTTATCACCTTCGGAAGAGCAGTCGGGTGCTCTTACCCTCTGAGCCATCTCACCAGCCCCGCAATCCATAATTCTAAATCAATTGTGTATCACTCTAAGACTTTGACTCTCATTTCTTACCTTTTAATCCCTCTGACAAGCAGAGAAGCCCAGGGCTGATGCATAGACAGGCACCAGCCGCCATCAAAGCCTTCCTGGAATTCTTGGTCCTGGATTCGCAGCTGGTGCTGATGTAAACCGAGCTCTAGTCTTGGTCCTGCTAAGAGTGAAGTCTTCTTCTGTGGCGCTGAGCCAGTGTTGTCAACCCACTGCATAGGAAAGAACATAGCAAAACAGAACAGAGTTTTGGGAATCTAGGGAGAGTACACCAAAGCCATTAATTCCAGTAAAGAGAAATCACATAAGCAGCTTTTTCTTTTCTTTCTTTTGAGAAAAGGTTTCATATAACCCAGGCTTGCCTTGAACTTGGTATGTGGTAGAGAATGACCTTGAATTCCTGATTCTTTCACTGCCACCTCCCAAGTGATGGGATTACAGGGTTGTGCCAAAGCTCAGGGAGCTTGGTTTGATTGTATATTTGCTTTTTATTTTCAAGACAATTTCTCTGTGTAGCCCTGATGGTTCTGGAACTCTCTCTGTAGACCATCATAGCCTCAAACTCAGAGATCCTCCTCTGCCTCTGCCTCTGCCTCCCAAATGCTTGACTGCCATGTTGAGAGGAAATTGGTATCTAAGGCCTATGAAACAGACATATCTGTAAGGAGAACTATTTGGGGTCAAAAATGTCTCATCAGTTAAAGGAAATATTTACTAACCTGAGGAGGGGCCTGGTACATGTTAGGGTTTACCAGAACTCCCAAAGGCTCATCACAAGATCTATCCAACGTGACCAGTGACTGGTTCAAAGTTCCATTGGCAATGGCTTGTATTGTCTCATCTAGTCTGTGGGAACAAACCAAAAGGAGGCGATAATTGGTAATCTTCTATGCTCAGAGTGTCCAAACTTAGCACACGAAATAGTAGTAATAAAAATTGGAACTAGGGGCTGGTGAGATGGCTCAGTGGGTAAGAGCACTGACTGCTCTGCCAAAGGTACTGAGTTCAAATCTCAGCAACCACATGGTGGCTTACAACCACCCATTATGAGATCTGACACCCTCTTCTGGTGCATATGAATTCAGCTACAATGTACTTGTGCATAATAATAAATAAATCTTTAAAAAAATTTGGAACTGGAAGCTGGGCATGGTGGTGCACGCCTTTAATCCCAGTACAGAGGCAGAGGCAGGCGGATTTCTGAGTTCGAGGCCAGCCTGGTCTACAAAGTGAGCTCCAGGACAGCCAGGGATATACAGAGAAACCCTGTCTCAAAAAACCAAAAAAAAAAAAAGGAACTGGGGGCTGGTGAGATGGCTCAGCGGTTAAGAGCACTGACTGCTCTTCCAGAGGTCCTGAGTTCAATTCCCAGCAACCACATGGTGGCTCACAACCATCCATACAGAGATCTGATGCCCTCTTCTGGAGTGTCTACACTCATACATAAAATAAAACTTTAAAAAAAAAAAAAAAAAAAAAAAAAGCACTGTAGCTGTCTTCAGAAACACCAAAAGAGGGCATCAGATCTCATTACATATAGTTGTAAGCCACCATGTGGTTGCTGGGAATTGAACTCAGGACTTCTGGAAGAGCAGTCAGTGCTCTTAACCACTGAGCCATCTCTCCAGGCCCTGGGCATGGCCTTACAAACCTGTAATCTTAACACTTACAAAGTCAAGGGAGGAGGATCAATGAAAGTTTAAAGCAAGCCAAGGCTACATAGAAAGGTCCCAGCCAGGCTGGGTTACACTGTGAAACCCCGTCTCAGATACCAGCAGGGCCTGACAAGTGGTACAGAGGGGAAGGGCACACTCTGCCTTTACACATGACCTGGCCTAGTTCCCAGGACCTAATGGAGGTGACGGATGTTAACTCCAGCAATAGCGGATCAAATGTCCTTCTGGACTCTATAGACACCAACTGCGCATGTAGTACATGTACATGCATGTAAATTTTAAAAAATAAATATTTTTTAAAAGAATAAAACCTGCGAGGATGGAGATATCTTTCTTTTTTCTTTTTTTTGGGGGGGGGAATTACTTATTTATTTTATGTATATAAGTACACTGTAGCTGTTTCTTCAGAAAACTCCAGAAGAGGGCATCAGATCCCATTATAGATGGTTGTGAGCCTCCAAGTGGTTGCTGGGAATTGAATTCAGTACCTCTGGAAGAGCAGTCAGTGCTCTTAATCACTGAGCCATCTCTCCAGGCCCAGAAAGATTTCTTAAAAAAGAGTTGGAGAGCTGGGCAGTGGTGGTGCACACCTTTAATCCCAGCACTCGAGAGGCAGAGGCAGGAAGATTTCTGAGTTTGAGGCCAGCCTGGTCTACAGAGTGAGTTCCAGGACAACCAGGGCTACACAGAGAAACCCTGTCTCAAAAAAGAGAGAGAGAGAGAGAAAGAGAGAGAGAGAGAGAGAGAGAGAGAGTGTGTGTGTTGGAGAATGACATTACTTAAATAAATTTTAAAATAAAAAATTTTAAACTATCTTAATATCATATTCCAAAATGAAGAAATTCATTTTTCCAATGTATTAATTCCAAAACTCTGAAGATAAAAGGAGCAAATTGTTGCATTTCATCAAGACTGAATATTTTTAAAAAATTTTTTTTTCTTTTTTTAATTTTTAAAATGATTTATTTTTATTTCATATGACTTAGTGTTTTGCCTACATATATGTCTGTATGAGGGCGTCAGATCCTCTGGAGTTGATATGGGTGCTGGAGATTGAATCCAGGTCCTCTGGAAGAACCACCAGTGCTTCAACTGCTGAACCATCTCTCCAGCCCCTATTTTGTTATATGTGAGAGTGTGGGCATGTGTGTCATGGCATATGTGTGTAACTTTTGGGACTCAGTTCTACCTTTCCCTGTTGGTTCTAGGTTTTGGAGATGAAACTCAGGTAATTAGACCTGCATGACAAGTGCCTGCTAAGCCACCTCACTAGCTCTACCAATTCATCTCCCTAGCTCTCTCAATTTTTAAAAATTCACCAAAATTTGATGTCAACACACATATACATCAGTTTTTATGTGTATATGTGAATTTTCCTTTTTTGTTTTAAAATTTTTTAGTTTTATGTATATGGATGTTTTGTCTGCCTGTATGATTGTATACCATGTATGTGTAGTATCTAAAATGGAGGGTGTAGAATCCTCTAGGACTGGAGTTACATAGGCTTCTGAGTCACCATGTGGGTGCTGCTAAACGAACCCAGGCACTGAGGAAGAACATCCTGTGCTCTTAACCACTAAGCCATCTCTCCAACCATGGTTTTTTTTTTGGTTGTTTTGGTTTGGATTTTCAAGACAGAGTTTCTCTGTGTAGCCCTGGTTGACCTGGAACTTGCTCTGGAGACCAGGCTGTCCTGAAACTCACAAGGACTGAGATCTGCATGCTGGGATTAAAGGCATGTGCCATCACCACCTGGCCTGCCTTTTTTTCTCTCTTTTCTCTTTTTTCCTCTCTCTTTCTTTTCCTTTCTTTTCTTTTTTTAAAGATTTATTTTATTTATTATATGTAAGTACACTGTAGCTGTCTTCAGACACTCCAGAAGAGGGCGCCAGATCTCATTACGGATGGTTGTGAGCCACCATGTGGATGCTGGGATTTGAACTTATCACCTCGGAAGAGCAGTCGGGTGCTCTTACCCGCTGAGCCATCTCACCAGCCCCTTCTCTTTCTTTTCTTTTCTTTTCTTTTTTTTTTTTTTTTTTTTTTTTTTTTTTTTTTTTTTTTTTTTTTTTTTTTTTTTTTTTTTGGTTTTTTTCGAGACAGGGTTTCTCTGTATAGCCCTGGCTGTCCTGGAACTCACTTTGTAGACCAGGCTGGCCTCGAACTCAGAAATCCGCCTGCCTCTGCCTCCCGAGTGCTGGGATTCAAGGCGTGTGCCACCATGCCCGGCTTATTACTTTTATTTCTGTGTGTGGTGTGTATAGCTAAGAACAGAGTGATAGTCTTACACATATTAGGTATGTGACTACCACTGAGCTACACTCTCATTCCCAGACAATGATTAACTTTAGCCATTATCAATTTTACATACATATCTATATATACTCAAGCACAACTACACAAAGTAAATATATTAGTTTCTTTCTGGATCACTGATATATTCAATGTGTATGTGTGGGCATACTCATAAATGAGCATGCCCATGTAAAGGCTGGGGAGGTGGTCAATGGAGAGCCTTGTCATCAAATTCTTCCCACCTTATTTTTTTTTACTTTTTTTTTTTTGGTTTTTCGAGACAGGGTTTCTCTGTATAGCCCTGGCTGTTCTAGAACTCACTCTCTAGACCAGGCTGGCCTTGAACTCAGAAATCCACCTGCCTCTGCCTCCCAAGTTCTGATTAAAGGCGTGCACCACTACGCCCGGCTAACATTATTTTTTTTTAAGTTTTGTGTGTGAGAATATGTGTGCATACATGAGCCACAACATGTATGTGGGGGTCAGAAGACAACTTGTGGAGCTGGTTCCCACCCTCTACCCTACTGAGCTAATTCATTGGCTCTCTCTCTCTCTCTCTCTCTCTCTCTCTCTCTCTTTCTCTTTCATCTTAGGGATCAAACTCAGGTTGTCAGGCTTAGCAAGCAGACACCTTTACCTGCTGAGCTAATTCACTGGCCCTCTGTCAATATCTTTCTTTCTTCCTCTCTTTCTTCCTTTCTTCCTCCCTCCCTCCCTGTCTCTGTGTGTATGATGTGTTCATATGAGATGGATACATGTATGTGTGAATGTGTAAGTGAGGACAGATGTATGTGTATGGAGTGCGGTACAACCTCAGATGCTGATCCTCATCTTCTACCCTGATTGAAACATGTTTTGTTTGCTATTTGCATTGCACACATCAGGCTAACTGGCCTGAGAGTTTGGGAATTCTGTCTCTGTCTCCTATGTTGCCATAGGAGCAATGGGATGACAAACATGTGGTACTGCATAATGGCATCACACAGCTGGTGAGGATATGCAACTCCGGTCCTAAGGTTTGTGTAAGAGCTTTACACATGGGGTCTCCACTGTTTTTTTAATACACAAAACAGCAGATCCTTAGAAGGACAGGCTGTCTGGTCAGACTGCTCCTGTTCTCTGAGCCCACCAGAGGCCTCCAGCTCACCTGCTGTGATACTCTGCCAGTGGATTTTCATCTTCGAGGATCTTCCGCCCCGCGAAGTCAATGGTCACTTTCTTAGAAAGTCTGGAAGCATGTCGGAGTTCTCTCAGCTCCTCCTCTCGTTTCTGCAGCATTTCTCGCTCAACTTTGGACAGCCACTGGTTAGAATCACTGGCAAAGTAATCTGATTCATCGTCAATAACTTGGGTCCTTCGGATACTGAGCAGGAAAGATGGAAAAAGAACACAGAGCAACTAGGTCACTTGCTGGTAAATATGGACTAATTACCACTTAACTTTTGCTGTTATAGAGGTTCCCATCTCAACTATGAAAGGCTGAGAATGTTGTAAAATCAGGCTGAACTGTTCCTTACTTGAAAGTGTGTGTCTTCTATCCATTGAAGGTTCGCTTGTGCCGCTAGCACTAATCTCAGCCTCAGGCAGCAGCAGACACAGCACCGCAGTCCACTGTCCTCCCTTCCATCCCTTCCTTGAATCCTCTAGCCCTCTAGGTGTGGATCACAGCTTGCACATCATGACTGGGACGGCCCTCGTTTTTGTCATAGCCCAGTTGGTTTGTTTTTTGTTTGTTTGTTTGTTTTTCGAGACAGGGTTTCTCTGTATAGCTCTGGCTATCCTGGAACTCACTCTGTAGACCAGGCTGTCCTCAAACTCTGCCTCCCAAGTGCTGGGATTAAAGGCATGTGCCACCATGCCCGGCAGAGTCCAGTTGTTTTTCCAATAACTTACTCAATGTCCTCCTCCTTTACATGTCACTGGCACCTGGTTTATTGTTGACAGACAAATCTGTCTACTGGTGTTTGCTTTGCAGTCTCCGTCCTGTGGCTTAATTATTAACACTTAGGATTTTTTTGGTTTTTTTGTTTGTTTGTTGTTTTTCAAGACAGGTTTTCTCTGTGTAACAGCCTGTACTGTCCTGAAATTCACTTTGTAGACCAGGCTAGCCTCAAACTCAAGAGCTCTGCCTGCCTCTGCTTCCTGAGTTCTGGGATTAAAGAAGTACACCATTGGTGTGCTCAAGTGGCATTTTAAAAAACATTTTATTGATTGTGAATTTCATATCCTACTCATCTCCCCATCTCTTCCTTTATAGCTGCTTTCTGCCCTTGCAACTTCCTCCAAAATAAAACAAAACAAACAAAAATACAGAATAAAAAAACCAAAAACATCTCCCCATGGAAGCTGTGGTGTGCTGTGGTGTATTACATAGAATACCCCTTTGCTCAAACAGCTTTACCTGCAAATGTTCATTGCAGTGAGTCATTGGCCTCGCTGAAGGCCTTTGGCTTCTGCTATGCTATCAATACTGGATCCTCACCTGGGCTCCTTCTGGATCTCCTGTTGTTGCCGTGTTACTAGATAGATTTGATCTGTAAGTTCTTAGTGCAGAATGTTTTAAAAAAATTAGAAGAGCCAGGTGGGGTGGTCCATGCTTTTAATGTTAGCACTTGGGAGGCAGAAGCAGGTGGATCTCTGCAAGTCTGATGCCAGGCTGGCCTACAAATTGAGTCCTAGCCCAGTCAAAGCCACAGACTGAACCCTTGTCAAATGAAAACAAAAATAAAAGCTAAGATGCAAGAAGAAAAAAAACAAAACAAAAACAGAACATTCAGCTCTTCTTTGTTATAAACCCTTTCATACTCTACCTTAAGAAGGCAGAGAGCACCGGGCGTGGTGGCGCACACCTTTAATCCTAGCACTCGGGAGGTAGAGGCAGGCAGATTTCTGAGTTCGAGGCCAGCCTGGTCTACAAAGTGAGTTCCAGGACAGCCAGGGCTATACAGAGAAACCCTATCTCAAAAAACCAAATAAATAAATAAATAAATAATAAATAAATAAATAAATAAATAAATCTTAAAAAAAAAAAAAAAGAAGGCAGCGAGCGTCAAAGTACTATTTATTTTGTTATTTATGCGTGAGTACATCTGTGTGCTCTATGTGAGTGAGTGCCCCATGCCTGTAGAGGTCTGTGGGCATTCCTCTGGAACTGCAGCTACAGATAGCTGTGAACTGCTACACTAGTGTGGTGCTAGGAATCAAACCTGAAAGAGCAGTACGTGCTCTTAATCTCTAAAGCAATTCCCCGGCTCCCCAATTTAAAACATTTGGGGTGCCAGAGAGTTGGTTCAGTTCTAGATCTTCAAGAGCTTCGTCTTAGCATGTTAGTCTAACCCCATCATACCTAGTTCTGTCGAACTCTAACAGTTTTTCTTTATGCTTGATAGCCTTCTCCAAACCAGACTTCATTCGGGATTCTTGATGAGGAAGTAGGTCCTTGGTAGAGGCATCCACCTTTCCAGAAGTCTCTGCCCCTGAAATTCAATAAGGAAAGCAAATGGTATCAGCCCATAGAACAGAGCTGTTGTATGGTTGTGAGGTCTGGTTCTAGCCTGATGAGCTGAAGCATTCATTTAAATGAAAATGTTTAAGGTCAGGCTCAACCAGCAGCAAGTGGGGTTCGACATCAATGGTTACGAAAAACAAAACAAAACAAAAAACAAAAAAGGAGGTGGGGAGTTTCTTTATTTAAAGGAATCTACCAGGGTAATGGTGGCACACACCTTTATTCCCAGCAGTCTGAAGGCAGAGGCAAGTGGATCTCTGAGTTAGAGACCAGCTTGGTCTACAGAGGGAGTCCCAGAACAGCCAGGACTACACAGAGAAACCCTGTCTCAAAAAACAAACAAGCTGGGCAGTGGTGGCACACGCCTTTAATCCCAGTACTTGGGAGGCAGAGACAAGCGGATTTCTGAGTTTTCGGCCAGCCTGGTCTACAGAGTGAGTTCCAGGACAGCCAGGGCTACACAGAGAAACCCTGCCTTGGGGGAATTTTTTTTTTTTTTTTTTTTTTTTGGTTTTTCGAGACAGGGTTTCTCTGTGTAGCCCTGGCTGTCCTGGAACTCACTCTGTAGACCAGGCTGGCCTCTAACTCAGAAATCCTCCTGCCTCTGCCTCCCGAGTGCTGGGATTAAAGGTGTGCGCCACCACGCCCGGCTGAAAAAATTATTTAAAAAAAAAAAAAAGTACTGTGGGCTATATGAGATCTTATTCTAAAAAGGGAAAACAGGTGCTCAAAAAGACAAAAAAAAAATGTCTTTTAAAAATGGTCTTAGCGGGGCGGTGGTGGTGCACGCCTTTAATCCCAGCACTCAGGAGACAGAGGCAGGCGGATTTGTGAGTTCGAGGCCAGCCTGGTCTACAAAGTGAGTTCCAGGACAGCCAGGGCTATACAGAGAAACCCTGTCTCAAAAAACAAAAAACAAAAACCAAAACAAAACAAAAAAAATGGTCTTAATTTTTCTGAAGTTTTAAAAGAACTTAGTGTGTATGAGAATGTGTCCATGTCCACATGCCATAGCAGGTATGTGGAAGTCAAAGACAGCTTGGAGGGCCAAGACCTTAGCAGGAAGCACCTTTACCTTTTGAACCAACATGCTAACCTGAAACTTTGATTTAAGACATAGTCTAATTACAGAGCTTAAAATGTCCTGTTTTTAGTTCACTATGTATTGCAGATTGGTTTCAAACATGCCTTGCTCCCTCCATAGATTCTAGAGTGCTTTTATTATATGCTTAACATCACCACTATGTCTGGCTTAACTTTTTTTCTTTTTACATTTTACTTGTTTAGTGTGACATGGTGTATGTGTGCATCCGCATGTCATGAAACACACGATAGCAGAGGACTCATGGGAGTTAGTTTTCTCAGCAGTGGGTACCTTCATATGCTGAGCCATCATCTCTCCAGGGTACCTTCACATGCTGAGCCATCATCTCTCCAGGGTACCTTCACATGCTGAGCCATAGTCTCTCCAGGGTACCTTCATATGCTAAGCCATCATCTCCAGGGTACCTTCACATGCTGAGCCATAGTCTCTCCAGGGTACCTTCACATGCTGAGCCATTATCAACTCTAGGGTACCTTCATATGCTGAGCCATCATCTCTAGGGTACCTTCACATGCTGAGCCATCATCATCTCCGGGTACCTTCACATGCTGAGCCATAGTCTCTCCAGGGTACCTTCATATGCTGAGCCATCATCTCCAGGGTACCTTCACATGCTAAGCCATCATCTCCAGGGTACCTTCACATGCTGAGCCATCATCTCTCCAGGGTGCCTTCACATGCTGAGCCATCATCTCCAGGGTACCTTCACATGCTGAGCCATAGTCTCTCCAGGGTACCTTCACATGCTGAGCCATTATCAACTCTAGGGTACCTTCACATGCTGAGCCATCATCTCTAGGGTACCTTCACATACTGAGCCATAGTCTCTCCAGGGTACCTTCATATGCTGAGCCATCATCTCCAGGGTACCTTCACATGCTAAGCCATCATCTCCAGGGTGCCTTCACATGCTGAGCCATCATCTCCAACCCAATTTTATTTTTATTTGTGAGTAGATCCTGTTGTGTTATCCAGGATAGCTCCAAACTCCCAGACTCAAACAATTCTCCTGCCTCATACTCTTAATAAAGTACTTCAGGTATTTGCCTGCCCTAACAAAAAGGTCCTTAACTATTTTTTGTGAGATGCTTTCAAATATAAAAGTCTTAACATTTTTAGAGTAAAAAAAGAAGAGAACACTTCCTATAGTCACCTGGCTTCCCTTATCTTTATAAGGATTAAAACTAAGAAATCAGAGCTGAGGGCTGGCGAGATGGCTCATCGGGTAAGAGCACTGACTGCTCTTCCAAAGGTCCTGAGTTCAAATCCCAGCAACCACATGGTGGCTCACAACCATCCGTAATGAGATCTGACGCCCTCTTCTGGAATGTCTGAAGACAGCTACAGTGTACTTATATATAATAAGTAAATCTTTAAAAAAAAAAAAAAAAAAGAAAAGAAAAGAAAAAGAAATCAGAGCTGAGAGCATGGCATGGTAGCACATAATTTTAGTCCCAAAACTTGGGAGGCAGAGGCAGGTGGACCTCTGTGAGTTCAAAACCAGCCTGGCCTAAAGAGTGAGTTCTGGGACAGCCAGAGCTATACAGAGAAACCCTGTCTCAAAAAAGCCTAAAAGAAAAAATATATAGTTTCATCAGGTTTGGGAGAGGCTGAAAAGATGGCTCAATGGTTAAGAGCACTGGTTGTTCTTCAGAGAACTCAGGTTCAAATCCCAACAGCCCATAGCTGTCTATAACTCCAGTTTCAGGGGATTCAACTTCATACAGACAAACATGTGAACAAAACACCAAAATACATAAAATAAATAAACCATTTAAAAAAAAAAATCAGGGGGCTGGAGAGATGGCTTAGTGGTTAAGAGCACTGACTGCTCTTCCAAAGGTCCTGAGTTCAATTCCCAGCAATCACATGGTGGCTCACAACCATCTATAATGGAATCAAATGCACTCCTCTGGTGTGTGTCTGAAGACAGGTATAGTGCACACTCATATAAATAAAATAATTAAATCTTTTAAAAAAGAAAAAAGAAGACAGAACTTGCATCAGTGTAATTCTTTTTTGTTGTTTTTTTTTTTTTCAAGACAGGGTTTCTCTGTGTAGCCCTGGTTGTCCTGGAACTCACTTTGTAGACCAGGCTGGCCTCGATCTTAGAAGTCCACCTGCCTCTGCCTCCCAAGAGCTGGGATTAAAGGCATGTGCCACCACTTCCAGGCATCAGTATAATTCTATTGCTAGTAATGTAGCAATTAATTAGAAGTAATATAATTAATAGTATTTAGTAGAATTATATTTCTCTAATATTTTCTTCATTACTATCACTTTTCTGTTTTAGGAACCAATTCAAATGTCACTGCATTAGTTTTAACAGCCTGCTTCAATCTAGCCTTTCCATAGCCTCTTTTATCTTCCCTGCTATTCTTAAATGTTTACACCATCACTGAAGTGTCTTGCCAGCAGCAATTAGAACTACCATTCATGCTCTGATGGTAATTTCCTGTTAGAAAATTTTTTCTACTTTATTAATCCAAATTCTTCTGTTAGAGTTGGACTCTTCTTTATTGTTTTGTTCGTTTGTTCTGTTTGTTACAGAATGAATACGGGTATTAATTTTTTTCTGTTATAACCTACTATTATTGTTTATTTTGTT
>LR750044.1:410038-449966 GCA_902729485.2 Mus minutoides
TTTTTTTTTTTTTTTTTTTTTTTTTTTTTTTTTTTTTTTTTTTTTTTTTTTTTTTTTTTTTTTTTTTTTTTTTTTTTTTTTTTTTTTTTTTTTTTTTTTTTTTTTTTTTTTTTTTTTTTTTTTTTTTTTTTTTTTTTTTTTTTTTTTTTTTTTTTTTTTTTTTTTTTTTTGCTTTTTCAAGTCAGGGTTTCTCTGTGCAGTCCTGGCTGTCCTGGAACTCACTCTGTAGACCAGGCTGGCCTCTAACTCAGAAATCCGCCTACCTCTGCCTCCCAAGTGCTGGGATTACAGGCGTAAGCCACCACTGCCTGGCAGTAATACATTTTTTAAAATGCTTGTTGAGAGGCTAGAGACATGGCTTAGCAATGAATCATGAGGGCTCAGGTGGACAGTGGTCACACACACACACACACACACACACACACACACACACACACACACCTTTAATCCCAGCATTTGGGATTAAAGGCAGAGGCAGGCAGATTTCTGTTTTGAGTTCCAGGTCAGCCAGGGCTACACAGAGAAACCCTGTCTTGAAAAAAAACCAAAAACCAAAAACCAAAAAACCAAACCCCCCCCCCCCAGCACCTCCCTCAACAAGCATCTTAGCCAGATAACAATGTGTACCTTTAATCCTGGTACCTGTAAATTGGGAGCAACCCTGTTTGAATGTTAACTGCCTTGTCAGCCATAAGTGCTTACTTACAAAGTCTTGGCCTTAGTAGAAAAGTACTAGCTTATTTGAGATTTCTATGGGAAAAAGTTGAGGCCTCTGTGGGAAAGTACTACCCCCCAGTTAAGAACTTATAGCTATAGATCTTGTGGACAAGTACTTAACAACCCATTCTGTTCTGTTTCTCCTGCTGAACTTTTTACCTAGCCAATATTCTGCTTTTGGGAACAGGTGCGTTTCCTCAGAAACAAAGTGATCCTGCGTCATTCCCCTCCCCATATCCTGCTTCTATGGACATAAAACCTGTCTGGGAAAAATAAAATTTGTCAGCTTGATTAGAATTTCTTGACTTGCTGTCTGTTCTTTGTGTTTCTTGCCACCACCCCCACTCTCCACAGGTGGTTCCTCAGACCCTGTTCGACTGTCCCGTAGGCTGGGACACTTGGAAGGCAGAGGTAGGCTCAAGACCAGCCTGGCCTAATGAGTGAGTTCCAGGCCAGCCAGTGGTACACAAGGAAGCCCAGTCTCAAAGAATGAAATAAGAAAGCAAGAAAGCAACCTAAGGTTTACCTGACATGAGCTTCTTCAGCAGTTTCTGACTTTTGTTTGAGTCCCGCTGTAAAATATCCTGTTCTTCATTAGTACATACCTATAATGTAAAAGAAAGATTTGTCATACAGTAGTTGAATGATACTGCTTGCTTGGCATGCTATAAAATGTAGCCTCAACACAAAGATTTCTGAGTTCAAGGCCAGCCTCATCTACAGAGCAAGTTCTAGGACAGCCAAGGCCACACAAAGAAACACTGTCTCCAAAAAAAAGTTCATTACAATAAATATTCCTGAATAACTATATAATTTAATATATATACATAGATATACATATACCTACTTTCAAAGGACAAATATTTGCTTCTGTTGAGAATACTGAAAAATATCATGGCTCTTTTCAAAAGCCTTTTGTTCTAACAATAAACTCCAGTTCTGACAATAGAAATGATAAGATGTGGGGGCTGGAGTGATGGCTCAGTGGTTAAGACTGCTCTTCCAGAGGTCCTGAGTTCAATTCCCAGCAACCACATGGTGGCTCATAACCATCTGTAATAGGATCTGGTGCCCTCTCCTGGTATTTCTGAAGACAGCTACAATGTATTCATATAAATATAATAAATAAATCTGTGGAAAAAAATAAATTATAAGATGTTTTATCAGAAAGAACCAGAAGCTTGAGGATAGAGAGATGGCTCAGCAGTTAAGAACATTAGCTGAGCCGGGCATGGTGGCACACGCCTTTAGTCCCAGCACTCGGGAGGCAGAGGCAGGCGGATTTCTGAGTTCGAGGCCAGCCTGGTCTACAAAGTGAGTTCCAGGACAGCCAGGGCTATACAGAGAAACCCTGTCTCGAAAAACAAAAACAAACAAACAACAAAAAAAGAACATTAGCTGTTCTTCCAGAAGACCTAAGTTCAATTCTCAGAAAACACATGGCAGCTCACAAGTGTCTGAAATTCCAGTTCTAGAATCCAGTTCCCTCTTCTGGCCTTTGAGGGGACTGAGCACAACTGTGGTCCACAGATATAAACATGTACAAACATAAAATTAAGAATTACACCGAGAAGCCTTGTCTTGGAAAAAAAAAAAAGCCAGAAAGCACAGAAATATGATAGTACAGATCTGTAACCTTAGTACTTAGAAATTTAAGGCAGGAGGACTACCATAAACTTGAGGCTAGTCTGGTTTATACAGGACAAAGACTTGGGCTACACGGGGAGCTTGATACTAGCCTAGTTATACAGTGAGGGTGTGCTTTAAAAGCTCACTTTCTGCCTCGGTCTCCAGAATACTAGGATTTCATTAAACAATACAGGGAAGCAATTTCCTAAGAGAAATTGCAGAGGATTTGAATGGCCTTGGTTATTAACTCAAAGCACAGTGTCTTAGGCAAGGCTTCTACTGCTGTGCTGACTGAAAACAATTTGATAGGAGAAAAGGGTTGTTTTGGTTTTTTTTTTTTATATCCTTATTTTTATTGTCTGAATGTTTGAATATTTTGCATATATATATATATATATTTTTTTTTTCACCATGTTTATACCTGGTCTTGTTGAGGTCAGAAGAAAAGCATCAGATCTGCTGGAAGTGGAGTTATAGGCAACTATGAGCCACCATGTGGTTGCTGAAAACTGAACCCAGGTCCTCTGCAAAAGCAGCCAGTGCTCGTAACAGCTGAGCTATCCTTTTAGCCCTTGTGAGGATTTATCTCATCTTGTATTTACAGATAATAGTTCATCATTGAGGGAAGTAACGGCAGGAACCTGAGGCAGGAACTGCTAAGTGACATAAGGAATGCTACTTATTGGCTTGCTCCTTTTGCCGTTTTATGTTTTGGGGTTTTTGTTTTGTTTTGTTTTGTTTAAAGACAAGATCTCATTCTGTAGCTCTAGCTGGCCTGGAACTCACTATAAAAACCAGGATGGCCCACTCACAGATTCTCTTGCCTCTGGCTCATATGTGCTGGGATTACAGGTATGCACTGTCATACCTAGGCCTTGGCCTGTTTTCTTATATAATCCAGGACTACCTTCCCATAGGTGGGACTCTACACAATTGCAGGGTCTTCCCATATTAATCATTAGTTAACAAAACGTTTCACAGGATTACCTAGAGGCCAATCTTAGGGAAGGATTTTTTTTTTTTTTTTTTTTTTTTTTTTGGTTTTTCGAGACAGGGTTTCTCTGTATAGCGCTGGCTGTCCTGGGACTCACTCTGTAGACCAGGCTGCCTGGCCTGGTCTGCCTGCCTCTGCCTCCCGAGTGTCGGGAGGATATTTTTAATTGTGGTTCCCACTTCTCCGATAATTCAAGTTGACAAAAAAAAAAAAAAAACAGTAAAAAACAAACAAACAAACAAACAATCCCAACCCAACCAGGACACAGAGTAAAAACAAAACATGAGAGAAGGACTTTACCAAAGAGCCACAGAACAAGCAGGGGCCTGACCCCTCCTGCTCGCAGACGATCCGCCCACACACCAGACAGTTATTGATGAGTTTGTGCTTCTGGCCCAGGCAATCACATGGGTGACGGCCAGGAAGCAGGACTGCAAGTTTGTCCTGTCCCTCTCTGGTATATAAATTGACAAATCTTGTCTTCTTCTTTACAGAGTTGTTGCTTTCTTGTGCCTGATCAACGACAAAGCAAAGAATCAGGGAGGCAAGCCTCACTTCTGCTGAGTAACTACTTACACCTTATTCAACAGTTACTACAGAAGGGGAAAAGACAGGTTTCTTGTAGTCAGGGGTCCTGAAAAGGCAAGCTAATTAAACCTGGCAATTGCTTTATTTGGTAGTAGCTCTCAATAGGCTAATATGTCTAGAGCAAGGAAAATAGAGCAATCGGTTTGGTATGTTTTTAAAAGAATTTGTTTTGGGGTTTTTTTGTTTTTATGTTTTTTTGTTTTTTCGAGTCAGGGTTTCTCTGTGTAGCCCTGACTGTCCTGGAACTAACTCTGTAGACCAGGCTGGCCTCGAACTCAGAAATCCGCCTGCCTCTGCCTCCCAAGTGCTGGGATTAAAGGCATGCGCCACCACGCCCGGCATTCTCCTTTTATTTTTATTTATTTATTTTTTTGTGGTGCTGGCTACTATTGAACTAGTGCATTATGAACACTAGGAATATGCTCTGCTACTGAGCTATATTTTAACCCTTGATATTTTGAACCATAGCTAAAGAATGCCTTTAGGGGTTAGTTAAAGATGCTTGCCAAGACTAAATGACCAGAATTTAATACCCAGGACCACATCATAAAAGAAGAGAACCAACTCCCACCACACACACACACACACACACACACACAGAGAGAGAGAGAGAGAGAGAGAGAGAGAGAGAAAGAATAAATAAGTAAAACAAATAATTAAATACTTGTAAAAGTAGGTAACATTCATAGATCTCAAAACAAAGGCAATCAATAAGATAAAAAAATCATTAAGAAATGTATTCATGGGCTGGAGATGGCTCAGTGGTTAAGAGCATGGACTGCTCTTCCAGAGGTCCTGAGTTCAATTCTCAGCAATTACATGGTAGCTTACTACCATCTGTAATGGGATTCGATGCCCTCTTCTGGTGTGTCTGAAGACAGCGAAAGTGTACTCACATACATAAAATAAATAAATCAGAAAGAGAGAAAGAAAGAAAGAAAGAAAGAAAGAAAGAAAGAAAGAAGCATATTCATTCAGAAATGAATAAGAAAGGTGCCAGAGAGTAGCTGGTAGGAGAGACACATGATACTAGCTAGCATGCATGCAGCCACGCATTCAGTCCCTATTATGGGGTGGGGTGGGGGGGGGATAAGAAAAAAGACAACAAGCCAGGTGGTGGTGGTGGCGGTGCACACCTTTAAACCCAGCACTCGGGAGGCAGAGACAAGTGGATTTCTGAGTTCGAGGCTAGCCTGGTCTACAAAGTGAGTTCCAGGACAGCCAGGGCTATACAGAGAAACCCTGTGTCGAAAAACCAAAAAGAAAGAAAGAAAGGGCTGGTGAGATGGCTCAGCCAGTAAGAGCACCCGACTGCTCTTCCGAAGGTGATAAGTTCAAATCCCAGCATCCACATGGTGGCTCACAACCATCCGTAATGAGATCTGGCACCCTCTTCTGGAGTGTCTGAAGACAGCTACAGTGTACTTACATATAATAAATAAAATAAATCTAAAAAAAAATATAAAAAAATAAAAAAGAAAGAAAGAAAGAAAGAGAAAAAAGACAAGAGTATAAAAATGACCATATATAGGAATTTCATAGTAACAGATATACAAATGACCAACAGAAACGTGAAAAAGTGTGCAACACCTTTAGCCATTAAAAGAATACAACACAGCACTTGAGTGTTGTTCGGGGTAAAGTATTTCCCTAGCATAGACTAGGCTGTGGATATGGGGATCAAAATATAGAATGCATAAATTAAATATTTCTATAGCTCTTGATGCATGCTGCCAATATTATTTATTAATAGTTGACAGGACATTGACAATCTAATAGGAAACATCTCAGTGATTTAATGTGTATTTATCTGACTGGTATGGACATCTTGGTTTGTTCATGCCTTGGGGCAGGGTCATGGTGTGAGACTTTTGCTGTTAAAATTGGAAAAGTCCCAAGCAAACCAGGAGGAATATGAAGAATTAGCCATCCTAATTCCTAGTGAGACTGAACACACATATTCTTACTGGTCAGATGTTCTCTGTCAATTGTGGTAATCTTTGTAAAGTTTGTTCTCCTTGCTTTTGCTTTAGTTTTTACTCTTTAGTTTTCTAAGACAAAGTCTCATGCTGTAGTTCTAGCTGGCCTGGAATTCATCATGAAGACCAGGGTGGCCCTGAATTTAAGGCCTTCCTTCTGCTTCAGACTCCTGAGTACTAGGATCACAGGTTCGAGGCCATCATGTCCACCTCCACCCATGTTTTTGCATGTCAGCCTACTCAAATTTGTCATATCCCATCTTAGACTAATTTTCTTCTTTAGAGAAATTTAGCTTGTCAAGTCGTGCTGACTATAAATATTTCAGTTGTCCAGGTTGCAGTGACTATGGTCTGAGCTCTTGGAAGGCTGAGGCAGTAAGATTTTGAATTCAAACAGCTTGGGATACTAGGCCAGCCTGGTTAAAACTAAGTTTTGAAGACTGAATATGGATAATAATGGTAGAAGGGAAAACTTTCAAAACAAGAATACTATTCACCTATCATTTTATTGATTTTTCAGATAGAGACTCACTATGCATTCCACGGTGGCCTAGAATTCACTAAGTAGTCCAGGTTGGCCTGGAACTCTCAATCTTCCTGCCTAGGTCTCTCAACTACCTCTGGCAGTTTCATTTTGCTTATTTGCTTTGATGTAGGGTACAATGCAACCCCCTGCCCCCTCCCCCCACAAATATGCAGTCCCCATTTGCAGAAATCACAGGAGTCAGCACTTCCAGAGCGCTATGGATAAGCCTCGTCCTGGGAAAACTACCTTCAAATATCATGGCATCTTTCCTGCCAGCTAAGTATGCCTGGCAGTTTTAATAACAGCAATAAGAATATAATCATTTAACCCTATCTCGAAAACAAAACAAAACAAATAAAGAATATAATCATTTAGTTTTTTTTTTTTTTTTTGGTTTTCCGAGACAGGGTTTCTCTGTATAGCCCTGGCTGTCCTGGAACTCACTTGGTAGACCAGGCTGGCCTCGAACTCAGAAATCCACCTGCCTCTGCCTCCCGAGTGCTGGGATTAAAGGCGTGCGCCACCACACCCGGCGTGTAATCATTTAGTTTTTACTCCCCTCTCACATGCTGAAGTTGAAAGCAGGGTGCTTCATTAACTATTATCCATCCAGGGCTAGGAGTGTAGCTCACTGGAGGAGTGCTTGTCTCATATACATGCTCAAGGCCCTAAGTCTTATCCGCAGTATGAAGTAAGTCTTGTAGAGAGTGGTGACACACACTTGGAATCTCAAACCTTGGAAGATAGAGGTAGGAAGGCCAGTGGTTCAAGGCTGACAGCAAGTTAGATGTCCATCTAAGCTGCATGGTACCTTATCTCAAAAGGAAAAAAGGCCAATCATAACACACAGAGAGTAATATGTCAGCATTGTCAGCTTCTGCTCCTAAAAACATCAGTCTGTTAAGTCTGACAGTTTAGACCAATTTGTGCACTTTGTCTCTAAAACATTTTAGTCATTTCCTCTTGCCCACACAGACAGGAAAAGCTTAATTTTGTAAGCACTTACCTTAGCCAAATCTAAAGGTGTTTTGACCTCCACAGCCACATCAGGTTCAGGAAATGCAGGAACTTCCTGTTTGTTTCTTCCTTTCCTCCTACTCCGCTTTAGCTGGTCTGCTGATCTCTGTCCATCTAAAATTTCTTTAAAGAATAAAATAATATACACATGGTTACAGAAAGAGACTAGCAAGATTGATTAGTTTCTGTAGCTAAACCATGAAGGAAATTCTCTTCTTTCCTTTCTCTCTCTCTCTCTCTCTCTCTCTCTCTCTCTTTCTTTCTTTCTGCATATGAATACTCTATCTGCATATAGTACCTCCATGCCAGAAGAGGGCATCAGAGCTCATTATAGTTGTAAACCACTATGTTGTTGCTGGGAATTCACCTTAGGACCTTTGAAAGAACAGTAGGAGCAGATGGCTCTTAACTGCTGAGCTGTCTTTCCAGAAGGTAAATCTTTTTTTTTTTTTTTTTTTTTTTGGTTTTTCGAGACAGGGTTTCTCTGTGTAGCCCTGGCTGTCCTGGAACTCACTCTGTAGACCAGGCTGGCCTCGAACTCAGAAATCCACCTGCCTCTGCCCAGAAGGTAATTCTTTTTTTTTTTTTTTTTTTTTTGGTTTTTCGAGACAGGGTTTCTCTGTATATCCCTGGCTGTCTTGGAACTCACTTTGTAGACCAGGCTGGCCTCGAACTCAGAAATCCGCCTGCCTCTGCCTCCCAAGTGCTGGGATTAAAGGCATGCGCCACCATGCCTGGCCAGAAGGTAATTCTTAATATTTACACTCAAGACAAGAAGTCAGACAGAACTACTCTCAATTAAAAATTAAATCACTATTTTCATGACTGTGGTCAATGATGAACAATTTCAGACAGGGTTGGTGAGGGCAAGTGTCTGACTACCATACAATCAGCCCTGGCATAAATCCTAGTACTGCAGGAAAAGCTCAATTTACGACTGAGGTTAATAATGTAAATTCAAAAAGTCTGATATTTTACAGTGTGTAATAAAAGCATATTATTTGGTTTGGTATTCATCTCTGGTATTCATCTCTTGTACTATATAGATACCTCTAAATATCATTAATACTATAATCAGTCAATACTTTCAGAAATACATATCTTTGAAAGTATTTATAAAAATAGGGCTGGATCCTGGTGTAATAGCATATAACTTTAATTAATTAGCACTTAGAGGAAGAGGCAGACAGATCTCTGAGTTCAAGGCCAACCTGGTTTACAAAGTCCCAGAACAGCCAGGGCTACATAGAGAAACCCTGTCTTTGAAGAAAAACACAAACAAAACAAAACAAAACAAAAGTCTCAGCAGTTATAGCACTGCCTAGGCATGGCTCAATTCCCAGTACACACACATGGCAGCTCACACTATCTGAAACTCCAATTCTAAGGAACCCAATCCCCTCCTCTGGCCTTCCAGGGCACCAGAAATGCACATGGCAGAGACAAACATGCAGGTAATTCATGTATACCTATATACATGAAATAAATAATTTTTTAAAATCTTTTAAAATATATTTATATATATAAAAAAATTTTGTAGTGTGGGGGATGGAACACAGGCTCTCACACATGCTAAGCAAGTGTCTTACCACTGAGTTAGGATTCATCCCTTAAAAGATATTTCTTTAATCCAGTTCTAACTTTTTGAATTATTCTACAGCCACAATTGTGCCTGAAAGATGATTCTCTCATGAATTTTCTGTAAATTTTAGAAAGGTGGCTGGTACTCAGTATGGTGGAACATACTGTCAGTCTCAGTACTTGAGAGGCAGAGGCACACAGAAAAGTTTGATAGGTTAGAACTACAGTTCTCACCTTGTGGGTTGTGAACCCTTTGGGGGTCATATAGCAGATATCCTACATATCAGATATCTACATTACAATTCATAGCAGTAGCAAACTTACAGTTATGCAGTAGCAACACAACAATTTTATGGTTGGGGGAGGGGTCACCTTATCAGGAGGAACTGTATTAAAGGTTGGGAAACCCTGGGTCATTCCTAACTGAATAGACATAAGCTGAAAATATGCACACATAAGTTCTGTTTAAGTTGGCAATGAACAAGTTATACTCAGTGGCAGGAAACACTGAGGCTTTTAAAGCCAAGCATTTCTCAGTGATATTTCAATTACTACTTAACCACATTAACTTACCATCTTTTTTCGAGCACTGTTGAAAAGAATCAGAAATGAACTCTTGATCATTCTTTTGCCATTTGGTTATAAGATCTTCTATGAATTGACCCTTTTTGCCCTCATTTCCCTGGAGAAGGTCTGTCACATATTCTCGTATTTCTTCAGCATTCTCAATTGACAAAACATATCTAAGGAGGGAAAAGATATAAATTGCTGAAAAAAAAATAGTTTACTGCATGGTTTTCAGAAATCATAACAGAGATGAAGAAAATAAAAATTATTCATCAGGGTTGATGGGAGCTTAATCAAACAAAACTTGCCTAGCATACATGAGATTTTGGGTTCAATGCTAGGACTAATTCACAAACACAAACAAACGAAAAGCATTCATTAATTTCTTAAGTGTTTACTTTGAGCCATGCACTCTGCTAACATGCTTAAAGGATTAATTAATTAATTAATTAATTTGGTTTTTTTCCGAAACAGGGTTTCTCTGTATAGCCCTGGCTGTCCTGGAACTCACTCTGTAGACCAGGCTGGTCTCAAACTCAGAAATCCGCCTGCCTCTGCCTCCCGAGTGCTGGGATTAAAGATGTATGCCACCATGCCCGGCTGGATTAAATTTGATGAGGACAAAGACCCTGATTTCAAGTAGGTCATAATCTACCTTATATATGCTATTTAGGCATTTACTGTTTCTCAGTATTTTAAGAAATTGTGGGGCTAAAAATATGGCTTAGCAGTTAAGAGCACTTGAGGCTCTTGCAAAGAACATGAGTTCAATTCCCAGCACCTACATGGTGATTCACAACCACTCCTAACTCTAGTTCCAGGGACTGAATGTTTTCTTTTAACTTCTGCAGGCATCAGGCACAAAGACTGGACACATACCTTCATGTAGGTAAAGCACTCACAAACATAAAATAAATCTACCTTTAAAAAAAGAAGAAATTAGTGCTGGAGAGATGGCTCAGCAGTTAAGAGCACTGGTTGATCTTCCAGAGATCCTGAATTTAATTCCCTGCAACCACATGGTGGCTTAAGCCATTTATAATAGGATCTGATGCCCCCTTCTGACATGCAGATAGAACACTCATTCATATACATAAATACTTACCAAAAAAAAGAGGGGGGAAAAAAAAGGAATTCTCAAGCCTTTAATCCCAGCCCTCAGGAGGCAGAGGCAGGTGGATTTCTGAGTTCGAGCGAGGCCAGCCTGGTCTACAAAGTGAGTTCCAGGATAGCCAGGGTTATACAGAGAAACCCTGTCTCGAAAAACCAAAAAAAAAAAAAAAAAAAAAAAAAGGAATTGTCTCATCGTTGGTAGCACATGTGCTAGACCCAGGTGTGCTGAAACCATAGCCTATGGATGGGTTGCACGTACTCCACGACAGCTATGAATGTAGCTCAACATAAAACTTTAAAATTACATAAAACATTATAAATGTCTTGGCCTCTTTTTGTTTTTTGGTAACTCTATCACATACATGATTCTAGAGTGTGGACTCTGTAGATGATAACATCTCTCACAAGGTAAAACCTGCGATGATGAGACAGCTCACCAAGTAGAGCTAGGTGCTCTTCACCAAGCCTAATAACCTGAGCTTGGTGCGGAGAAAGACAGCCAGCTCCCACGAGGTGTCCTCTGACCTCACGTCTATAGACAGATATGGGACTTTTTTTGTTTTTTATTTTTTGAAAAAAAAAAAGATTTATTTATTTATTGTATGTAATTACACTGTAGTAGTCTTCAGCCACATCAGAAGAGGGCATCAGATCTCTTTAAGGATGGTTGTGAGCCCCCATGTGGTTGCTGGGATTTGAACTTAGGACCTTTGGAAGAACAATCAGAGCTCTTAACCACTGAGCCACCTCTCCAGCCCCTATACACAGATATGTGCCCACACTCATAAATAAATATTGTAATTAAAAATTTTAACATTGGCCGGGCGTGGTGGCGCACGCCTTTAATCCCAGCACTTGGGAGGCAGAGGCAGGCGGATTTCTGAGTTCGAGGCCAGCCTGGTCTACAAAGTGAGTTCCAGGACAGCCAGGGCTACACAGAGAAACCCTGTCTCAAAAAACCAAAAAAAAAAAAAAAAAATTTTAACATTGAATATACTTGTTATATTCTTCTAGTGTGATAAAGGAATTTCAGTTATAATCTATAAATAAACACACCTGTGCTTTTTTTTTTTTAAAAGATTTATTTTATTTATTATATGTAAGTACACTGTAGCTGTCTTCAGACACCCCAGAAGAGGGGGCCAGATCTCGTTACGGATGGTTGTGAGCCACCATGTGGTTGCTGGGATTTGAACTTATCACCTTCGGAAGAGCAGTCGGGTGCTCTTACCCGCTGAGCCATCTCACCAGCCCCACACCTGTGCATTTATTCTTCATTAAGAACATCTTATCTTCAGATTTAATTAATTAAATTTGTTTGTCTGGTTTTGCTTTTATTGTTGTTCTAAGGATAGAACCGGGGCCTTGCACATATCTCTACCACTGAGCTACACTGTGGTCATCAGACTTAACTAAAAATAAAATAAAATAAACTATAGAGAGAGCTAGAGAGATGGCTCAGTGGTTAAGAGCACTCGAAGTTCTTCCAAAGGACCTGGGTTCAATTCCCAGCTGCAGCTGACAATTGTAACTCAATTCCCAGATGATCTGATGACCTCTAGTAGTCTATGAGAGCACTATCCACACATGGTACACAGACATGTATGCAGACTAACAACCATACACGTAAAAAATATAAATTTTTAAAATGAAAATAAATACTGGGCAATGATGGTGCACACCTTTAATCCCAGCACTCGGGAGGCAGAGGCAGGCAGATTTCTGAGTTCCAGGCCAGCCTGGTCTACAGAATGAGTTCCTGGACAGCCAGGGCTACACAGAGAAACTCTGTCTTGAAAAACCAAAATAATAATAATAATAATAAAATTTAAAAAAAATTAAAAATGAAAATGAAAAATGTAACGACACAATGCCTAATCCAGTTATGCCTGTCTTTAATCCCAGAACACAGGAGTCAGCAGCAGGTGTATTTCTGGGAGTTTGAGGTCATCCTGGTCTACACAGTGAGTTTGAGGCCAGCCCAAACTCCACAGTTCAGAGACCTTATCTTTCTTTAAAAGGGGGTGAGGGCCGGTGCATGACTTTAATCCCAGCACTTGGGAGGCAGAGACAGGTGGATTTCTGAGTTCGAGGCCAGCCCGATTTACAGAATGAGTTCTTGGACATCCAGGGCTATACAGAGAAACCCTGTCTCAACACCACCCGCTCCCAGCCCACCCCCACCCCCTGCCAAAAAGGGTTCAGCAATTAACAGCACTGGCTGTTCCCCTGACTTCAAGTCCCAACATGTGTAAATGCAGCACTCATCCATATAAATTTATAAATATTGTTAAAAAAATGGCCTAATGATCTTTCAGAACTTACACATTCTAATCACCTTGTTCTCCAAGTTTACTAGTCACACCAATAAATCAATTATTATCAAATACCTACAGAATCTCTAAAGTTGTTTAACACTGAAAGAACTAAAGAGTCCCAGGTACATAGTAGTAAATGTCATTTCAACAATTTAACCACTTAGAAGACATGCATCCAAATGTTATACAGCAAGTCTCATCTATCAAAATCAAATCATGAATCCATTCAGATGTAGAATAAAGTGTATTTTTCTAACTGTGTACTGATCTCCATGTCTTCTAATGACACAGACTAGAAGACTAATTCTCTGTTAATAATTCTTTTAGTATTTGGGACACTTATATAAACTTAATCACATTCTTTTTTTGGGGGGGGGGGGGTTCGAGACAGGGTTTCTCTGTATAGCCCTGGCTGTCCTAGAACTAACTTTGTAGACCAGGCTGGCCTCGAACTCAGAAAGCCACCTGCCTCTGCCTCCCGAGTGCTGGGATTAAATGCGTGCGCCACTACACCCAGCTAACTTAGTCACATTCTTACAATATTACATCTGTGTTATTCAAATTAATGTCAAACCAAGCACAGCAGCAGCTTTCATCCTGACATACATAATAGCCTGATGCAAACTAGTGAACACTTAATAAGTACTTCAGATAATATTATAGCATGCTTGAGTCCTTATGAGCAGCACACTTCTTGCTTAACTTGTTTGTAAAATGTTAGCAGATGTTAGGCCATACTTACAGTTTCAACTTTATGTCTTAACTCTTCCTTTTAAAAAAATTATTTTCTCCAAAACTCAGAAAACTGACCTTATTTCTTATAATTCTAGAATAGTAATTTTGTTTCCAGCAACACAAGTCTCTTTTTGTAACCTTCCCCTCCCCCTGAATACTATAAGCCCGTCCTTCAGCTCCCAAGTCAAAGCTTTTTTTTTTTTCCGGTACATTTGAAGAGTTTCAAATCATAATGCATAGTCTTTATTGAGAGTTTGTTGGATACTGAGAAGTGTATTATGTGCTCCCAGAAGACCTTCAGCTTCCTCCAACTGCAGAACTCTGCAACACTAGGTCATCTCGACTGCCCAGAGACAGTAATAGTGCAACAAATTGTTAGTCAATTCAAAAAATATTAAGTAGCTGGGCGTGGTGGCGCAGGCCTTTAATCCCAGCACTTGGGAGGCAGAGGCAGGCGGATTTCTGAGTTCGAGGCCAGCCTGATCTACAAAGTGAGTTCCAGGACAACCAGGGCTATACAGAGAAACCCTGTCTCAAAAAACCAAAAAAAAAAAAAAAAAAAAAAAAAGAGAGAGAGAGAGAGTACAAAGGGGTAAATTAATTTGCCCAAGTTTCCAAAACTGGCTAGTAGCAACAGAAAACTGAAGGACTCAAATTAGGAACTATCGGTACTGGACCACATCGCCCCTCCTGTAAATTCTGGGTCCTGCTTGATACAAACTACAACGTTCAAAGTAAGAAATTTATAGGGGGCTGGCGAGATGGCTCATCGGGTAAGAGCACTGACTGCTCTTCCAAAGGTCCTGAGTTCGAATTCCAGCAACCACATGGTGGTTCACAACCATCCGTAATGAGATTTGACGCCCTCTTCTGGAACGTCTGAAGACAGCTACAGTGTACTTATATATAATAAATAAATAAATCTTAAAAAAAAAATTTCTAGGAAGCCAATCTGACTTGTTCATTCTCTCCACAATCCGTAAGCAATCCGATTCTCGGGACAGTCTTACAGGTCTAAATACTACTTTGTCACTTTAGTCACATTCTTACAATTACATCTGTGTTATTCAAATTAAATGTCAAACTTAGCACAGCAGCAGCTTTCATCCTGACATACATAATATATTCCTAGGAGAGTGGGTGGACTCTGGCTACTTATCTAGAGGCTAAACTGAATAAGTGGAAGGCAAAATTCAAACTCTAAAGACCGCAGTCCCTTTAATCATAATTTTCTTCTCAACATTTTAGTCCTCCCGGCTTTCCCGCTCGCCCTCCCATGGAGCTGCTTTCGGCCTCATTCCCAGTACCCATCTTACTGTATGATCTCCTCGCTGACATCTAGGGCGAAAGTTTTTCGCAACTGCTGTGTGCACCAGTGTATTAGCTGCTCCTGGTACGCCGCCCCAGCCACCGCCATCTTCCCCAACCGGAACCAGCTAGGCTGCAAAAGCCTCTCGTCCTGCGCTGGACTAGTTCCCTTCGCAGCGCCGACCTCGTCGACGAGGGTTCCGCAAGCTTGCACCGCCCTGCTCGTCGTGCAGGCTTCTCTCAGCTTCCGTATCTACTTACAGGAGTGAGAAATGCTCGGATGATTCTTTGGCACTGAGGCGCAACTCCAGGACGACCAGTGGCAATTGTGCTAAGAAGACAATACACGCACCTATAAAAGAGCTGTAGACGGAATAAAAGAAAGTAGGACCACAAAAGATGTGTACAGCCTTCAAATCTAGTCTGATTCTGATTATAGAACGTTTAAAACAGCGGTTGTCAGGACTATATCAAATCCAAAGCCCGCTTGTGGTACTAAGTGAACTCAAAGCCAGTCTTTTTTAGCGAGGCCCTGTCTCAAAATAAGAAGGTGGAGTAGAGGAAGACTAAGCAAAAAGTTGAGTGGTACCCTGCCTCCTGAGTATGGAAGAATCTCAGTTCAATCCCCAGTTGGACAATCAAAGGAAAGCAAAAGCCCCAGCACTTGGCAGGCTATTTGTAAGCTCGGTACTAGTTTTTGATCTGAGAATGGAGGTTCTTATTTTTAGTTCTGTCTGTAATTGGGACTAGAATCTCACTGCTATACCACATAAAGACTTACAAACAACATCTGGAGCTCCAGTTCCAAAGACTCTGGTCTCTTCCAGCCTCTACAGACACCAAACATGCATGTAACACACACATACATACAAACATACATATGTACATACATGCAGGCACTTACATAGAAAATTTTTTTAAAATTAAACAAAGTTTTTTTTTTTAATTAAAAATCTTGAAGCCGGGCGTGGTGGCGCACGCCTTTAATCCCAGCACTCGGGAGGCAGAGGCAGGCGGATTTCTAAGTTCGAGGCCAGCCTGGTCTACAAAGTGAGTTCCAGGACAGCCAGGGCTAGACAGAGAAACCCTGTCTCGAAAAACCAAAAAAAAAAAAAAAAAAAATCTTGGAAAAATAAATTACATTAGCTGAGTGTGCTAGCACACGCTTTTAACCCCAGTTTTATAGCAGGCAAAAGGTAGATAGACTTTTGTTCAAGGCCAGCCTAGTTACTAGTGAGACCCTGTCTTTAAAATATTATATGCTGGGCAGTGGTGGTGCATACTTTTAATCCCAGCACTTGGAAGGCAGAGGCAGGCGGATTTCTGAGTTTGAGGGCAGCCTGGTCTACAGAGTGAGTTCCAGGACAGCCAGGAATACACAGAGAAACCCAGTCTCAACAAACTAAAAAAAAAACAAAAAAACAATTACCTATGTCTGTGTGCTACCACAAATAACAGTGTACATATGTCGTCAGCGAACAGCTTGTGGGAGAGTACACTTGCCTTCTACCATATGGGTCCTGGGAATCAAACACAGGCGGTCAGGCTTGACAACAAGAGCCTTTACCTTCCCAGCCATTTCACTGACCCAACAATTTTTTTTAAAAAAGCAAAATATAGTAATGTTAATTAATGATGAGAATAAATTTTCTTTTCATAATAATCTGATTATTCTAGTGATTCAAATAATGTAACCTTTTCTACATTTATTCATTCCCATAGTTTAGCAGCTCAGTGGTAGAGACTGAACTTGATATTTAAGGCCTTGAATCACATCCCCAGTAGCAAGATATAAATTTAATCAGAAATTCCATTAATTCATGCACTTTTGTTTTGGTTTTTCTTTTTATTTATTTATTTATTTATTTATTTTTTGTTTTTTCGAGACAGGGTTTCTCTTTATAGCCCTGGCTGTCCTGGAACTCACTCTGTAGACCAGGCTGGCCTCAAACTCAGAAATCCGCCTGCCTCTGTCTCCCAAGTGCTGGAATTAAAGGCATGCACCACCACTGCCCAGCTGTTTTTTTTTTTTCTTTCAAGTGTTTACATTTGTTCTTTAAGATGCTTGTTTTGTAATGGGTGGGCATGTTTCATGTAGATAATGGAGAAGGGACACCTTACAGGACAGTTCTGTTCTTCTGGCATGTGGATCTTGAGAATGGATTTGGTGTGCTTACCTGCTGAGTCATTTTGCTATCCCAGCTACAAGTCTTCTTAATGCTTTGGGCCTCAACTCTCCAAGATTTTCATGTTTAAATCACATAACTCTGTTTTATTTAACACACAGAGTTTATTTAATTTTATTTAGAGAAAGACTTCTCTAAAGCAATCTTTTTCATTTTGTTTTGGTCTTCTGAGGCAGGGTCTTTTGTAGTATGGGCTGTCCTGAAACTCTGGGCTGGCCTCAATTCTGAGAGACCCTCCTGCCGCTGCCTGGAGCCCAATCACCATCTTGCTTCTCTTCTCTTTCTTCTCCTCCCCTCCTTCTAGATGGGGTTTACATATCCCAGGCTGGGCATGAGCTCACCAGTAGCTGAGGATAGCACTGAACTTTTGATCCTCCTGCCTCTGCTTTCCAAGGGCTCGGACTGCATTCATGTGCCATCAAGCCAGCTTTATGTGGTGCTGTGAAGCAAACTAAGAGTTTTATGTCTATTAGGCAAGTACTATACCAACTGTGTCACATGCTCAGCTTCCAGAGTAGCCATTTTAATCAAAAACCATTTGCTGTGTCTCATGCTTTTTTGTGTGTTCCTTCTCTAACTTGTATCCCTCATAAACATCATTGGTGTTAAAAGACAAACAAAAGTAAGACAATGATAGAGCCTCCCTTTAACCCAAGCACTCGGGAGGCAGAGACAAGCGGATTTCTGAGTTCGAGGCCAGCCTGGTCTACAGAGTGAGTTCCAGGACAGCCAGGACAATACAGAGAAACCCTGTCTTGAAAAACCAAAAAAAAAAAAAAAAGAATCACTGTCCAGCCTAGTCTACAGTGAGTTCCAAGATAGCAGAACTACACAGAGAAACCCTGTCTAGAAAAATAAAACAAGGGCTCAAGGGCTGGAGAGAGGGCTCAGTGGTTAAGATCGCTGACTGTTCTTCTGAAGGTCCTGAGTTCAAATCCCAGTAACCACATGGTGGTCCACAAACACCCATAATGAGATCTGATGCCCTCTTCTGGTGTGTCTGAGACAGCTACAGTGTACTTAGATATAATAATAAGTCTTTTGGGCTGGAGAGAACAGGGGCAAATAGAAGGAGTGGGGTCGTTTGACCAGGGTGAGCAGAGGCCCTGAATTCAATTCCCAGCAACCACATGAAGATTCACAACCATCTGTACAGCTACAGTGTACTCGCATACATAAAATAAATAAATCTTTAAAAAAAGAAAAAGAAAAACAAACTAAAAGAAACACTGTGCACCTCCATGAGTATGAGTGACAAGAATGGAATATCTGTTGATTGACTTGGTGGTTTTATGTGAGAATTTGACTGTAATCTAACACTCCAGGGTTAAGATAAACTACAGGCAATTGCTAAGATTATAATGTTAATTTAATGACTGCCTAAACCTTTTCATTATTTTCACTTGAGTTGTTCGTTTGTTTAGTTGTTTGGTTGTTTGGTTTTCTTTTCTCTGTGTAGCCTTTGCCTTCCTGGACCTGATTCTGTAGAGTTGCAGGACAGCCTCGATTCACCTGCCTTTGTGTTGGGATTGAAGGCCTGCACCACAGCCTGGCTCTTTTTTTTTTCTTGATGATTTATCTTATGTGCATTGACTCCCATTTTGCCTGAGTGTGTCTTTGTCAATGTGTCAGATCCCCTGGAGCTGGAGTTACAAACAGTTGTGAGCTGTTACAAGGTGCTAGGAATTGAACCTGTGTACTCCAGGGTCCCTGGAAGAGTAGCCAGTCCTTTTAAAGGCTGAGTTACCTCTTCAGCTCCTGTTTTTTCAGTCTAGCTTTTTTCTTTCCTTCCTTCCTTTTTTTAAATAGATGACTTATTTTTATTTTATGTGTATTGACATTTTGCCTGCCTGCATGTCTGTGTGAGGGTGGCAAATCACTTGGAGCTTGATTACAGTCTAGTATGAGCTGCCATGCGAGTGCTAGGAATTAAACTGGGATCCTCTGAAAAAGCAGCCAATTCTCTTAACTATTGAGCCCCTTCTTTTCTTTTCGTCCTTTCTATATGTTTTTTTCTTTTTTCTAAAAATATTGTGATCGAGCCGGTTTTGGTGGCGCATGCCTTTAATCCCAGAACTCGGGAGGCAGAGGCAGGCGGATTTCTGAGTTCCAGGCCAGCCTGGTCTACAGAGTGAGTTCCAGGACAGCCAGGGCTACACAGAGAAACCCTGTCTCAACAAAACAAAACAAAACAAAACAAAACAAAACAAAACAAAAAAATATTGTGATCTAGCCCAGACTGGCAAGGAACTCATAATTTACCAGTCTCTCTGCCTTCTCAGGGCTGAGATTACAAGGTGCAGTAGGCATGGCTTTAAAATCTTTAAATTGAATATACTATGAATTGTTGATTTGGTTAAGACTCTGAGTAGATTTCATTGCTGTTCAAGAATAATTCTCTGCAGAAAACTAGTTCTGTAACACGCTGAAGGGTTGTCTTTTAATCAAGCAGTTACAGCATTCTGCAGCAAGCACATTCGGTTTTGTTTCATGCATGGCATTCAGAACAAACACAAATTCTTAGGAATATTGTAATTTGAAACATGGGTCAGACAATATTTATGATCTTTTTGCAGGGTTATCCTCACATGGGTTGGTGCTGTGACCCTTTTACATTTGGCATTTAGAAAAAAATCTTTGGCCATGTTTTTTTAAATTTATTTATTTACTTATTTTTATATGTGTATGGACAATTTGTTCAATTTTTTTTGTCTCATGCGATCTGAAAACGGTTTTTAAAACACTGTAAACTTAATAAACTAAATTGAGTTTTCCTTTCTCCCGCCTCAAAAAGTTGTTTTAGAACACAGTAGAGTTCATCCTTAGGATAGTAAACTTTAGTTATGATTTACATTGAAAAGTCCACTTAATTTTCACTTTCAGTGTTTAATTATCATGGATTTAACTCTGGTAACTTTTGAAGAAATTTTACAATCCCTATTTCTACTTGGTTTTATTTTGGCTAGTTTACAACCTATTTAACTCAGCTCCCACACTTGGCGGCCCCTCCCCCCCTTCCCCCCACCAAGAGTCCTAGCACCGCCTACCAGGAGGAGGTACAAATCACGACAACTGGGGCTGATGATGGACTGGCCAGCAAAACCTAAAGTCTTGAGGCTGTCACTGCTGGACGCTGTCAATTGGTCCAGAGTGAAGGCGCGTAACCAATAAGAGTCGCGGTTCTCAAGAGTTTGGAGCGCGCGGGAAAGAGACCCATTTAAACGGTGGCGGGAACATCATTTTCGGGTTCATCTCTAAGTGAGACATCTGCGGTTGTGGTGTCCGTGAAAGTTGTCTCTTCCTGTGTGAACATGGTGCGGACCAAAGCAAACTACGTCCCAGGAGCCTATAGAAAAGGTAAAGGATGCAGCTAGGTGGCAGGGGGTTCCCCAGGCAGCCTGTCCAGGGGTGGGGACGCCCATGGCTGCCTCCCATTGAGCAGCTAGGAGGCCGACTCCCGGCCCTCACCTCTAATAAGCTGCAGAGACCAGGCAAGGTCGTTTGCTGCTGTTCATCTCTCTCCTCTTCACTAGCCCGGGACTGTAGGAGAACAAAGCTTGGGGATCCGAACTCTCCTGCCTTTTCTGAACGCCCCTCTTTACCTCTCTTTGCAGCTGTGGCTTCTCAAGCCCCTAGGAAGGTGCTTGGCTCCTCCAAATTTGTCACCAATTCTTCAAGTTCGTCGAAAAAAGGTAGGAAGGGTCGTGGAAGCTTCCAAAGTAACACCCCGAGAGCATCAGGCTGGGCACAGCAGTACTAACCTGTGTGGCCCTGACCCGCGCTGGATTTATTTTTACTGTTTCCTTCCTCTGGAATTTGTTTCCCTTGACATTCTCACACCTAAATTTCTTTCTCGACCTCTAAGGGAGCCTTAGTCTTTCAGCAGGCTTGGATGGGGATGAGGGTCCAATGGAAAATTCATGTCTTCGTGGTGAGGGGCAGTTTATTTAAAAAAAATTTTTTTTTCTTTTTCTGAATGGTGTTTTAAAAACTGTTAACAGTTACTTATTTTCTTGGAGGCTACTTAATTGTCTCCTCATTAGATTTATGGTAATAGTTGACAGTACTTCCACGTTTCCGGTTGGGGGATGTATGTGAGTGTCTGTTTTGACCATGCATGCAATCTTTGGGAACTGAACCCTGGGCCTTCCTTGCCCATGTTGAACAAGTACCCTACGCTGAGCTAACCACACTGTCCCAGTATGGTTTGCTTTTGTCTCTGCTTTTCCCTCCTTCCCTACTCCCCAGTTCTTCCCCTACCCGACCTTCTTTTTAACTCTTGCCTCCCTTTTGTTCTCCCTCCTTCCCTCCCTTTTCCTTCTTCCAAGGTCTCATGTAGCCCAGGCTGGCCTCAAAATTTCTATGTACAAAGAACACCTTTGAACTCCAGATACTTCTGCCCTCCATTTCCCCACTGCTGGAATAACACACACATGCCACGGATGCAAGGACTAGTCTGTGTTGGGAATCTAACCTAGGGCTTTCTGCATGCTAGGCAACTGAGTCCCGCCCCTGCCCCCCACCTCTCTCTCTTTCTCTCTGTCTCTCTCTCTCTCTGGCCCAAAAGCCTCATTTTAAAAATTATATAATTTGGTAAGGCTACACAACTAAATCAGCAGAACTGGGTTTAAATCATGCAGCTAAGCTGGGAGCTGGGCATAATGGGAAAGACTTGCAGTCCCAGCTACTTGGGGGTCAGAGGCAAGAGGATGCCTGAGCTCTGATGTCCCAGACCAGTCTGAGTAACAGAGGGAGATCCTGTCTTAACCAACCAAGAGCTAGGAATGATGCTCAGAGGTAGCTGGTGTGTCTAGCATGTACAAAATCCTAGTTTTAATACCTAGCACTACCAAAAAACAAATTCACAATTACTGCTGCATGATTCTAGGACTAAACATGTCTCTATGTAAGGCTTGGAGTATGGTTCAGCATTAGAACAGTGGCTTAGCAAGTTATTTTGATGGAATTTTGAAGAACAACTTCAGTTTTTTCTTTTGACTTTAGGTTCATTTATTTTATATGCATGAGTGTATTGTTTGGATAAATGTATGTGTACCAACGCTTACATAGAGCTGTGAGCCATCATGTAGGTGCTAAGAACTGAACCAAAGCAGCATTTGCTTCTAACAATGGAGCCATCTCTCCAGACACACTTTTTTTTTTTTTTTTTTTTTTTTTTTTTTTTAGACAGGGTTTCTCTGTGTAGCCCTGGCTGTCCTGGAACTCACTCTGTAGACCAGGCTGGCGTCGAACTCAGAAATCAGCCTGCCTTTGCCTCCCGAATGCTGGGACTAAAGGCATGCGCCACCACGGGGATTTTTCTTATGCAAAGGAGCCAGTTGCTTTGAAAAGTAGGATTTACTCTTATAGAAAACTTAACATTTCCCCTTGCCCAGGTATTGGAGATTGA
The DNA here is from genome assembly GCA_902729485.2 of Mus minutoides. Classification (NCBI taxonomy): domain Eukaryota; kingdom Metazoa; phylum Chordata; class Mammalia; order Rodentia; family Muridae; genus Mus; species Mus minutoides. The sequence continues at coordinate 432,707 of LR750044.1, forward strand.
ACCTATGGCCTTGGACATTTCAGGCAGAGTCCATTGCTGAACTGTGTTCTTAGCTCTATCTGTAATGGGGAGAGGGCTTGGGATTGGAGTTTCAGTAATCTGCCTGCCTTGGCTTTGTGCTCATTTGGTAATGCACAGAAGCTTTGAACTTTGGATCCTTCTGCTTTGTCCTCCCAAGTAGCTGAGATTATAGGCCTCTGCCACTAGCCTGGCTCACATTGTATATATTCTTTTTTTTTTTTTTTTTTTTTTTTTTGGTTTTTCGAGACAGGGTTTCTCTGTATAGCCCCGGCTGTCCTGGAACTCACTCTGTAGACCAGGCTGGCCTCGAACTCAGAAATCCACCTGTCTCTGCCTCCCAAGTGCTGGGATTAAAGGCGTGCGCCACCACGCCCAGCATATATTCTTTAACTAAATAACCTAATCGTTCTAAGAGATGCACCTGAGTAGTAGGGCACTTGCCTAGCACATGTCTCTGGGTTCAATCTTTTAACCAAATTTACACTCAAACCCTCATAAATTAATAAACAAAGAAAGAAGCAAATAAATCTGCTAAATTAAATTTGGACAGTTATCCTATATGGCACAAGTGTATATTAAGGAAAAATACATTTTATAAAATGTATTACTGTTGTTATGGGGAGGGGGGAGGGGGATATATGTGTTGTGGCACAAATAAGACCTGAAGACAACTTCTGGGAGTTGGTTTTCTACTTCTACCTTTATGTGATACCTTGAGATTGGATTCAGGACATCAAGCGTGTGCATCAAGTGATTAATATATAAGTGTGTGTGTGTGTGTGAGAGAGAGATAGAGACAGACAGACAGACACCTGTGTATGGGTACCTGACATTGGATTCTATGGAGCTGGAATAATGAGCAATTGTGAACTACCTGATATGGGTGTTAAGAATCAAACTCTAGTCTTCATTATTTAAGATTTATTTTATGAGTTTTTTGCTCACTGTATATCTGTGTACTACATGTGTGCCCATATAGGCCAGAAGAAGGCGTCAGATTTTCAGGATTGGAGTCATGAAGGTTTCAAGACACTATGTGGGAATGGAACCTGGGTAATGTGCAAGAAAAACATGCATGCTTAGCTGCAGAGCCCTTTCTCCAGTGCAACTCTAGTACTCAGAGAAGCAGCAAGTGTTCTTTGACACTGAGTATCTCTCCAGCCTTCATTTTCTAGTTTATGATAGAACACTTTAATACCTGGACTATGATGCTAAAGACTGGCAGTGCCGGGGCTGGAGAGATGGCTCAGAGATTAAGAGCACCGGCTGCTCTTCCAGAGGTCATGAGTTCAGTTCCCAATGCCCACATGGTGGCTCACAACCATCTGTAATGAGAATTGATGCCCTCTTCTGGTGTGTCTGAAGAAAGCAATGGTGTACTCATTACACATAAAAATTAATAAATAAATCTTTAAAAAAAAAACCACAATGGCAATGCAGGTGGTGGCGCATATAATCCCAGCAATCAGGGAGGGCACAGGCAGGTGGATCTCTGTGAGTTCGAGGCCAGCCTGGTCTACAGAGCATGTTTCAGGACAGCCAGGGCTATACAGAGAAACCCTGCCTGGGGGTAGGATGGAGAATGGCAATGACATTGGTTTTTATTTAGTTCTGTTTCTATTTTATAGCTGAAAATAAGTATGCAGGAGGGAACCCAGTCTGTGTGCGCCCAACTCCCAAGTGGCAAAAAGGCATCGGGGAATTCTTCAGCCTGTCCCCTAAAGATTCTGAAAAGGAGAACCAGATTACTGAAGAAGCAGGAAGCAGTGGCTTAGGAAGAGCAAAGAGAAAGTAAGTGTGTATGTTCTGGAAAACAAGAAAATATCCTCCTGAAAATAAAAGACAAATGGGATAGTAATTTTAAGGTTTCTTTCAGAACTAGTGAGAAAATCAAAACTATGCTTTAATTTCTAATCATATGTGTCACTTTAAAATTTCAAATATTTTTCAAAAATTATTTACTTTCTAACCCTAACTCTAAAGAGACTTGATTCCTTTTCATTTATTACTCCTCTAATTTTCATAGCTTTTTGTTTTGTTTTGTTTTTTGATTCGTTTTTTGAGACAGTCTGTCTGTAACCCAGGATGAACTTGAACTTCTTGTAATCCTCTGCCTCGGCTTGATAAAGCTATCAATGTGCTGAGAGGTATGAGCTACCACACTTCCGTGTGTCTGCCTTCCTCCTTCCCTCTCTTCCTTGCTTTTGTCTCTTCTTTACTGCCTTTTTTTTCCCAAAAAAATTTTCTATGTCAGTTCATCTATTTTGAATTCTATTAAGCTCCTTATACCGCACACAATTCCTAGTTAGGAACTGAGGGTTTGGCTCTGAAGAAGTCTGCTACTCAGCATGCCTGCAGTGCTAGGTTTAGTTTCTAGTTCCAAAATAAATAATAATACTATATGTTGAACTTTCACAAGAAATATACAAATAAAATAGAGAAATTAAACAGAAATTCTTCTACAGAAATTATCCATCGTAATTCCATATTTTTCTTGTTTTTTTTTCTTTTTTTTTCAATCTTCTGTAAATCCTTAAGAATTCTTCAAAATCTGGGGCTGGAGTTTTGTTTTGTTTTTCCTTTGAGACAGAGTTCCTCAGCGTACCTCTGGTTATGTAGACCAGGTTAACCTTGAACTCAGAGATCTGGAGGCTGGAATTTTTAAAATGATTTTTTTTTTTTTTTAAGATTTATTTTATTTATTATATGTAAGTACACTGTAGCTGTCTTCAGATACTCCAGAAGAGGGAGCCAGATCTTGTTATGGATGGTTGTGAGCCACCATGTGGTTGCTGGGATTTGAACTTATCACCTTTGGAAGAGCAGTCGGGTGCTCTTACCCGCTGAGCCATCTCACCAGCCCCCGTTTTTGTTTTTTTTGAGACAGGGCCTCTATCATGTAGCTCTGGCCATCCTGAAATTCACTATGCAAATTCAGCTAGCCTCAAACTCAGAGAGATTTGTTTATTCGTCTTTCCAATGCTGGAATTAAAGGTGCCATCATGAAAGCTTGTTTTTAAGTTTTAATGAAATGGGAATGCTAGTGATAAATACTGAGCGAAAATTCTAAGTATGAAAGTATAATTCTTGGGGCTAGAGAGATGGCTTGCTGCTTGCAGAGGATTGTTGGTTCCCAGCACCTACATGGCAGATCACAACTGTCTGTAATTTCAATTTCAGGGGATCTGATACTTCTCCTGACCCCTACAGTATATGATGTACATAAATACAGTTGGGCACAAACACACATGTACCCATAAAAATAAATATACATAAAATGAAAATCTTTTTTAAAAAGGAAAACAGTATACTCTGCTTTGCGAAACTATATACACACACTATATGAAAATAAAACAAGTACCAATAATTATTTATCTGGGTACAAACTTTGTTTCATGTTACATACTATCAACTTTTAATAATCAGTGTCTATCTTGAAGTTGAAGTCTACTCAACTTCAGTAAGAATCACAAAAAAAGCTGGGCATGGTGTGACATGCCTTCCTTTATCCCACCACATAGGAGGCAGAGGCAGGGGATCTCTGTGAGTTTGTGAGTCCAGCCTCATCTACAGAGTGAGTTCCAAGACAGCCAGGGCTATGCAGAAAAACCCTGCCTTAAAAACCAAACTCAAACAGCCGGGTGTGCTGGCGCACGCCTTTAATCCCGGCACTTTATCCCACTACATAGGAGGCAGAGGCAGGCGGATTTCTGAGTTCCAGGCCAGCCTGGTCTACAGAGTGAGTTCCAGGACAGCCAAGGCTATACAGAGAAACCTTGTCTTGAAAAACCAACAAAACAAAACAAAACAAAACCCAAGGGGCTGGAGAGATGGCTCAGTGGATAAGAGCACTGACTGCTTTTCCAGGGGTCATGAGTTCAATTCCCAGCAACCACATGGTGGCTCACAACCATCTGTAATGGGATATGATGCCCTCTTCTGGTGTCTCTGAAGAGAGTGACAGTGTACTCACATATATTAAATGAATAAATAAATAAATCTTTAAAAGGGCTGGGGATATAGCTCAGTGGAGGAATACTTAACATGTTTGAAGCATTAGCTTCATTACTCTGCACCTAAAAGAAAAAAATTAGGAAAAAATATTTGAATTCTTTCTTTTAGATTTCTAAGTATCAAAACCAAAACACGTGCTATAAAGGGTGTGTGGAGCTCAGAGGACAACTTTCAGGAGTCAGTTCTCTTTCCCCCTCTACATGGGTCTCAGGGAATGAACCCTAGGTGTTCAGAGCGAACTGACAGGCAAGCACACTGCTCTCACACTCAAGTTTCTTTTCTTTCTTCCTTTCTTCCTTTCTTCCTTTCTTCCTTCCTTTCTTTCTTTCTTTCTTTCTCTTTAAGATTTATTTATTTTATGTATATGAGTACGCTGTTGCTGTCTTCAGACACACAAGAGGACATCAGATTCCATTACGGATGGTTGTGAGCCACCATGTGGTTGCTGGGATTTGAACTCAGGACCTCTGGAAGAGCAGTCAATGTTCTTAACTGCTGAGCCATCTCTGCAGCCGAACCCCTCCCCCCCCCTCTTTTTTTTAAAGACAGGATCTCACTATGTATGTAGTCTTGGCTGACCTGGAGCTTACTTTGTAGACCATAGCCCTCAGAGAGATCCACGTGCCTCAGCCTCCTGAATGCTGGGGTTAAAGCTAAATACCACCACTTCTTGCCTTTTTAAAAATTTTTATAAGTTTTAATTCTAAAAGAAAGTATTTGTGAGATTGAGGCCAGTCTGAACTACCTGAAATCCTGCTTCAAAAAAAGTACTTGGGTGTAGAAAGAGAGGGTGTGGTACCATAACATTGTCATTGTGATGTCTTCATGAAAGTAAGACCTGGTTTGTAATCTCCACACCAGTCAAAAACTTAGGGGAACTTCCAGCTCAACAAGCAGAAAGCTGCCTACTCGGAACCCCGACCACCAGGGGTAAGAGGATGGCGGTCAGACTTTGTTTGGGACTGTTGCTGCTCCTCGTTCTGGTCCTCCCCATGCAGGTCGAGTCATTTGTCCCTCTAACCAGCACATCGGGCCCTACCTATTATGAAACAGACGCCCCCTCATCTTCCAGCAAGTCCCTAAAAGCTATGGCCAATCTCCTTGGGGTCTCGCTTACCTTTCTGTGCCTTATCCATTAGAGACTCAGACCAGACCATACTCTAATATTGGACCAAGTGGCACCTGGCCATCCAGTGTTGCAAGGCAAACAAAACCGGGTCTTCGAATCTACTCAGCCTACTAAGCCCACTGGTTTTAGTACTCAGAAAAACTTGAGAAGCTCAAACTGGACGACTGACTTGAAGAACATCTCAAGGATTAATTAGACGGTGAATACTAATCTTAAGCCTCCTGGAGTTTCACTACAACAACAAAGAGAAGGACAACAATGAACATTGGTTAATGATTTCATTAAATGTGGCTTATGAAATAATGGATTATAAAAAGTTCATCTTGAAAATAGTTTCACTTTGATCTAGGGAAAAAGTGTGCAGTGTGGAATGGAGATTCGGTGTTCTTTATGGCTCACTAAACCAAAGGCCTGTAAAGTACTTAGGAACTATGAAGACTTCAGGTTTTACATGTACTTTGGAGGAAGTACAAGGTACTACTGTAAACCTCTTATCTCTCTGCAATTCTGTGCTAGGGATTGAACTCTGAAACTTGTAGGCATTAGGCAGTCTCTACCCTTAGTCATTCAGCTTTTTATCTTACTCTGTTTCTTTTCTCTTCTTTCTGTCCTTTGTTTGTTTGTTTTTGAGATGGGGCTTCTCTGCATATTCCTGGATGTCCAGGAACTTGCTCTACAAACCAGGCTGAACTAGAACTCATACTCTCCTGCCTCTGTCTACTGAGTCCTGGGATCAAAGGCCTGTATCACCATTAACCAGCTTCCTTGCTCTCCGCCCCGCCCCCCATGCTCTCCCTCTGCAGCCCATGTTGGCCCTCTTTTTTTGTTTTTGTTTTTTCGAGACAGGGTTTCTCTGTGTAGCCCTGGCTGTCCTGGAACTCACTTTGTAGACCAGGCTGGCCTCGAACTCAGAAATCTGCTGCCTCTGCCTCCCAAGTGCTGGGATTAAAGGGGTACGCCACAATGCCCAGCTCATGTTGGTCCTCTGAACCTCTCTGTTTCTCTGGTTTTGGGATTAGGACTATAAACTACCATACTTGGCTACATTTAGCTTTCTGTATAGTAACTGACACTAGGGCAAGGATGGGTTTGAATCATGAGTAATCCCCCTCCACCTGGTAACCCAGGCTGGCTTCAAACTCACTGTGTAGCTAGGGGTCTTATATCTTCCTGTCTTATGTATTGGGCCTGGAGATGTATCAGTGACAGAAGGCTTGTCAGTACAAGGTCCTGGATTCAACCTATTTTTATTTTTTGTTTTTTTATTTTTTTTGTTTTTTGGTTTTGGGGGATTTTTTTGAAACAGGGTTTCCTCTTTATATTCTTGGCTGTCCTGGACCTCGCTTTGTATAGCCTTGGGAGTTCTGGAACTCTCTCCGTAGATCAGGCTGGCCTAGAACTCATAGAGATCTCACCCGCTTCTGACTCCCAGGTACTGGGATTAAAGGCGTAAGTCATTACAGCTTGGTCTGGGTTCTGATTAGCCCTGCAAAAAGATGGTGGATTTGATAGGCATTTTTCACCATGCTGAACTGGTCATTCTTTTTTTTTAAGATTTATTTTTTATTTATGCATATATATGTATGTACCACATATGTTCGGGTACTTAGAGAGAGCAAGGACACAAGTGGCATGGAACTGGAAATTTCAGGTGGTTGTGAGGCACCTGATGTAGGAGCTAAGAACTGATATGTGACTTCTTGGCCACTAAACCATACTTCACCATTCTTACATATATACTTAATAACTCATCCCTGTCTATAAATAAATAGAAAAAACAAAACAAAACAAAAAAGGACTTTCCATCACATGGAGATAAATTATATAGTTTTATAAACAAGTTTAATCCATAGTATAATAATTCAGTAATAGCTAGATTGAGACAGGGAGATCCATGAGTTTAAAGCCAGCCTGGAGTGCATGGTGAGATAGTCTCAAAAAAACCACAACCAGAGATGTGTTTGTAGCTCCTTGGTGGAGTACCTGTCTAGCATATGTCCTTAGGTTCAGTATCCTGGGAAGAAAATAAAACAAAACACAAAAAAACTCAGAGCAACCAAACAAGAAAACTCAAAACAACAAAAACTAGATTCCAGAGGTTTATACTATTTATAGGCCACTTCGTTGATTTGCCATTGTCTATGAAAATTATATTATCCCTTTATTGAAATACTAAATGGATATATGAGAAGGAATATGAAATTCTCAGTGCATACTCTGCTATGGTTACTCCTTATAGTCTGGTTTGGGCCCCAAGCAGGGTAAGCTCCTTTTGCATGGAGAACTATTTAATAAATGTTTTCCCCTTTTTAGTCAAATTTCTAAAAGTTACATTTTTGTCTGTGTGTGAGCGTGTGTTTGTGCCACAGTGTATCTGTGGAGGACAGAAAACAATTTCCAGGAGTTAGTTTTTTTTCTTTCACGATTGGATCCAGAAATAAAACTTGGGCTGTCAGTCAGGTGCCAGCAAGCCCTCCCAGGGCCCTGCCTTTCATGTGCACACATTTATTGTGTATCCATGCTCTGACTGCCCTTTGCATATCCTTCCTCTTCCTTACTTCTGAATCTCATCACACAGACCTATGAACTTCTCAATCCTTCCTCCACTCTTACCTTGCTCTCATACCTCGCAGTCCCTTTTCTATTTGATTTTATTTCTACACATATATCTGCATGGACAAGTATATAAATTTAAATCTAAATTCTGTGTATGAAAGAAAACATTCAATATTTGTCTTTCAGAGTCTTGGTTATTGCACTTAACATGATGGTCTCTAATAGCATCCATTCTCTTGGAAATGTCGATTGCTTTTTTTAACAGGATTTTCCAAAAATATAATTTTAAATATTAAAAATTTAAATTTTCGAGCCAGGTGTGGTGGCGCACGCCTTTAATCCCAGCACTCGGGAGGCAGAGGCAGGCGGATTTCTGAGTTCGAGGCCAGCCTGGTCTACAAAGTGAGTTCCAGGACAGCCAGGACTACCCAGAGAAACCCTGTCTGGAAAAACCAAAAAAAAAAAAAAAAAAAAAAAAAAAAAAACCCAAAAAACAAAACCCAAAATCTAAATTTTTATTTACAAGTGTATGTCTGTGTACGCCCATGGAGACCAGAAGAGGGCATCAGGGATACTTGGGAGCTGATACAGGGGGTTGAACTGTTCTGTGTGGGTGCTGGGATATGAACTCCTATCCTGAAAGAGTAAGCTCTCTTGACCACAGAGCCATACCTCTGACCTCCAAATGTCATTTCATTCCTTTTTGGTTTTGGTTTTGTTTTTCAAGACAGGGTTTCTCTTTGTGCCCTGGCTGTCCTGGAACTCACTTTGTAGACCAGGCTGGCCTCGAACTCAGAAATCCGCCTGCCTCTGCCTCCCGAGTGCTGGGATTACATTTCATTCTTTATGGCTAAATAAAATTCCTTTGTGTATATGTGTCAAATTTTCTTCATTCATTCATGTACAGATGTGCATATATGTTTGTAAATATGCAGGCCAGAGGTTGACATCAAGTGTCTTTTCTTTCTTTTTCTCTTTTGTTTTTTCTCTTTTTTTTTTTTTCTTCTTCTTTTGATTTATGATTCAGGGTTGCTCTGTATTCCTGGCTGTCCTGGAACTCACTCTGTAGGTCAGACTAGCCTTAAACTCAGAGATCTACCTGCCTCTGCCTCTTTAATCCCACAAACTGGGATTAAAGGTATGTTCCAGGCTTCTAATGTCTTTCTCAATCACTCTGTGCCTTGTTTTTTGGGGGGACAGGTCTCTCGCTGTACCTGTAATATGCTGATTGGACTAGACTAGCTGACCAGTGAGCCTTACATCCCACTGTCTCAGCCTCCCGAGCACTGGGATTACAGGCATCTAGAACTATGCCCAGTTTTTTAAATGTACATTCTGGGCTGGTGAGATGGCTCAGCGGGTAAGAGCACCCGACTGCTCTTCCGAAGGTGATAAGTTCAAATCCCAGCAACCACATGGTGGCTCACAACCATCCTTAATGAGATCTGGCGCCCTCTTCTGGAATGCCTGAAGACAGCTACAGTGTACTTAAATGTACATTCTGAGGGGATGGGACTCAGATCTTCATGCTTACATTGTAAGCATTTTACCTATCAGGAAATCTCTTTAGCCCCATTTATAAAAATCTTTTTCTTTTCTTTTTTCTTTCTTTCTTTTTTTTTTTTTACGAGACAGGGTTTCTCTGTATAGTCCTGGCTATCCTGGAACTCACTCTGTTTTTTTTTTTTTTTTCCCCGAGACAGGGTTTCTCTGTTCCCTGGCTGTCCTGGAACTCACTTTGTAGACCAGGCTGGCCTTGAACTCAGAAATCTGCCTGCCTCTGCCTCCTGAGTGCTGGGATTAAAGGCATGTGCCACCACTGCCTGGCGCATTTATAAAAATCTTAAACATCACTATTATGCCCAAGGAAAAGTCAGTCCCTTGCAAAAGGGGGATTTCAATCATAATTTATTAACTTCTTTCTCTCACTCTCTCTCTCTCTCTCTCTCTTCTCCGAGACAGGGTTTCTCTGTATGGCCTTGAACTCAGAAATCCACCTGCCTCTGCCTCCCGAGTGCTGGGATTAAAGGCATGCGCCATCATGCCCGGCTATAATTTTTTTATTCAAATAATAATATAAAATATAATTTATTCAAATGCTGTGGTTATCATAGTCTGCCAAGTGATTTTGGATTTTTTTTTAAAGATTAATTCACGTACTTTATGTATATGGGTGTTTTTTCTGTATGTATATTTATACACCAGAAGAGAGTATTGGATCCATGAAACAACACTTAAAGATGGCTGGGAGCCACCATGTGGATGCTGGGAACTGAACTCTGGACCTCTGGCACAGCAGCCAATGCTCTTAACCGCTGAGCCATCCCTCTTGCCCTGATTTTGTGGTTATTTTTACAGAATAATATCCATTTAGTTCAAGGGATATGGCAATTTGCTTGCTATATTGCTTTCTCTACTCAAATGGATTTTTTTAAACTTTATATATTATGAAAATGTATTCAACAGGTTCTATTCTATTTATGAATCAACTTAACATTCAAACCAATGGTGTAAGAATGAGATTTTAAATAAATTTTGACAGTTTCATACATATATTTGACACTTCTACTTTAAAGATTTATTTCTAGTTATGTTTATGAGTATGTTCATGGTGAGGAGAGGTCCCTGGGAGGCAAGAAGAGATCACTGGATACCTTGGAAGTGAAGTTACAGGACATTTTGACATGTCTAACATGGAGGCATCTAGACTTGGTTATTCTCCAAGAGCAGCCAGTGCTTTTAACTACTGAGCCATCTCTCCAGCTCTCATATATTTATTTATTTGTAGAATCTTTCTATGTAGCCCAAGCTGTCCCAGAACTCACTATGCAATTCAAGTGAGACTTGGGATTTTTAACAATCTTTGTGCCTCAGACTTCCAGTGCTGGAATTACAGGCTGACATAGTTTTATTTTTTATATTTATTTATTTATTTTTAAGATTTATTTATTAGTGCTCGCTTCGGCAGCACATATACTAAAAATTAGAATACAGAGAAGATTAGCATGGCCCCTGCGCAAGGATGACACACAAATTCGTGAAAAAAAAAAAAAGACTTATTTATTCTATGTAAGTACACTGTAGCTGTCTTCAGACACTGTTTCTCCTCTCTCCGGCCCCACTTGCTCCAGCTTCACTCACTCCGGCCCAAAGATTTCTTTCTTTTCTTTTTTTGTTTTTTGGGTTTTTTTTGGTTTTTAGTTTTTTTGGTTTTTCGAGACAGGGTTTCTCTGTGTAGACCTGGCTATCCTGGAACTCAGTTTGTAGACCAGGCTGGCCTGGAACTCAGAAATCCACCTGCCTCTGCCTCCAAGTGCTGGGATTAAAGGCGTGTGCCACCACTGCTGGGCCAAAGATTTCTTTATTATATGTAAGTACACTGTTGCTGTCTTCAGATACCCCAGAAGAGGGCATCAGATCTCATTACAGATGGTTGTGAGCCACCATGTGGTTGCTAGGATTTGAACTCAGGACCTCTGGAAGAGCAGTTAGTGCTCTTAATCACTGAGCCATCTCGCCAGCCTGTATTTTTATTTTGTAATATTTATTTCATCCAGTTTGTTTGTTGTTTTGTTGAGAGTGGGTCTTACTGAATAGTCCTGGCTGGCCTGCTACTTGGTACATAGGCCAGAGTAGCCTCACACTCCACTTTTTGTTTTGCTTTTTTGTATAGGCATACACTGCCATGCCTGGCTGAGATACTCCTTTTAAATAAAACTCACAACACGTACTAACTGAGAAATGGAGGTTCCATGAAACAACAGGGAATAGTGTTTAGAAGTTTTGTAGTAGATCTTGGAATTTGTTTACCCTTGCTAATTATCCAAGTTTAATTTTTCTCTAGTTACTTGAGCAGACCTCCTGCATTTATAATGTTCTGAGTTTATACAGCTGATACTTAAAGTGATTTGAAGTTCTCTTCTTTTCACAGAGCTTGTCCTTTGCAACCTGATCACAGAGATGATGAAAACAAATAGAATTTATTCATCTGAATAATGTCTTCGGTTTTACTACATTACATACATGTAAATTCGGGTAAATGAGTTTGTCCAATTGGCTTGTTGTTGGAAAAAAAATTAGGCTAAAATTTAGCCATTCAAAAGAAACCAGATATAATAATGGAGAATTTTTATAATTTGTAAATTTGAATTGTATACTTAAATTTATGTCATATGCTCTTCCTTTTTTTACCTGTTAAAGCTTCTTCTTAAAATCAACATTACCTGATACTTTAATTACAATGCTACTGTCTTTGCGTAGATTTTTGTACTGATGCCATTTTATGGGCATTGATTATGGAAATGGGGCCATATTGTTGTGGCATGTTTGCTTTAAAAATTTGACTTAGTCTTTTTACATTAAAATTTTCAATATTAATTAAGTAGAATCTCTTGTCATTTATCAGAATGGGTTGGGGAGGCAAAGATAAAATGTTGAAAAGCTAGTTGTGTATCTTTTTAAGAAATGTTGGGCTGGTGAGATGGCTCAGCCGGTTAGAGCACCCGACTGCTCTTCCGAAGGTGATGAGTTCAAATCCCAGCAACCACATGGTGGCTTACAACCACCCGTAACAAGATCTGACGCCCTCCTCTGGTGCGTCTGAAGTCAGCTACAGCATACTTATGAAGAATAATAAGGATATGACTCCTTGGACTGGAGAGACCAACCGGAGCAAGTGAGGCTGTCCAGAGCGAGCGGAGCCGAACGGGGACGGCCGAAGCAAGCAGGGACGGCCGGAGCTAGCTGGCCGGAGTGAGTTGGGCCGAACGGGAACGGCCTGAACGAGCGGGGCCAACCGGAGCAAGCGGAGCCGATCAGAGTGAGCGGGGCCGGCTGGAACGAGCGGGGGCCGTACGGGGGCGGCCGGGAGCGAGTGAGGCTGGCCGGAGCGAGCAGAGCCGGCGGGAGCGAGCGGGGAACCGGAACAAGGAAGAAAAAAAAAAAAAAAAGAAATGTTAGCTGGGTGTTAAAGGGCTGCACACCTTTGGTTTCAGCACTCGGGAGGCAAAGCCAGGTGGATCACCGAGTTTCAGGCTATAGAGGGAGTTCCAGGCCAGCCAGGACTAGGACTACACAGAGGATCTCTGTCTTGAAAAAACAAAAAGAAAGAAAAAAAAAAGGTAAAGACCAGTTTGTCTTGAAGACTTAACTAGTTGATAACCAAACAAAGAGATAAAATACTAACAGAAGCAGGGTCAAAGATTCCATAGATACATTAAAAGGATTTTTTGGATATACATTCAGTTCAGTATCATAAAATAGTGCTTTTTTACATGTAATTTTTTTTTTCTCTCTACTCCTCCTGACAGTTTCTCTGTGTAGCCCTGCCTGTCTTGGAACTCATTTGGCAGACCAGGCTGAGGTGGGATTAAAGGTGGGCACCACCATGCCCCTTTAATGCTGGAAATAAAATGAGGCAAATTGTGCTGCAAATCAGGTTTTATATCTCAGGTCCTTAGCATTTCCCCTTCATTTCTCAAGATGACTTGAGATCATTGAATTTATAGATATTGTAATAATTGTTTTGAGATAGGATCTCATTATATAGCCTCTTAGGTGGCCTTATGTAGAACAGGTTAACCTTGAACTCACAGAGATCTGCCTGTATATCATCTGCTAGGATTATAGGTGGAGACATGCATTTTGACTTTTTTTTTTTTCTTTTTGGTTTTTCGAGGCAGGGTTTCTCTGTGTAGTCCTGGCTGTCCTGGAACTCACTTTGTAGACCAGGCTGGCCTTGAACTCAGAAATCTGCCTGCCTCTGCCTCCCGAGTGCTGGGATTAAATTAAAGGCGTGCGCCACCACGCCCAGCTTTGACTTTTTATTTTGTAATATTTATCTCATTTTCGTGTGTGTGTGTGTGTGTGTGTGTGTGTGTGTGTGTGTGTGTATGTACTTGTATGCACGCGAAATTGTGTGTATGGGTATGTGTGGAGGCTCAAGGAAGCTATTGAATCTCCTGTATTCACAACACAAGGAACTGTGAGCTGCTTTGTGTGTGTCTGAGAACGGATGAGCCATTTCCCAGTTTGTTTTGCTGTGACAGGGTCTTACCACGTAGTGCTGACCTGCTACTGCGTATGTCAACCAGGGTAGCCTCAAACTTCCTCTTTTTTTTTTTTTGTAATCCTACTGCCTCAGTCTCCCTGGGTGCTGGGGTTAACAGTATGTAATACATGATAACTGATATACTTGACTTTCTCATCATGGTTTATCTACTGACAGGCTATCATTTTTTCAAAATTAACTGTTTTTTTAGCACCCTATCTTTTTAAAACTTGCTTAGTTTCATAATATAGTATCTATTTTTATTTCCTACCACCTATACTATTTTATTTCCAAATACAAATAAGTGTTTTGGTGTAACTTTTTTTTTTAAACAATTTATATATTGTTTGAGGTTGGTTGTGTATAGATAATTTTTTTGTCTTTTTCTTTTTTTAATGGCTGCTTAGACATTAAGCAGAACCTCTTTCAATCCAAAGTACTTTGAACATCATGTTTCTTGTTTCTCTGTTTTTTTGTTTGTGCTTTTGCTTTTTTAAATAATAATATTTTTATTTTGCGTACATGAGTATTTGGCCTGCATGCATACATGAGGACTATGTATGTGTATGGGTGTGTGGGGTGTGTGTGGCAGAAGAGGGCCTCAGACCTCCTGGACTTGGAGTTAGAGACAGTTGCAAACTATCATGTGGTGCTGGGACCTTCTCAAGAGCATCAAGTGCTCTCAACCACTGATCCATCCTTCATGCCCTAAGTTTCAGCTTTTTTAGAGAGGGTCTCACCAAAGCTCAGGTTGAACTGAAACTCCATGTAGCCCAAGCTGGCTTGGCAATCATACTGCCTTGACCTTCCAAGTGCTCAGATTGCAGGAATTTGCTAATAAAAGGGATGGGTTTGTTTTTAAGAAGTATGTTTGTTTGTTTAGTCTCCCCCCACTTTAAGGATTATTTATTTATGTATGTGAGCACACTGTAGCTGTCATCAGACACACCAGAAGAGGTCATTAGATCCCATTATAGATGGTTGTGAGTCACCATGTCGTTCCTAGGGATAGGACCTCTGGAAGAACAGTCAGTGCTCTTAACCACTGAGCCATCTCTAGCCCCTTGAAGAAGTGTGTTAAATTAAGTTTTTTAAGGTTAGATTTTAGTGGCTCTGAGATCTAATTTGCTCTTTTTCACTAGTAGAAGTACTTTATGATGGTGAGCCTAATTTTGATGTGTATACTTGTTTTTAAAATGTAAAATGAATTTTTATTGAGTTGTGCATACATATATGTATTTGGGTGTGGATATGTTGAGGAACATGTGTAAAGGCTAGAGGACAAATTGTGAGAATCAGTGCTTTCCACCATGATCAAAATTCAGGTCCTCAGGGTTGGTAGGAAGTACCTTTACCTGTACTGAGCCATCTTTCCAGCCCTTTCTGCCCCCCACCACCCAACCCTTTGAGATAGAGTCTCCCTAAATTCTACTATACTTAGAATCTTCCAGATTAACTCTTTTCTTTCTTTTGTTTTTGAAGATAGGGTTTCAGTACAGCCTTGGCTATTCTGGAACTTGCTTTATAGACCAGAGGCTGGCTTCAAACTCAGAGATCTGCCTGCCTCAGCCTCCCGAGTGCTAGGATTAAAGGGATATGCCTGGCTGAGATAAACTCTTTTTTAGAAAAACTGGTTTAACTGGGACTTGGATTAACCAACATTGTCATAATTGGTCTTTTCTTTTTTCTTTTTTTATCTTTGAGAATAGCACATAGAAATCAAAGAGACTGTCATCAAATCACATTTGTAGGGCTATTAGAAGCCATCTTGTTCAACCCAGGCCAGCCAGTAAGTGTTCAATAAATGGACTGTCCTATTACTCAACAGTAATTGTGAAAATGTTGAGTGAGTTGTTTTAACTCCTATCTATTTTTGGTTCCATTCTTGAAAGAACTAGCTATTCCACATGTCAACCTTCAGTTATTTAAAGATGAATTATATATTTAGCCTTCTCTTGTTTAGGCTTAACATTTTATTGTTTGTCCCATATCCTGAGTTTGTCTGAATCATTTATATATAGGAGCTATATCTTTTCAATTTCTTGCTTAGACACAGTAATGATTAACTTGGCTAAGTTTCTTCTTACAGGCCAGATTGTTCATCAATGAACTAACTATTTCTAATTCTGGTATATTTTTACGTTTAGTGAAACCAGATGAACTCTAGCAGTACATATTTTTGTTTTATTGTTTGTAACTCAGATTGGCCTTGAATGTGATCTCTTTATCTGTCTTCTGAGTTCTGCTGAGACCACAGCTTTATGCTACCATATCACGTCCTCAAACAAGGTTCCAGCACTGCTTACACATCAAATGTGTTCTTTTTTTGTTTAGTCCAGGCTGGGTTAGAATTCATATCAATCCTCCTAACTCAGTTTCTGAAGTGATGTACACAGGCACCATGCACAATTTAATATTTTAAAGTCATTTCAAAGAAAATAAAATGAAGGGGCTAGTGAGATGGCTCAGCGGGTAAGAGCACTGACTGAGGGGCACTTCAATTCCCAGCAACCACATGGTGGCTCACAACCACACATGCGATCTGACACACCCTCTTCTGGCACGTCTGAAGCCAGCTACAGTGTACTTATTTATAATAATAAATCTTTGGGCCAGAGTGAGCAGGGTTCGAGTGAGTGGGGCCAACTGGAGCGAGCAGGTTGACCCGAGTGAGCAGAGGTCCACCTAAATTCAAACCAGACCAAGGCTCACAACTATCTGTACAGCTATAGTGTGTACTCATATACATAAAATAAATTAATTAATTTTAAAAAAGAAAATAAAATTTAAAAGTAAATTTAAAAAGACACTGTTAGGAGGCTGGAAGTTGTCCCGTATAAGTCATATATGATGAGGGTACTGCACTGGTTGTGAAGGTTGGGATATAGCCTATATATATGCTACTGTTTTATAGCTCATATTAAGAGTATAGATTCCTTGGCCAGCAAAAAGACTCAAAGGGTAGAGCAACTACTAATGCCAAACCTGCCGACTTGAACTCAGTCTCTAGACCATCAATATGGTTGAAAAGAAGAAGGGACTCCTTTAACACATCCTTTGGTGCCGGGCGGTGGTGCACGCCTTTAATCCCAGTACATGGGAGGCAGAGGCAGGAGGATTTCTGAGTTCAAGGCAAACCTGATCTACAGAGTGAGGTCCAGGACAGCCAGGGCTACACGGAGAAACCATGTCTCAAAAACAAAACAAACAGGGCTGGTGAGATGGCTCAGCGGGTAAGAGCACCGGACTGCTCTTCTGAAGGTGATAAGTTCAAATCCCAGCATCCACATGGTGGCTCACAACCATCCGTAATGAGATCTGGCGCCCTCTTCTGGAGTGTCTGAAGACAGCTACAGTGTACTTACATATAATAAATAAAATAAATCTTAAACAAACAAACAAAAGCTCATGTGGGGCTGGAAAGATGGCTCAGTGGTTAAGAGCATCGACTATTCTTCCAACGGTCCTGAGTTCCATTCCCATCAACCACA